>OX940799.1:62172911-62230411 GCA_954870605.1 Acer campestre
AAACATGGCCTTACATGAAAACTTGCTAAACGTCACCCTTTACCTTTTTTGTAGTTTTCAATGTATCTTTAATTATTTATTATCTTTTATTATTTTAATATTTAAACTTTAACTTCTTTTAAAAAAAAATTATTATTTAATATATGTTTACCTTTGGGATATCAGAAATCTTACAAATCTCCACAAATGACAATTATAAAGTCTTTTTAAATATGTATAAAAATATTTTTTACTTTGTCTTGTCTTTATATTTCCCAAGTGGCTAAGTCATTGTTAGCTTTTTTTGTTATTTAAAGAAATGGTTTTTTATTATCACTAAAGTCCCTACTTTTTTTATGAATTGTCACCTATTTAAACGTCTTTGCCATATTAGTCACTTTAGTCCCTTGTTTTTTCAAAATACATCACTTTAGTCCATTTAACAACAAAAAAAAACTAATGGTCAACTATAACAGAATATGTAAAAATACAATTTTACCATTTATTGTTATTTTTAAAATTTTCCTTTTAGTCCCTCTAGTTTCAATAATAGCTGGTCAACCCCTAAAAAAATAAAGGGCCTCCATAAGGGATCGAACCTTCAACCTTAAGATTAGAAGTCACAAGCTTCAACCAACTGAGCTACTCTAGCTCATTATTGAAGGTTTGCTGATTTAAATGTATATATAGTTATATAATTTGTTTAAACTAATTTAAATCTATTTATATAATTTTAAATAAACTCATATTTAATAATAATATATAAAAACATATTTATGAAAATGAAAAAGAAAATAACAAAACAAAAGGAAACCTAGAAAATCAAAGCCTGTAATTTTAATTTCTTTTTTTGGATTTTTTTTCTTTTCAAAAAATATATTATTTCAATTTGATAAAAAAAAAAAAAAAAAAAAAAAAAAAAAAAAAACCAAGAAAATCAAATCCCATAAATTGAAAATTTCCTTCTTTTTTTTTACCTTTTGTTTTGTTATTTTATTTTTCATTGTTATTTTATTTTTCATTCTCATAAATATGTTTTTATATATTATTATTATATATACGTTTATTTTAAATTATATAAATATGAGTTTATTATTATATATGAGTTTATTATTATATATGAGTTTATTTTAAAATATGTTTTTATATATTATTATTATATATGATTTTTTTTCCCTTTTCAATTTATGGGTTTTGATTTTCTAGGGCTTTTTTTTTTTTTATCAAATTGAAATAATATACTTTTTGAAGAGAAAAAAAATCCAAGAAAATAAAGAAAGAAAAAAATTACGGGCTTTGATTTTAAATTATATAAACATATTTAAATTAGTTTAAACAAATTATATAACTATATATATATATTTAAATCAACAAACCTTTAACAATGAGTTAGAGTAGCTTAGCTGGTTAAAGCTTGTGGTTTTTAACCTTAAAGTTGAAGGTTCGATCCCTGATGGAAGTATTTTAATTTTTTTCAGGGGTTGACCAGTTATTTTTAAAACTAGAGGGGCTAAAAGAAAAAATTAAAAAATAACAATAGAGGGTAAAATTATATTTTTACACATTTTGTTATAGTTGACTATTAGTTTTTTTGGTCAAATAGACTAAAATGATGTATTTTGAAAAAACAAGGGACTAAAGTGACTAATATGGCAAAGATGTTTAAATATGTGACAATTCATGAAAAAGTAGGGACTTTAGTGATAATACCCCTTAATTATTTATTATCTTTTATTATTTTAATATTTAAACTTTAACTTCTTTTAAAAAAAAAATATATTATTTAATATATGTTGGCCTTTGGGATATTAGAAATCTTACAAATCTACACAAATGATAATTATAAAGTCTTTTTAAATATGTATAAAAATATTTTTTACTTTGTCTTTATATTTCCCAAGTGGCCAAGTCATTGTTAGCTTTTTTTGTTATTTAAAGAAATGGATTTTTATTAAAATTATTTTTAAAGATGGTTTGACTTGATATAGTTTTTAATAAATTATTAAAAGTTACTGTGCGGGCTCGGGCTTTTTGGATTCGGACCGAGCTTGGCTAGCACAGTTATTTTCCAAAATCAAACCCTATTTCAGATTTATACAGTAAATGGCCGGATTGGACCGGACCCAGACTGGGCCGGATAAATCCGGTATCCGGCCCTTTTGACACCTCTACCCCAAGGCCAAATAGAGGCATTGTAGCTAAATTTTATGCCAGTATGGTTCCAGAAATAAACCGATCGGGGGACCGAGATCATACATTTTTTAGATGAGGATGGCAAAGCTTAGGGAGGATATGCTTCTTATCTTTTTTTTTTTTTTTTTTTTCTTTTCTTTATTTTCTTTTTGAACTCTTATTTCATTTGGTTTTGGATTGTGTTTTCATTTTCCATGTCGGATATTTTTGTTATTTCCTTGGATTTTGCAGATGTTTTTCCAATTATATTTTGAGTTTCAGTTTTTGTTGTGTCTTTCACCGCCTATCTTTTCTTGATTGTCAACATTGAGGGCAATGTCGACTTTATGTGTGGGGGGTGTGGCATTTTGAGTCTTGAGTCAAAATTTTGTTTTCTTTTTAGAGTCTATCGTTCCTGCGTCTACCAAGATGAGATACTTTGATAAGTGCCTTAGAGATGATATGCATTAATCACTAGGTTTACACTAGCATCTTGCCATTTAAGGTATTGCATTGCATTTTTCAAAACTTTATGATATGCTCTTGATGTGATGGTTGATAGGATGCCTAGTTGAATTGCTGTGATTAATAGTGAAGACTACCCTTATAAATTCACTAAGCCAAAAAGTGTACATAAGTGACATGATATGAGGGATTATTTGTTTCTACTCTTTAAACACTCAGTAAGTTCTTAGCATTATATTCGATCTTTATAGGTTGTACATTAAGCATTATAAAACATTCATCATAAAAGATTTCACATGTTAAATTTTGATCTTGAGTAAGACGAACCAGTGGAAGTGATAATTAGACTATGTGTGCTTGAACTACATAAAAGGCTTTAAATATTTCCTACCTCTATGTGTGTGCTCCAAAGCCCTGTTTGAAACCAAACACTGATAGCCTTTTTCTTTCTTCACCACATTAATCGTATTCCAAATAAACCTATGTTATAGCCATACCTTATAGCTTGAGATCATGCTTTGAGAATGAGAAGAAGATGTTATAGTTTTGCATTTAACTTTGTGCATAATTTGATTCAGAGGCCGATGAAGGAAGAGTTGCATTCAATTCAAAAATTGTGAAGCTAAAAGTAATGTATTATATGTAATCTCTGATTCTTAAACGATTTATTCAAAAAAAATATAAAATATAAAAATAAATATATAAAAAATTTGCCACCAAAATAAATTGTGTGTCGAGAGAATCAGAGAATAGATTGTTTGTAATTACAATAAAGTCAATTAAGATTGCAAGGTTTGTATCTACTCAAAAGGAGTTTGACAATGAGAGAAAGGTGAATTTTGAAGAATGGGACAACTATAAGCGACATTATCCCACTTCTAATGAAGACCAAGAGACTTGTGCAAAACATAAAAGGTAATGGAAGACTCTCGTGGTATGATCCTAGGTTTATGAATTCCAATTTTCCGTTCTCTCTTAACCTTCACGCAATGGCCCCATTACAACCTTAAAGAAAGTCTATTTGATCTACTGGTTATCCTTGCTATGAAAGTAGAAATAAGATGTGTGTTTATCTTGTTCATAATGTTTTATTCTTTTCATGAGATCTTTTGCATACAAATCAAGTGTTCTTTCAATGATATATTCATATGCGATAATAACTTGAAATTTTCTTTGTGTATAACTTCATTCGCATATGCTCGATGAGTGTATTTGCCTAGGTTCTATGAGAAATATTGAGCGACATCTTGTGAGAATTAGAGTCAAGGTAAATTATATCTATGGCATTTGACGAATGTGTCTTTGAAATTTTCTTTGTGTATAACTTCATTCATATATGTTTGATGAGTGTATTTGCCTAGGTTCTGTGAGAAATAGAGCGACATCTTGTGAGAATTAGAGTCAAAACGAATTAAATCTATGGACCACCAAGGCAATCACCTCGTGGTTTAGAAGATAACATCTCTTCTTATATTTCGATTATATTTCTTAAAAAAACCCTCATATGATGGCTTCGCATTTATGAGTAGGGAGAGACTGAAGTTACTAAGTAGCAAGCCTTTTGGTTGCAGAGGTTTTTTTTTTAAGGAAATTTCAGAGAAGTTGTTAATGGAGAAGACCTAGAGAAGCTGATGAGTCTGAGAAAATTATATGATTAAAATTATATTTAGGTTTAAGAATATCTTATTTAAAAAAGAAAAAAGAAAAAAGAAAAAAAGTTTTAAAATATCTGATTTGACAAATTTTTTAATGACATGGCATTAATAATTGTAGGGTCTTTAAAATAAGAAACACTTTGTACCACCGGAGTCACGGCACATTTGCGGCCCAGTAGTGGAAAACAAGAGAAAAAACACATGGGCCCAGGTATTAATTACGTGGGTCTCAAGTGTTTTCACTTGTTTTTCCACTACGGAACCACAAAGGTGTCGCAACCCCGGTAGTATGTAGCAGCCCTCTTTTAAAATATGATTATATGTCAAAAATTTAGTGCACAGGCATGCCACATGGCATTAGCTTTGTTTGTTTGTTTTTATTGCCCACCACTTACCAAGTTACCAGCAATTGTTTGTTTGTACGTACGTAGTTAGTTGTTCGTAGCAATTATAATTAGCTAATTAATTGGTTAGAATACTTTTTTAAAGTCAATGATAATTGGAATTTTAATTTTGATGGTAAATTCTATAAATGGTGAATTCTATACACGGCGCGTTTACTAATTGGGAATGAAATGAATTGGAATCAAGTTCCACCGGAAAGGGAATGGAGAAGAATCGGAATTAAGTTATTAATTCAATTCCAGCTTTTACTAATTTTGCAGAATTGGAAATATAATCAAATTTGTATAAAGTTGATTACAAAAATACCCCTATATAAAAAATAGAGCTATATATATATATCAATTTTAATAGGATAAAAACTGAAATGCCGGTAGAAAAAAAAATACAAACTTATGTCTTCCACGATGAAGACATGTTATTTTCTTATTCCTTTTTATTTATTTATTTATTCATTATACATATATATATATATATATACCATGCAACGTCTGCAAGAAGTCGGTATACAATAGTTCACAATATACCATGCAACGTTTGCAAGAAGTCGGTATACGATAGTTCTCAATTTTATTTTATTTTTTGTCGTGGTTATGTTTTTAGTTTTTATTTTTATATCAAACTTTTTTATTTTCCTAATAAAATCATTTATATATACATACCAAATTCAAGGTATTCGTAGTTCATTTTTATTTTATTATATATATATATATATATTACAACATAATTTCATATGAGATATTAATGAAAAAAAAATATGCACAGCTGTTTTTTTTATTATTAATTTTATGTGAGAATAGTTTAGTAAAGATACATGAATTCATCTTGTAATTAGGAAAGGGAACTTGATTCCTAGGGTGGGTGAGGGGAATCAAGTTCCCTTTCTTTTAGAAACTTAATTCCTAATTTGTGGATGGGGTTTACGGAATTTAATTCCTCAAAACATTAGTAAACACTATAATTCAAAATTAGGAACTTAATTCCCTTTCATTAGATGAGATTCCTGATTAGTAAACACACCAAAAAAGTTAACAGGGTGTGATGGAATGGTCATTAGTGTTACACTTTTTGTCTAAAATGGTCATTTTAAAATAAATTTCTTCTATAATGATCATTTTAATAATGCACAACCAAATAGGTGGCCACACTAGGTAATTGTCCCTAATATACACCCAGTCAAGTCTTAATATATTATTACAATAAATTGTAAGAGAATAAACCATTTACAAACGACATAACAAATTTTACGTGAAACGTAACGATTAAAATATATATTGTAACACCTTTGTGGTAGAATGTAACAACTCATTTTATTTTTGTTTTTATAAAAAATATTTATACTATGTAACAATTTTGCATATAAAGCTGTAAACATACTATTTATGGCAACAATTTCACGCTATATAAAATAATGCAATTTTGTTTTTAAGAAAAGTAAAACAATATTATTGAAGCTTCTAATTAAATTATAAATTTATAATATAAGTTTCTTTGTTTTTATTTAACAATTAGTTTTTTTAGAGTACTAAACAAATTATTCATTTACTTTCTCAAATTATATCTAATATAAATATAAATATATATATATATACACACGTTATATATAAACTTGTTAAAATAGTTTCAAGTTTTTACTGTAATAAAATACATTAATTTCAAATTTTAATAATATCCATTGGATTTGCTTTCATCCAATCTAAAAGTTATTAAGTTCAACAACGTTATTATTCCAGTAAAGTAGTATGACCAATTGACCATTAACACTGTCCCCATATTTTAAGTCATTTTCAAAAATATCAGGGATAAAATAGTCATTTAATATCAAAAAAAAAAAAAAAAACAAACAAACAGGGATATAATTCTTGAAGTGATCCCATTTTTATTTTATCTTATTTATAGTCAATAGAATTAGACAGCTACCGATGGGTAAGTCCGTAAGTCAAGCTCAAATTGACATTTGATTAAGAATTAGCCAACTAATATTCATTAAAAAAGTCTATATAATAAGTTTTATTTATTTTCTAATTAGATATCTTGGCCTCCCCTGTTTTTCGGGAAGGAATAAGAGAGCTCTTTTCTCGGATATTGTGGATAGGGTTTGGTGTAAGATCAAAGGGTGGGGGGAGAAATTGTTATCTATTGGTGGTAAGGAAATTTTGCTCAAAGCTGTTGTTCAGTCAATCCCAACGTATGCTATGACTATTTTTCGTCTTCCAAAAGGTCTTATTAAGGAAATTCAGCGTTTGTGTGCTAGGTTCTGGTGGGGGACCAGTGAGACAGCCCGAAAAATGCATTGGTGTTCTTGGTCCCGTCTGTGTCTAGCTAAGTCGGAAGGGGGTTTAGGTTTCCGTGAGCTGGAAGATGTTAACAAGGCTAATTTGGCAAAACAGGGTTGGAGGATTCTGATGAGACCGAATTCTTTTGCTGCCAGGGTTCTTAAAGGCTGTTATTTCAGGGATTGTACCTTCATGGAAGCCAAAAAGAATTCCTCAGCTTCTTTTCTTTGGAATAGTTTGATTTGGGGCAGGGAGCTGCTTATGAAAGGGGTTCGGTGGTGTGTAGGTGATGGTTCTTCTATACGCATTTACAAGGATCAGTGGCTCCCGAGACCTTCTACGTTTAAAATTATCTCCCCCCCGTCTTTGGGTGTTAATGCGAAGGTTGAGCAGCTCTTTTCGGGGTCTGGTGGGTGGGATTTACAGATTCTTGAGCAGCATTTTTGTGTTGAGGATATTTTGGCTGTTCTTAGTATCCCTCTTGGCTCCCGAAATAGGGGGGATTATCGTATATGGCACTATGATGGGAGTGGCTCCTTTAGTGTGAAGAGTGGCTACCGGTTGGCTCGTGAGTTGGTTCCGAAGGCCTGCTCCTCTAATTCTGTTTCTAATCCTTGTGTTGCTTGGTGGAAAAAGCTGTGGCAGTTGAAAATTCCTATGAAAATTAAAATTTTTATGTGGAGGGCCTGTTTTAATTGGATTCCAGCTTTATCTAATCTTCTCCATAGAAAGATGGATGTGCAAGATGTCTGCCCTCTGTGTAAGGTGTGCTGTGAGTCGACTCTTCATGCGTTGTGGGGTTGTAAAAAGCTGAAGAAAGCTCGCCTAGCTTGGCTCCCTGGTAGGGTCGATGGTTCTGGTATGTTTGCAGATTTTTTTGATCTTGTTTTAGCCTTTTCTCCTCTGTTGAGCTGTGAAGAGTTAGAGAATTTTTGTGTTATTTTGTGGAGAGTGTGGTTCCTGCGTAATTGTGGTATCCATGGTGCTCCCCTTGAGGACTTTGAGCAGGTGGTTCAGTGGGCTTCCAATTTTCTTGCTGAGTTTAAAGGCTGTAGGCCTGTTTTGGGGGATGTCCTGCAGATTAGGGTGGCGGTTTGGTCCCCTCCTCCTCCTGGTATGTATAAGATAAATTGCGATGCTGCTTTGGATGTTTTAGGTCGAAAGGTTGGTTTTGGTGCTGTCATTCGAGACGCTGATGGTTCTGTTATGGCGTGTTTCTCTCAAGTGATGGCTGCCAATTTTAATGCTCAAATTGCTGAAACTTTGGCTATTTGTAGGGCAATTAAATTTAGCCAGGATTGTGGTTTATTTCCATGTGTGCTGGAATCTGATGCGGAAGTGGTTGTTAAATGGATTGTGGAGGGTGGTCGCAGGGATTCTGAATGTGGTATGATTCTTGATGATATTGATGCTTTGAGAAGAGTTTCGGGTGGTTTGGGTGTTGGTTTTACGCCTCGTTTGGCTAATAGGGTCGCTCATGGCCTCGCAAAGCATGCGCTGAAGAATTCGGATGACTTCTTCTGGATGGAAGAATTTCCATTGTGTGTTGCTTCTGCTGTTCAGGCTGATATGCCTGCTTAGGTTCTTTGGTCGTTTTGTTTGTTCTGCTGCTGTCTGGGTTGTGTTTTCTGGGCAGCAGCTCCCCATCAAAAAAAAAAAAAAAAAAAATATTTATTTTCTAATTATATATTTTTATTTGGATAAGTTGATGTGGACAGTGTGGTGTTGATTTTGATTTGATTATAAGATGCGACAACTCTTTTTAATTAGACCACATTACATTGGCCTTGCAAGACAACGCAACTATAAATCCACACAATCGGATACAATGTTGACCAGCTGTTCTTAATAGTGTCATCATATCTAGTCAAGTAATTAACAATTTTTATTGATCTTGAATTTTGAGTACGTTTGGGAGAGTTTCTCAAGTAGATCTTTTCGCAATAAATCTTTTAGAAGTAAAACTTTTAAATAAAAATCGTTGGTCATTCGGTTGTCAATTAAAAGATAATTTTTTTTAATGATAGAATTACCAAAATACTCATTAAATTATAGAGTTATATTGGAGATTTTAGTATTATTAAAAAACTCCAAAAGACCTACTTGGAAAAGCTTTAAATTTGGACTTCTTCAATTAGACGTAAAACAACTTTTTTTAATCATTTAAAAGTTCTATTGGGTGACAACCAAATGATACAAAAAAAAAAAATAATAATAATTAAAAAGAGTTTTTTTAATCAAAAAAGCTCTTTTGCCCAGTAGACAAACTCTTCCAAACGGACACTTTATCTAGTGAGATAAATAGTTTGTTTTTCTCAAATTTATTTGGTGTCAAATATATATATATATATATATATTTTTAAAGTTAATTTTCATTGTCTCCATTTGACAAATAAATTAATTTATTGTTTTTTTTTTAGCATAATGTTACATAAATTTGGGGTTTTTTGAGAAAGAGGAGAATTCGAATCCACGATCTCATTGGTGTAGATGTAAAGGTTTACTATCGGACCAACTTCAATTTGTAAAATAAATTTTATTTATATGTGACTTAATAAAGATTTTCGAAATTAAAATATATTATTTAATTCAGACATTATCATCAAAATAATTAAGTTGAAATTATGAGGAAGGCAAATGCAGGTTTTTTTTAATTTTTTTTTTAAAAACTAATTAATTAACAGAAGAAACTTATGATACATTGAATGTTTGGGTTTGTTTAAGGTTTCAGTGCAAGGTAAACAGAGTACAAAAAATTGAAATGAAATAATTGTTTTGGCCGTGTGGTGATTTTTTTATTTTTTTGCATTAACTAATCAACTACGCTGCTTTAGTGTTTTTTATTTTTTTTGAATATACAACAACTGTCAGGACCTGACGAGATTGAGCTCTACTAGTATAGCCCGGGCTACAGCTCCCACAAATGGGGATAGAGCACCCACAATTGGTGGGACAACACCCACCCTTGGGATTAATAGCCAAGGGGGACAAATAATTTAAATATATACACGTTCACATTAGGCGTTGAACCGTGGTGGTGGAAGCTCCCAGAGGAGGGTCCGACCACATTGACAAGAGACCCAAGTGTTAGTGCATATTATTAATTGAATATTATTGAAGCTGTGATGTCATAACTCGTACGAATGAATAATTGAAAGCTGTGATGTCACTCGTAATAATTGAATATATATTGTGGTTGTTGTGGGTTAGTTATCAGCATTAATTCTACGCACCAATTAAAGGCACCAATTAAAGGTACCGACGCTATATATAATATATGTATTCCCAAGCTAACAAGTCGCATCCCTCCTACCCCACCAATCAATCACGACTAGGGTGACGTTCAATGGATCGGTTCATTTTTCAATAGAACCAATAAAAAATCAATAAAGTTCGATTTATGAAAATATGAACCGATAAAGTTCGGTTGGTTTTCAGCATTATTACTACACAGCAATTAAAGGCATCGACGCTATATATATAATATGTATTCCCAAGCTCACAAGTCACATCTCTCCTACCCGACCAATCAATCACGAGTAGGGGTGATGTTTAATGGATCGGTTCATTTTTCAATAGAACCAATAAAAAATCGATAAAGTTCGGTTTCTGAAAATATGAACCGATTTAATAAAATTTACAAATGTTAACTAATCAAAAACCAATCGAATTAGACTGGTTCTTTTTTTGGTTTTAGTCCTACTGGGCCAAATTCATGGGTTTTAATTATCACACATATTTTCATATTTTAATCATTTTGGGCCTTCGACCAAATTAAAAAAAAAAATGTTGTGATACACTTTCATAGTTTTGTAGCTTCATGCATTGTTGAACATTGAACTAGGGTTTATATATATATAAGTTGGATCTCAGTTTGGTTTTCCGGTTTGGGAACCGGGAAAAGAACCGATCCAATCGGTTTTCAAAATACTGAACCGAATTGAACTGACCAACATAAGAAAACCGGAAAAAAACCGATTGGATCGGTTCGATTCACTAGTACGGTTTGGTTTATTGGTTTTTTACCCACCCCTAATAACGAGATCCAATGATGGGGATCAACCCATAATCAGATTCTAGAGATGCATTTAATCTAACGTATTCACATATATATTTTTTAACGGTGTCTATTTATTCAGATATTTATACCATATATATATACACGGTCCTGTTCACATCAGTGTACATTGATGTAACTACATCAATACTAATGCATGTGGACTACTAATTATGGAGAAATTTTGACAAGTTCATACACTTTGAGTCAAAATATGTAAATCTAATGGTCCACATCCAACGCACTGATGAATTTATATCAATGCGCACTGACTTGAACATTTATAAGGTTTTACCTTCTGTTGGCAAAAGCCAATGGCTTTTCTATAGGTTTCCTTTATATTATTTAATTGTTAATTCAGTGAGAATTATATTATGTAATTCTGATTTAATTTGTAGTAACCGTAAAAATAAAAAATAAAATAAAATTAATTTGTTGTATACTAGGTTTGATATACCGTAATGCAGAGTGGCATTCCGGTCTCCTCATTTTTCTTTTTGATAAAGTAGATTGGCTTTAATGCATTCTTGCACACCTTAACTTTTATTCTCTAAAATGTTTAATATATCAAATCTAAAAATGAAAATTTTATTTTAAATTTTTATCCTTTTATTAGGAGTTAGTGAGCTACTGAAGTCATAGATTTTAAAAATATTTAAAGAAGTGTTAGATACGTCTACACACTCTTCCAATCCACTATCTCTTCTCTTTTCGACACTTGTCCTATATTTACTTTTTAGAAATAAATTTTAAAGCTATCGTTAATGAATTATTTTTTGCATGTTATTTAAAATTCAAATCGTCAACATCTTCCCAAATTACCCTGTTTTTACACCAAATTGTTATTTCCAAATATGTGAGCAAAAATCTTCAAAGGTAAAATAGGTTGAATAATAATTATTAAATTTATTTTATATTTATTTTTAAAAAAATAGCAAAATATTATTAACAATATTTAAGTTATTAAAATACAATAAACATTGGCATCTTGTGTTTTTTTAGTATATTTGAGTTCCGATATTATTAATGAAATTTTAATTTTTTTTAACTATATTTTTCAAATCGTGTAAAAATAATCACTTTATAAAATATGATGAACTTATGATAATATAGACAAAAAAGATAATTTTTCAAATATAAATTGTATTTGTTATGATATTTTAGAAAATAAAAAAGAGGTATATAAAATAATAATAATATTAATATTTAAGAAAAGAACTATGACAATTAGGTGTAAAGAAAAAGAGCAATTTGGGAAGATACGATGATTTGAATTGTAAATAACATGTAAAAACAATTCATTAATGATGACTCTAAAATTTATTTCAAAAAAGTACATAATCGATACGTGTCAAAAGGGGAAAAAAAAAGTGGGTTGAGAGAGTGATTCTAGCGCTCATCAAATATTTATGTTATTAATACATATTATTTTATTATATGTCATTTAATAAATAGAGCTGGAAGTCGGTCCCATCCTTTATGGAGAAATTCAATAATTACCTTTTGTCCTTTTTCCCAACGTGATTCACGAACCAAGGGCAAGAATGGCATCCCATTTTCTCTATAAATGTGGCATGACTTCATTTAAATTCTTCATTTTAGCTTTAGCTTTCTCTCTTGTTGCTATTACATCACCTGTTGGTTTTTAATTGGCATCATCAACTGCCTTGATTGGCTTCAAAAGTTCTGAGGTGCTGAGGTGTATTTCCTTTTTTCAAGGTAAGTGAGTTATTTTATTAAAAAAATATTGGCATAAAATCAAACTTGCTATTATACTTCTTCATGTGTTCTTTACAGCTTTCTTTTGGTAGCTTCCATTTATAAAGGGATATTATCATTTTCCCTCGAGGTTTGACATATTAAATAAAACTGTCTCTCTAGTTTTAATAATGATCAGTCAACTCTTTGAAATCCAAAATATTGGCCATTTTACTCATTCTATTAAGTTTTCAATCCAAAATCCCTTTAACCGTTAATTAAAAATTTAAAACACCTCTATCAAGAATTAAACATTTGACCTTATGGTTAAATGGCACAAACTCTAACAAACTTGCTACTCTAACTCATTGTTAATGGTTTATTGATTTAAATGTATATATAGTTATATAATCTGTTTATATAATTTAAAATAAACTCATATATATATATAATTTAAAATAAACTCATATTTAATAATAATATATCAAAATAGATTTATGAAAGAGAAAAAAAAAATCCATAAAATCTAGAAAATCAAAGCCCGTAATTTTTTTTTTTGAATTTTTTTCCTTTTCAAAAAAATATATTATTTCAATTTGATTAAAAAAAACCCAGAAAATCAAAGTCCATAAATTGAAAAGGGAAAAAAAATTCAAAAAATAAAATAAAAAGAAAGAATTTTTTTTTTTCCTTTTGTTTTCTTATTTTCTTTTTTCTTTTTCATAAATCTGTTTTTATATATTATTACTAAATATGAGTTTATTTTAAATTATATATATAAGTTTATTTTAAATTATATATATGAGTTTATTCTAAATTATATATAAACAAATTTAAATTATTTTAAACAAATTATATAACTATATATATATAGACACACACACAAACACATTTAAATCAACAAAACTCTTATAATGAGTTAGAAGGTTCAATTTTTGATGGAAGCGTTTTAATTTTTTATTTAACGGTCAAAATGATTTTGGATGGAAAACTTGATAGAAGGGGTAATAAAATGACCAATATTTTGAGTTTTAGGGGGCTGACTGGCCATTATTGAAACTAGAGGGACCGATTTATCTAATATGGCAAACCTCGGGAGGAAAATGATAATTTCTATGGATGCATTGCATTGGTTAACTAGAAATGCATATGTAGCCACTTCACCTATGAGCATGTGTTCTTCAACTTCTAATCCCTAAACCCCATATTTATCCAAATCTCATGTGCCAAATAGAATCTTTGGGTTGAGTAGTTTTTAGGGATATTATCATTTCCCCCCTGAAAATAAACTATTAGAAAGGTGAGGACAACGTTTCCCCATATTAGCCGGTCTCCCCCCTAAGTTCAAAATATTGTTAGAAGACCCCCTTCTGTTAGTTTTTTCAACAAAAAAGTAAACTCTGACACAAGTCAATGGGTTAAAAGACAAAAATGCCCTTATATCCTTTAAATACAAATCAAATGACCATTTTATCTTTCAATATAATCGGAAAATGACCATTTAACCCTCAAAATATTTATTAAATAAAAATATATTTAAGAAAAAGAAGAAGGCCGGATCTCCACCGTCCATCTTTTGGATGGATGGTAGAGATATCTTTTATTATTATTTATTTCATTTAAAAAATATAAATTAAATTATTATCTATTTTTGAAAGGAAAAATATATATTAAATTATTATCTATTTTTTTTAAAAGGATTATCTAATAATTTAAGGAAAAAAAAAAAAAACGATGTATACTCTCTATCATACGTGAAAAAAAGATGTTAATTACCGTGTCATATCTCATACCTTAAATATTATATATAATTGCATTTTTATAGTTTTATCTCAAAGTTTTCGCGTTTAGACTTTAATGTTGTTTTAAGAAAGATTTAGCTATAACTCTCTTCAACAAGACTATGTGTGATTTCGACAAGGTCAACCTCATCTAGTTTGAATTCACCGCCTCCAATTGAGAATATTAAATCTTAGATCCTTTGTCATAGCCACATACATGTGTATAGGGCAAAATATTGTAAATTTTTCTAGTTAATATTCAAATTCTTTACCAGATATTCTTGAATCATTTTTTTTTTTTTGATAAATAATTGAATCCCTTTAGAGATAAACTGTCTTTCACTCTCTATATATTATGTATATCAAAACAATTAATTTATCCAGTAATTTGTACACTTATGACAAATGTAGTTTTATTTATTTTTCATTTTTACCTTAAAATTTTTGGTTCTTAGCATTCTGATTTATCAGGAAAACAGGGAGGCAATGTTTTCGCTGTTTTCGTACGACCTTCTAGAGCTTTGGAATGTATGGGATATTCGAGTGTTGGTTGCACTTAGCCTTGTTTTACAAATTGTCCTCACCATTTTTGGTGCTCGAAGAAAATTTACAACAAAAATCTGGATAAGGATCCTTGTTTGGTCAACATATTTGAGTGCTGACGCGCTAGCAACCGTGGTCCTGAGCAAGCTTGCAAGCAGTCAAGAAGATAGCTCTCAAAAATCGAACAATGCTCCATCCCCTGCAAGCAGTCAAAGTCAAATAAGCTTTCTATCGAACGATCTCCGGATATTTTGGGCGCCGTTTTTGCTCTTGCATTTGGGTGGGCCTGGCACTATCACAGCTTACTCTCTCGAAGATAATGAGTTGTGGTTAAGGCACTTTCTTGGCCTTATTATCCAAGTTTGGTTGACAATTTCTATCTTCGTAAAATGTTGGAGTAACACTGCTCTCACATATATAGCAGTTCCAATATTTATCACAGGATTAATCCAGTATGGTGAGAGGAGTTTCGTACTCAGATCTTCGAGCAGCCAATATCTCAAAAATCTCTTGCTCTCAGATCCCGATCCTGGTCCAGATTTTGTTGATATCGAAAAACATATTCAGGGAAAACCACTGCCAAGATGTTCACCAAGTCTATGTTTATGTGTAGGCAAAGCAACAGATTCGAATATTGATGAAGTTCAGAGACAATCCCCAGCAACGGCGGCAGTCTTACCACCTCCATCTGAAAGCTTAGGAGCAGGTTCCAGTCATCGGCTAAATCAACTGGACCCAGAGAAACAGGAACTACAGAAAGATGGCGATTATCATCAACAACCACCACCCTCAACGGAGACAGTTGAAAGGTCAGAAGCATCAACATCATCAGCAAAACCAACAGAGACATCCATATCTAGACTTTTCAGTTGTCTGTTCGGTGGTCGAGTACATCGCAAAAAAGTGTCTGTTGTACGAGAAAAATCCTCACCAAGAGACAATGATCTGGAAGTGGCTTACTTTTTATTCAAGAGATTTCGGTATCTCTTTGCAGGTTTGATTCTAAGCATCAGTGAACGGAAGGAAAGCTACTCCAAATTTGAAAAAAAGTCAGCAAAAGAGGCCTTTAAACTGATAGCAGTTGAGCTTGGATACATGTACGATGTGCTCTACACCAAAGTTACCATTATTTATTCTCCATATGGAATCGGTTTCCGTTTCATCAGCTTCTGTTGTACTGCTTCTGCTCTGATTGCCATCATATTCGTTGACATGTCTCATCACCATCCAGTTGACCGCTACATCACACACATTCTAATGATTAGTGCTGTTGCCTTAGAGATATATGCTTTCATCCTACTACTTATCTCTGACTGGATAAGACTCTATTTGACCAAACTCTGCTTCGGGTGTTGTCACTCCCTAGATCGCAAAAGGTGGTCAGAATCCATGGCACAGTACAATCTCATAAGCTCTTGCCTCCACCATGTTCATTCTATATGCAATGGGATTCACAATTTGCCTTTGATTGGCGAATTGGTAGATAAGTACCAGTGCTTGACCCGGAAAGATGTGGATGTTGATCTACAAGATATTATCTTCAAGCAGCTCAAACAGAAAAGTAATGAAATTGAAGATGATCGTTTTAGTATCTCATGCAAGAAATTATTGGCATATAGAGGTGATAATGTGCTTGAGAAAAGGTACAATCTTCCTGATATATCTCGTTGGAGCATAAATGATGTAGATTTTGATCACAGCCTGCTTCTTTGGCATATTGCTACTGATCTATGTTATGCTAGTGATGGAAATGATAATACAGTTGTCCCGAAAATGGCGGAATGCAGAATAAGCAAATATTTATCTGAATATATGTTGTATCTTCTAGTCTTTTGTCCATCTATGCTGCAGGAAGGAATTGCTGAGATAAGATATAGAGACACCTTGGCCGAGTGCAAGAGATTCTTCCCAGAAGAAAAAATACGTTACTGTAATTTTGTGTTGAAAAGGAAAAAATTCATTGGGAAGACTGAAGCTTGCAAGAAGTTGCTTGGAGTGAAATTCGGTGATGAGCAGGAACACATAAAAGGAGATCAAAGCCAGTCAGTTTTATTTTACGGATGTAGGCTTGCAAAACAATTGCAAGATCTGGAAACTCAGGCTGGTTGGACTAGAAAACAAAAATGGGAGATGATAAGTGAAGTGTGGGTGGAAATGTTGACATATGCTGCAAATAAGTGTACATGGAAAGAGCATGGTCAACAGCTTCGAAGAGGTGGAGAACTGCTCACCCATGTTCGCCTTCTTATGGCACATCTTGGCTTGAGCGAACAATATCAAATCCAGAAACAGTTTATCAGTGAAAAACTTGATCGAAACTTTCAATGCTGCTCATGGCTACGTGTACCTTATAACATTTTGTGCAGTTTACTACGTATATCTTGTTATCCTTGTTATCAGTGTTATCAGTGTTATCAATGTCTTTGTTGTTGTCGTTATCGTTAGTGTCTTCGTTGTCGATGTTGTAAGAACTTTGATTCTCATGTATCATATGTGTGATGTTATGTTAGTAGTATGATGCATCAATTATATCTTATCACAATAAATTTGTGTGTGATCGAATAAGTCATTGGTGTTTGATCATCAATGAGAGATTATGTATGTTTTTTTTTTGTTGTTGTTGAAAATGAGAGATTATGTACTGTTTCTTGTTATTATTTTTATTAACAACATGTTAATGTTATCCACTGCGGCTAATCTCTTCCCTGTGGAGAAGATCCAGTCGTGCATGACAGTCAACCTCCACCGCCTCTTGTTTTTTTTTTTTTTTAAAAGATCATTTTATATTTTTTGAAATCCTTCATTTTTGTGAATTTTTGGATTGAAATTGAATGAATATATAATAACTCTTGTAACTATACTGGAATTGAATTTGTAAAATTTAATGACATTGCCAATATATTTATTGGTTAGGCGTGCCACCTCATCCTTTACCCCATAGGTAGCATCTCTCCTTTATATAATTGTATGATAGAAAAACATAATATTAAATATAAATAGACATAATAATAATCATCATACAAGCCAAACTTTGACAAAAAAATTAATAATAAAAAATTAAATTAAAGACGAGATGATGTTGGTTTAGTTTACTTTACACCTTACATTGAGATTATGAAAATGAATCACAACCCCTTCTTCCAATTCTTAAATTATAATAATTAAAAAGAAAAAAAAATGAATTGAATATAGAGAGAATTGTAAAACTCTTTGAAGTTAGAATTTTTTTTTTTAAAGAAAAACAAAACACAATTCTCGAGTTTCGGATTTAAAGAAAAACCATCAAGAGATTTTTTTATTATTAAACTAATTCAAAACTAGATAATTAATTTCGATAAATGGTCAAAATTTAGATGGTTTTTAATTTTTGTATGTGAATCTACCATAAATATATCAATAATGCTAAACATCTCATCTAAAATTTCACATTTTTCATCCCATTACATGTGGTATGTGAGGTGTCAAATTATGAGTGGATACACATTAATGATGATTTATCTCACCTACCCCATGTATCCACTCACAATTTGACATCTCACATACCACATGTAGTGGGATAAAAAATATGAGATTTTAGATGAGATGTGTAGCATTACTGTTAATATATTTCCATAATTTATTTTGATTTGATGGCTCATACAAGGAGAAGGTAAAAGGAAAAACAAAACAAGTGGGATGGAACGGCCCAGGCCCATTCTATAGATAATTATGTAATTTGTTCATGACGTGGCAAGCCATGTCATGGTAAAGTTAACCACGTTAGTATCTAGCCGATAAACGTGACTGGTGACGTCAACAAAAGGTAATGATTTGCCCACTCACGTCATCATTTGTGTGTAATTTTTTTTTCTCTTGAAAAACCGGGAAAAAGAAGAAGAAAATTTCCAGGCATCCAAACACCACTGTTATTTCTACCAATGCTCGACAAGGGACTCTCTGATCTCCTCCTCTCTCGACGAAATCTGCTCGCAATGCCAGGCCGGTGGCCTCCCTATCTCGTCTCTCTCTCTCTCTCTCTCTCTGAGCGTCGAATCTCCTCAAAATCCCGTCTCTCCAGTTCCGCTCCTCAAAAAAACGCCGCGTTTGAATGATTCCGGTACGGTTGAGCATTTTGATGCGGTGGTGGTGAATGAGAGAAGGTGAGTTATATTATTCAACTTTCATGAATATTTCAATGTTTAGTGATGATTGCATATGATATCAGATTCTAAGAATTTACTAGAAAGTAGCGACTCAATCCCTACACATCATTAAATTTGTTTCCTTATCAGCTTGTTCTTATATAGTATTTGTATATGTATTTTTCCCTTTCCTCATGAGATGACAATAGCTCTAGAATGACTCATATAGATTTGTTTGATGAATCCTTTAGATTTCTTGAATATAGTTTTTAACCAATTAGGTCTTGCTATGATGAAATTTCTAGACATAATGTGGAGAGCAGGACAAAAGTTGCTGCTCTTTGCGCCTCTCTCATCGATTAATTTAAATATTTGATCTGTTTTTTTCTTATGTAGAATTTATAATTTATCAATACATGCAGGTTATTTTATTGGAAATCTCAGGTTCTGGCAAAGTCCATGAAGTTTTAAGGTTGAATACAGGATCCCAAGGTTAGCCTATCTATGCCCTGAGAGAAACCTAGGTGCATCCAATGCATCACATGTCTTCCATTTAAATTACGTCATTTAATATTTGAATAAACGTGACATGACATGATTTAAATGGAATATATATGCACAATGTATATATCGGATACACCCAAGACTTTATTTTATGCTATTTTAAGACATTAGGATTAAGTGGGTTCTAACTTCTAACTAGCTTAGTTGGAAAGGTCTCTTGTCGTTATGCAAGACAGCAAGAGGTCTTGGGTTTGCCGTTTGAGCTGTACGGATGAAGAGGTACACTGGTCCCATTGAAGTCCTTTTTATTGCCTTCTCATGCACAAAAGATTCAGCAATTTGTGGAACAATATGAGAAAACTCCCTGTTTGATGATGTTCTTTTCTGTCATCCTTTGGAGAATGCTCTCTTTCTTCATTTACTGTTACTGGAAGAACAAAATATACAAATTGGAGTGTATATAAATTTGTTCAAATAATTTTCCCTCCACATTGTACACTAAACAGTACTGTTATATAAACTAACTTAAACCCTTCTCCATCTTGGTTGGAGCAGGATTTCAACCTGAGACTTGTTGCACGACAACGAGTCTTATCAGCTAAGCTAGGTAGTATCCTACTCATCACAACATATAAATTTGAAAAGATAATTGTACTAACTTTACCTGAGTTTTGTTTTGCATAATAACATGTGGAAACAAGTTTGGATCAGAACATATATAATGTATTAGAACTCAAATCACTCCAGTTCTAAAGGGCCGTTATAACCTACATATGAAGGATAAGTTCATCACGGCTACAATTTGATTTGTTATAAGCAGCCCTTTTGTTGCTCTCAGGGGAAATGCCAATCAAGAATGGTAGAATCTTGATTTTCTGACACAATTATGAATATTTCTCACATTTTAAAAGGTACACAGATGGGTTACTTGTTACAGTTTCTCAGAATCCTAGGTGGATTACTTGTGCTCAGACCTTCAAGTACACAGCATTTTAGAGATTCCTTGCCCTTAATTCCTGATCCATGCGAAGAATTTGTCACATTAATTGAACAAGAATCACCAGAAGGATCGCTGGAAAGATCAAAAAGATTCATGGTTGTAGTACAAGAGACATTGATCCAAAGGACCGTTATCTTGTTCAAGCTTATTTTTGTTTCAAAAGATTTAAATATCACTTTGCAAATCTATTGCTTGACTATAAAGAACAGGAATACATCTATTCCACCATTAAAGACAAGACTGCTGTAGATGCCTTCAAAATGGTAGCAATTGAGCTTGGATTCATGTATGATGTATTCTACACCAAGGCGACCATTGTTTATTCTCAATTTCTCAGTTGGGAATCTTTCTCCGTTGCATCAGCTTCATTTGCTCTCTTTCTGTTTTGGTTGTCTTCTTGATTATCATCGATGTCCATGCCTATTCATTTGTCCATGCCTATTCATTAACTGTATCTCCATAACTTATTTACTGCTAATTGGGACTGTTCTTCTTGAGATTAATGCTTTCCTCTTGCTCCTTTTCTCAGATTGGACAAAGTTTTGGTTGATCAAACTAAAAAAAGAGACCTCAAAAACATTGGTTGAGCATTTTTTGGGGTTCATCGTTATTCTGCTCCACTTTTGAGCAACCGCAAGAGGTGGTCGAGATCCATAGGTTTGTATAGCCTTATAAGTTCTTGCTTGAGGAAGGTGCAACCCTCATCTTTTGGAGTTCATAGGTTACCTTTTGTGGGTGAATCGTTAGACGAGCAATGGAACTTGAATTGGGAAGATTTGAATATTAACAATTTACAAGAAACAATCTTCAAGTTTATGAAAAAGCATGGTGATCAAATTAATGACCTAAACGATGAAAGGTCAAAAGTTAGCAAATATTTATCAGATTACATGTTATATCTTCTAGTCTTTTG
This sequence comes from Acer campestre, assembly GCA_954870605.1. Lineage (NCBI taxonomy): Eukaryota > Viridiplantae > Streptophyta > Magnoliopsida > Sapindales > Sapindaceae > Acer > Acer campestre. Next base: position 62,194,478 of record OX940799.1, read on the forward strand.
CCCATATATGCTTCCTCAAGGGTTCGGTTAGATAAGGTATAAAGAGGCGTTTGCCGAGGCCATAAGCATTTTCAAGAAAAAGAGGCCAGATGATATACTCAACGAATGTAAGGCTTGCAAGGATTTGCTTGAAAAGTACCCCCAGCGGGTAGAAGATAAACTATCTCGTGGACAAGTATGGTTAATGTCGGTAAATGAGTCTTTGCTTATGTATGGATGTATGCTTTCAAGGCAATTTCAAGATTTAACAGACATTCATCGCCGAAGAAAATGGGAAGTAATAAGTGATGTTTGGGTGGAAATGTTAGCATTTGCGGCACACAATTGTGGATGGAAAGAGCATGTTCAACAATTGAGGAAAGGTGGAGAGTTGTTCACTCACGTCTACCTTGTTATGGCACATTTTGGCTTTTGTAGAGAATACACTGGTCATAAACTAATGCAGTTGACATCTCCATCACTTCAGGAAGAGACACAGTATTTTCTAAATAAATATTTAGAGGATCAAAGGAAGAGAGAAGAAAATATAGAGAGCACGTCTGAAAACTTATTTAAAAGAATTCATATATTTTCTCCTATTTTGTACATGTCAATTTGGATAAGATAAGCAGGTGATTATGATTCCATCCCCAAATATTGCGCAAGTTATTCTTCATTTATAAAAAGCAAGTTGAGCTGAATTTCCAGTTCTGAAATTCTCTAAATTTCCTCTTCTCTGTTCTTCGATTTCTTCTTCTTTTCAGTTCGGACGCCTGAATTTATAGGAAGAGCCAAACCAAGGAGAAAAAGTATGCAATTAATTAAATGGGTATGAAAACTATTTCAGTTTACGGAAAAAAAAAAAAAAAAAAAAAAAAAAAAAAAAACCATTTCAGTTAATGGGTCATAGATAAGAAGCCCAATTTAACTGGACGGACTATTCTTCAATTTGGGCCAGCCTTACGGCCCAGGCCCAATATGCAACTAATTATCTAATTTGATCATGACTTTCCAGACACGTCATGGTATGGCTTACAACGTGGCAAGCCATGTCATGCTACATTTAAACACGTCAGCATCTAACAGATGACGTGACCGGTCACGTCGACAAAATGCAATGACGTGCTCAGTCACGTCATCATTTGTTGTAAAATTCTCCCCAGAACTCACTGTTGAGAAACCGAACCGGAAAAAAAAAAAAAAAAAAAAATTTACAGCCTACCAAACACCACCATTTTTTCTCGCAAAGCTCGACAATGGACCCTCTGATCTCCTCCTCTCTCGACGAAATCTGCTTGCAGTGCCAGACCGGCCTCCTTATCTCGTCTTTCTGGCCGAAGCTCGAGAACTCTGTCCACGCACAACGTCGTGTTCAGATTATAGAAAGAAAAGAGTTTTGTTTAAGGTTCAATTCTTTCTCTTGTTTCCTTTTTTTAATTTATCATGAAAAGTTGTAGAAAGATTTTATTTTTTGGGTGTGTGTGTGAGAGAGAGAAGGTGGAATTTGATGGAGTTTCAAATTGTTTCTATTGTCAAGTTTGTGAACAATTTCCTTCCAGATTCGTCAGCCTTTGAATGATTCTGGTCGGTAGAGGAGTTTGATGTGGTAGTGAATGACAATGTGAGCTTGAACTTTACTGATGATTGAATATGATATCAAATTCTAATAATTTACTAGAAAATACTGGTTCAAATTCAATCCCACCACACAGAATGTCTCATAAGACAAATTTGATGAATCCTTTAGATTTCTTGAATAAAGTTTTTTCTTGTTATTTACTTTTTATATGTGCTGCTTTTTGCACCTCTCTCATCAATTAGTTTAAATATTTGATCTGTTTTCTTCTTACATAGCATTTATAATTTATCAATACATGCGGGTTATTTTAGTGGAAATCTCAGGTTTAGGCAAAGTCCATGAAGTTTTAATGTTGAATACAGGATCCCAACTCCCAAAGTCAGCCTACAATTTGACTTGTTATAAGCAGCCCTTTTGTTGCTCTCAGAAGAAATGCCAATCAAGTATGTTTGAATCTTGATTTTCTGACATACAATTATGAATATTACTCACATTAAAAAAAAAAAAAAAAAAAATTACAAATCTGGATTAATTGTTGCAGTTTCTCATAATCATAGATGTTTAACACTCAATAAAATTCATGTTATATTTTGAAGGTGTATGCATTCAATTCCTGTGTTCTTCAAGCTCCTTCCAATTTGCATTTCTTGATTCCTACTCCATTTTATGTACTTTTTCTTCTTTGCATCAATTCAGTAATTGCTTTATGACCAGTCCAAGTAATGCTCTATCTTTAGCTTTTGAAAGGAAAAGTGATTTAATTTAATCACTTTTGTTTTTGCAAAGCAAGTGCTTGTGATATATACCATCCCCTGTGCACAAGTTATTCTCTAAGACTTCTCATTTAGCTTTAACTCTTGTTTTTCTATTATAAAATGGCCTCCACAATAAAATATTCTCTAAGACTGTTTCAATTAGCTTCCGAAGTTCTTGGGTGCATCTTCTTTCCTGGGTAAGTGATTTATTTTATTAATAAATTATTAGAAAACAATGCTAGCTAGTTTACTTCATGTTGCCATGCTATTTTAATAATTGTCTCCAACTTTTATCCAAAAAGTCTCATATTTGTTGCATTAGCATTAGCATGTATCATCTAATGTATTAAATACTATTCGTGCATCTTATTACTTGAAGTTTAAACTCTTCGCTGGAGTAGTCTCTTAAGTACATGGTATCAAAGTCGAAGAGGTATCGAGTTTGAGTCTCAATTTAGCTTTTAAGATATGCTTGTGTGACTTTGTGTTTATTTGTTTTTGTTTTATTGTTTTGGACTTGAACATGATCTCATATGATTCCTTATTGAGTTCCGGTCATTTCAGTTACTTACTCATTACTACCAAAAAGCTAGACATCTGCCTGTCAAAAAAAAAAAAAAAAAAAAAAAAAAAAAAAAAAAACTAGACATACCGCACAAAATCTTAAGATAAATATTTATAATTTTAGACTGCTTTTAATATCTTTATTTAGAAGAAACTCTAAAACTAATCAAAGAAATCGTAGATCAGAAAAAATAATGTATGTAAAAGCAAGGCAGGGCTCCTTATTGGAGAATATTAGAGATTCAATCATGTACACAAATATACATATATAAATACATGTAGGTACAGGTTCCTCAATTTTTTTTTGGTCATAAAAATGCTTATCTGAACAAAAAAGTAAAGAAAACATTTTGTAAAATTAATGCCAATCTGTGGTTCAATTCAAACCAAAATGCATTTTCATTATTACTCAGAACGTGAATTTTCTAAATACTAAAGTCTATTTTAAAAGGCTTTCAATTTATATATATATTTGTATTAGTGCCACAAATATAATATGGGAAAATGCACGATTTGTTTTTCTTTTTGGAATCTAATTTGTTATTTTTTTTTTCTTTAAAATATTGTTAGCGTGCTCTGTATAGAATAGATGATAGATTTGTTGCTAGGAGATGAGCAAGCAGGAAAAAAAAAAGGTTAAGAAAATACGAAGTTTAATTATGATGTGATAATAAAAACATTTTTAATTTTTTTTTAATTATTGGAATACAAACTAATATTAATGTTATTCGTTTCGTCCTATCGAGTGGATCAACTCTCACAAGAAAAGATACTTTTGATTCGGTCGCTACATTATGGAAGTCTTAGTATCTTTAATATTGATTTTATTGCTAATTATTTTAGCAAAATGTTTATACAATAACTAATTTTCCTTTTCTTGGTAAATCTCGAGTTGCTTGCAGTTTGGATTTTCAGACAAGGATAGCTTCCAAAGTTCTTGGGTGCATCTTCTTTTCCAGGTAATAAATTATTGGAAACAAAAATGCTATTTTACTCCATGTTGCCTTGCTATATATTCTCATTTATTTTATTAGTTATTTCTCCAACATATATCCAGAAAGTCTCATATTTGTTGTGGAAGATGGTATATACACACATATATATTAGTATGTATAATCTTATCGTACAAACAATATGAACTTGAATATATATATATATATATGCTGTTTTCTTTTTCGTTTTGTTTTGAGCTGTTTTGGTGCCTGTTTCTGGTTTCTGGTGGCTGCTTTCTGCTTCTGGTTCTGGTAGCTTGGCTGTGAGTGGGTTTGGCGCCTCTTTGGCTTGGTTTCTTGTTTTTCTTGGATTTTTTGAGGCTGTGCTCTCTGTTTTCTTTCCCTCCCATTGGGGCTCTGCTGTGGTTTGCCTTGGTTGGCCTTAATAAATCTTTCGCTGTTTAAAAATAAATAAAAATTTAAACAGCCTTTTGAAGAGCTTCTTACTGTACATGTACTTAGCTTGCTGAATGGTTAAATCATAATAATTTATCTAATCTGTACTCACTAATTGGTATTATCAAATGTTTGTCCTTAAGTTTTTAGTTGCTTTCAGTTTAATCTTCGAGAAAAGAGGAGGAATATCATGCAGCTTTTTCCGGAGAAACTCATAAAAATTTGGAATGGGTGGGAGGTTCGAGTGCTGGTTCTAGGCAGCCTTATTCTACAAATCATCCTCATCATATTAGGTTCTCGTCGAAAATTCACAGCAAGTCTTAAGTTGAGAATCCCTGTTTGGTCAGCGTACTTGATTGCTGACTCTGTGGCAAGTATTGCCTTGGGTAATCTAGCTACTAGTAAAGCAGATTGTGATGACAAACTTTCCGAATCAGGCAATGCCCTCCAGGCATTTTGGGCGCCATTCCTTCTCTTGCATCTCGGTGGCCCAGACACTATCACAGCATACTCGTTAGAAGATAATGGGTTGTGGTTAAGACATTTTCTTGGACTTGTTTTACAAACTGGAGTAGCATTTTATGTCTTCCTTAGGTCTTGGAGCAACAATGCCCTCACTTTTATAGCCATTCCGATGTTTATAACAGGAATTATTAAGTATGGAGAGAGGACGTTTGTACTCAGGTCTTCAAGTGCAGATTTTAAAGAGTCTAGGCTCTCATTTACCCTTCTTGATCTTCCTCAAGAGTACATCAATCCAGCTTCCAGTTATCTAGTTCAAGCTTATTTTTTGTTCAAAAGTTCTGCATATTTGTTTGCAAACACGATTCTTGATTACTATGGCCCATTTGACCTGACCTACCTTATCATTAACAAATTATCGGCAGAAGATGCCTTCAAACTGATAGAAGCTGAGCTTGGATTCATGTATGATGTTCTCTACACAAAAGCCACCATTGTATACTCCCGCTTCGGAATCTTTTTCCGTTGCATCAGCTTCTTTTCCTCCGTTTCTGCATTAATTATCTTCTCAACGATCATTGATATCCATGCCTACCCAATAGCTGACATTTCCTTGACCTACTCACTTCTAGTTGCGGCTGTCTTTCTGGAGATTTATGCACTCATCCTATTTCTACTATCTGACTGGACAAAAATTTGGTTGATGATCAAGCTCAAAACCTCTGAATATAATCCAACATCAAGAAAACTGTTTCATCTTTTATCGAGGGTTTTCAGTTATTTTCACTCCGCAACTGTAATTGGTTCTCCCAAGAGGTGGTCAAGATCCATGGCACAGTTCAACCTCATAAGCTATTGTCTCAAAGACAAGTCAGTCACACGTATAGTTGATTTTATCAGCAAACTGGTAGGCATCAATTATTGGTACTTGACTCGAGAAGATGTTGATGCTAATTTGCAAAAAATGATCTTCGAGCAGCTGCAAGATAAAAGTGAAAATATTATATGCAACTTTGATCGTTACGTTGATAAAAGTGAATTACTGAAGGAATTGTTGGATGGAAGAGGTTATTACGGACTTGAAAAATTGAGAATTTCATATGGATTTCTTCAATGGAGCACAACTACGCTAGAATTTAACCACAGCCTTCTTGTTTGGCACATTGCTACTGATCTCTACTATTATGATGATCCTAAAGACTCTGAAGATAATCATCGAGAAATTAGCAAACAATTATCAGATTACATGTTGTATATTCTAGTCTTTTGTTCATCTATGCTGTCCAAGGGGATTTTTTTTGAGACAAATTACAAAGATACCTGTAAGGAAATTAAGAGTGCTATTTTAAAATCAAAAGAGGAATCTGATGATCAAAGGAGTACTGAATTAGCATCAGCTTGCAAGGTGTTGCTTCGATATTATGAGAAGGAAGGGGAAGGGGAAGAGGAAGGAGATATGTCAGTGCTTCATCTTGGGTGTAGACTTGCCAAAGAATTGCAATCTAATGATGTCAATTGGAAGACGATAAGTGAAGTATGGATAGAAATGTTGACATATGCTGCAAATCGTTGTGCATGGAAAGAGCATGAACAGCAACTGACGAATGGCGGTGAGCTACTCACTCATGTATCACTTCTTATGGCACATCTTGGCTTAAGTGAACAATATAAAATGAAGATGATGAAGACCATTCAGGCACGACCCGACAGGGAACGGAAACATCTGTTGTGAGACATATTCTTTTGTTAAAGAATGCAGAAGCACACTTTTTATACCACAAGTTTAGTTGGTTTTACTAATGTTCAGATGAGTACTGATTGTATATATAATTGCTGATTATTTGGGTTCAAGATCATATTGAGAATTGAGTTTCTGATTTACCTGTGATTTTTACTCGTTTGGGTTTTTTATTTTTATTTTTATTTTTTTATTTTTTTTAATGTAAATATATTGTGTTGATTTTTCTCATATCCTCTCCTTATTTTTATGTCATATAATTAGTGTTATACAAACTGTGTCTTCTAGAAAAATTTGAATAAATTTCATAAACCTAGCTATTCACTCCCTCTGGGTATCAACTATCAAGTAAGATTGACAATTGACATTTTCACTTTAATTATATTCAACAAAATTAGGAAAATATAGTTGCAATGCTTTAAAAAATTTCAATTTTTGTTTATGATTAGATTTTATTTAACTTATATAAAAAAACATATTAAAATTAATTAAAATCGATGAATTTTATCAAGGTTTTTACTTTGAATTAAAATTAGGGATCCCTTAGTGCAGAACCAATGTAAATGTTTGTGGTGGTTTTCTTCTAAGGGATCCCTTATTATATACCCCTTACATTGTAAGGACCCTAAACGAGTAAAAAAATGTAAATGATAAATTCAATGAAATCTATTGATATACAAATAATAAGACAGTGGTTGTAGCAGTTGCGTACAAAAGGCGGGGGAGGAGAGGGAGAGCGTGATAGAGGAGAGGACAGTGGGGAGACATTTCATCAAGCCACCCCCACCACATCAGGTGAAATGCGGGGGAGGAGAGAGAGAGTGTGAGAGAGGAGAGTATAGCAGGGAGAGATCATCAGGCGTTCGCATATATGCGGGGAGGAATGTCAGATATCTTTTCTTTTATTTTATTTTTTCTCTTTTCAATCATTTAACCAAAAAAAAAATCATTTTTTTTCTCATTCCTTTCATTCATTGCAGAGATTTTTATTAAATTATTTTTTCTTTTTTAATCATTTCATTAATATTTATCTTTTTATTTTCTCATTTATCCTATTCAATTACCATACATTTATTGACTTTTTTAACGATTGGATAACGAAAGGGATTCTGAAATAGAGTTGGTAGAATGATGTTTCCTCAATTGTCAGGGGGAAATAATAGGAGTGCATTTTTGCTCACCCCCTTTCAAGGGGGGTAAGCATTACCCCCCTCCCATACACATGACATGTGTCTATGGAGGGGTAAAATTGTCTAAAAATTTACTCCTCTATGACACATGTCATCCATGCAAGAGGGGGGTAATGGTTACCTCCCTTAAAGGGGGGTGAGCAAAAATGTTCTCAAATAATAGTATCCCTTTAATAACTAAGGACAATTTAGTCTTTTTATTAACTCAATTTTAAAAAAGGGGGAGATCTGAGTAATAAATGCATATTTGTTCTCTAACTACATTTATGCAAAACTTCAAGGGAGGTTAGTGTATTTACCCCTTCTTCAAATTGTATGAACAAATTATCTGATGCTCTAACTTTAAGAATCCGATTGAGTATAACATTGCCAAATAGAATGAGAATATAAGGGGGGAAGACTTGTCCTAATCAAAGCTATCATGTCTAGCATTCTCATATACCTTATGTCAGTTTTTAAAATTCCGGTTAGCATCGCTCGCACGATTGAAGGTCTTCAGCGGAATTTCTTTTGGGGTGACCGAAGCGAAAAAAGAAAATTGCATTTGTTGAAATGGGAGACTATTCGCAAGAGTAAGTGCAATGGGGACCTTGGAATTGTGTCGGTCCTTGACAAGAATAAATGCCTATTAGCAAAATGGCAGTGGAGGTTTGGGACGGAGGAAAAGCCTCTTTGGAAAATAGTCATTTGTGCTAAGTATGGAGTTCCGGTGGATTCTTTAAAGTGGAATTGGAACAGAGGCCCTTCTAGTTCTTTTTTCGTGAAGGCTGTTGGTGGATTATTTGTTTAGGGCTCGAAATCTGTCAAGATCATGGAGGAAGGGCTGAGAGTTATAGTGGGAAGGGGTGATAGGGCTAAATTTTGGTCGGATATTGTGGTGGAAGATGTGCCCCTGAGTACGGCCTTTCCTCGTATTTTTTGCTCTAGCTAGGATCAAGGATGGCAAAATTAGTGACTTTGGCAAGTGGGAAGGCAGTGATTGGGTTTGGAACATCCCCCTATGGAGACCTTGCTTTAACTAGGAACTTGATCAATGGGATAGTTTTAGCAAATGCTTAGAAGGCATAAAATTCGGAAGCCAATATTGGATACTATAGGATGGTCCTTTTGTTCTGATGGGTAGTTTTCGGTTAAGTCTTTTTGGCAAAATCTTGAAATAGTTCAATCAGGGGAGCATCCAAATTTCAGAAGCATTTGGCAAGGTTTATGTCCTCCTAAGATAGAGATTTTTGTGTGGAACCTTTTACATGGAAGAGTGCTGGTCAAGGATGTCTTGAGTAGGTTTGGGCTCCTGTCTGATACCGATTTAGAGTGTCCTCTGTGTAACGTTTCTATAGAGTCTATTGATCACCTATTTTTTCAATGCAACTGGTCTTGGGATATTTGGATCAGCAGTATTAAGTGGTGGGAAGTTCGTTTTTGTCCCCCTGGTTCTTTGTTGGATTGGTGGAATGGATGGGTTGGCTTATGTCCCCAAAAAAAATCTAGAAGAGCTTGGGTCTCTCTGTTCTTTGCAGTGACGTGGACTGTCTGGGAAGTAAGGAATGGCAAGGATTTCAGGGATGTCAAAGCCTCTTGTGATCAAGTGCTGGATATGGTTAGATTCCGGGTTGTTTGATGGTTTAAAAATCTTGGCAAGGGCTCCAACGACCCGGTGATACATATTCTTCTGAATATCTCGGAATGTTGCTTGGACAGCTCCAAAGTAAAGGTTCGGGAGTTGGAAGATTGGAGCTCTCCGCCCAATGTCGACGGCTCGGCAAGAGGATCTCCAGGTCAAGCGGGGATTGGAGGAGTCCTTAGGTGATGTAGCGGAAGCTCTGTCGAGAAAAACCTGCAAGAAACAAATTGAAAACAACCTACTAACGTTCCGTTGATTCGCGCACGAATACCGGAATATTAGGCTTCAAATACGATAATCGACTTCGCGCACGAAGGATAATGTAAATGGATAGTTGAGAAACATCTCTGAATTTTATTAAACAAAAGCTCCCTTTCAAACCCTAATACAATCTACTTAAATAGAATTGCAAAACTTGACTAACAAGAAAATCCTAAACAAAAGGGAAAGAATCATAAATGGAAAAGAAATCAAATCTCCTAAAAATCAAAAGAATCCAAAAACATTAAAAACCTATCTAGGAAAGGAAATTGGATTTGATTTAAAAATCAAATCATAAAATAATTAATAACCTAATTACATATAAACTAAAAGGAAATAAAATAAATGTACTGAATCATGACACTAATTAAAAACCATAAAACAAGAAACTGCTGTCTTGGCGCGCCAGAAACTAAACGGCTAGATTCGGATATGCTGTGGCCCGTTATAGAAGATGGAGTCTTTATAACATTTGTAGGGCTCGTCTTGGGCTTTCCGGAAACATATTATAATAGACGATCCGACCTCATATGCTCTCTGTAAAGGTCCACGAAAATCAGCCCTGATCATCTCATCCAGCTCACAGCTCTCGTCCAACTCAAGTCTTCGCGCAATAATCTAGATGGCCAAAATTGGATATTCTGTAGCCCTTTATAGAAGACGGAGTCTTCATAACATTTGTAGGGCTCGTCTTGGGTTTCCGAAAACATATTATAATGTCAATTTTGAGTTCGTTTGCCCTCTGAAAAGACCCCCGAAATTTGACCATTCTAACCAGTTCGACCATTCCGACCAAGCCAAGTCTTTGCTTCCTTCTTTCCGCACCCTTTGACTTCGAGTCGATTCCTCCGCTCCATGAAATCCAAACTTTTGTTTGCCGTATCGTCTTTGATGGCTGCATCATTCTCTCCAGGTTGGAGAAAATTCGTCCTCGAATTTTGGAAAGGTAAACTGAACACATCAACCTATACGGTGTCGGATGCTTTTCGGTCTTGATTCCCAATTTGCTAACCACATCGGCAGACGCAATGTTTTTGCAACTTCCTCCGTCAACAATAAATCGGCACACCTTGCCAAGTATGGTACAAGTCGAATGAAACACATTGTTCCGAAGCCAATCACTCCCATCTACACGTGGAGACGAACACACATGCCTCATAACTATGGCTGTCCCTTGTTCAGCAGCTGTGTTGCCTTCGCTCAAAGCCTCCTCCTTGTCACATTTTGCTGCTGCCGGCCATTCCAATTCAGCTATTTCTGGTCCAAACTCTTCATTAATTGTTATGGAAGCAGGTTTTAACATTAACAACAGGCCAACATCGCCCTCCACCCAATCTTCATTGACCATCTCCTCTCTATCAAACTGCAGTTCGTCCCTTGTTTCAGCTTTGTCTTCATCTTCAAACTGCTGCATCTCTGCACAGAGACGCTGCTCCATCAACAAAGCACCAGTGTCGCTGTCCACAAGGTCCTCTTCCATGGTCTCTACTTCATCAAACTGAGGTTCTTCACCAACTTCCACATCTTCTTCTTGGACTTCCTCCTCTTCATCAAATATGGGTTCAGCTCCAATGCTTGCTTCTTCTTCTTCTTCTGTCTCGGCGATCAATACTTTCTTGCCCAATTTCTTGCACTCGGACTGTCTGTGTTCAACGCCACCATAACTGAAGCATCTCAACCCACTCGACGACCTAGCTTGCTGTTTCGGGTTAGCAACTGGACGTGGAATGACACCACTGCTGCCCACCGCTGCTCTGCTGGTTGCGCTGCCGCTGCTGGTGCCTGATCGCAATCCGCCTCCTCTTCTACATGTGACGGTCTTCTCCACTTGCAAGGCTCTTTGATGGGCTGCAGATACAGTACCTGGGTCAAAGAGTTTCACAACCTCAATAATTTGCGAATGAAGGCCACTGCAATACCTAGATACCAATTGATCTTCAGTTTCTTGAATATTGTTACGCACAAGTAGTTGGTAGAACTCTGTTGTATACTCATCAACTGTCCGCAAACCTTGATGCAATTTTTGCAATTTTTGGTACATTAATTTCTGAAAGTTGTGGGGTAAAAATTCTGATCGTATCTTTCTCTTCATCTTCTCCCAATCCGTTAATTTTGACTTTCCCATTCGAGTCCGTGAGAGCTTGAGTTGCTGCCACCATGCGGCTGCCCGTCCTCGAAGCCGAGTTGCCACCAAGGCTACCCTTGCATTCGTTGGCACGTTTTTAAACTCCAAGATCTCCTCCATGACTCTGAGCCAATCGAGGAATTCTTCGGGCGTAAGGTCGCCCTGAAACTCTGGAATATCTGTCCGCATACCCGACTCCCATCGCCAGCTATTTTCACGCGCTCGAGCTCTTCGACGCGGCTGCGGAACCAAGTCTTCCTCGCTGCTCTCCTCATTACTCCCTTCCTTGTCTCCATTCGAACTTGAGTCTAGAGGACGGAAGGTATTTTGGTTGGCCATTAACATAGCGATTTGCTTAGTTAATCGCGAAACCCGTTGCCCCAATCGTGCCATGCTGTCACGTTCGATGGCTTCTTCTACGGGAATCTGGTTAGGTTGTCGTCTCTTCGGCGGCATGTTGATGTCTCGAACGAACACGGCTTTGATACCAAACTGATGTAGCGGAAGCTCTGTCGAGAAAAACCTGCAAGAAACAAATTGAAAACAACCTACTAACGTTCCGTTGATTCGCGCACGAATACCGGAATATTAGGCTTCAAATACGATAATCGACTTCGCACACGAAGGATAATGTAAATGGATAATTGAGAAACATCTCTGAATTTTATTAAATAAAAGCTCCCTTTCAAACCCTAATACAATCTACTTAAATAGAATTGCAAAACTTGACTAACAAGAAAATCCTAAACAAAAGGGAAAGAATCATAAATGGAAAAGAAATCAAATCTCCTAAAAATCAAAAGAATCCAAAAACATTAAAAACCTATCTAGGAAAGGAAATTGGATTTGATTTAAAAATCAAATCATAAAATAATTAATAACCTAATTACATATAAACTAAAAGGAAATAAAATAAATGTACTGAATCATGACACTAATTAAAAACCATAAAACAAGAAACTGCTGTCTTGGCGCGCCAGAAACTAAACGGCTAGATTCGGATATGCTGTGGCCCGTTATAGAAGACGGAGTCTTCATAACATTTGTAGGGCTCGTCTTGGGCTTTCCAGAAACATATTATAATAGACGATCCAACCTCATATGCTCTCTGTAGAGGTCCACGAAAATCAGCCCGGATCATCTCGTCCAGCTCACAGCTCTCGTCCAACTCAAGTCTTCGCGCAATAATCTAGATGGCCGAAATTGGATATTCTGCAGCCCTTTATAGAAGACGGAGTCTTCATAACATTTGTAGGGCTCGTCTTAGGCTTTCCGAAAACATATTATAATGTCAATTTTGAGTTCGTTTGCCCTCTGAAAAGACCCCCGAAATTTGACCATTCTGACCATTTCGACCATTCCGACCAAGCCAAGTCTTTGCTTCCTTCTTTCCGCACCCTTTGACTTCGAGTCGATTCCTCCGCTCCATGAAATCCAAACTTTTGTTTGCCGTATCGTCTTTGATGGCTGCATCATCAGGGATCATAGTGGCAAAGTTTTGCGTGTTTTCTTGGTTTATGTGGGCATTCAAGAAGCCATCTATGCGGAAATTAATGCCATCTCTAAAGCTTGCAGCTTGTGTGCTTCTAGACCTGAGTTGGAGGGCCTCCGAATCATGATCATTAGTGATTCAAAGACGGCGGTCTCTTGGATCAATAGCAACAATCTGGGCAACATGAAGTATTTGCAGCCGATCTTAGACATTCGCTGTTTTTTGAGCTTTTGGCCTCAGTCTAGTGTGGTCTTCACAAGGAACGTAATATCGGTATCGGCATCAATGTCGGGCTTCTAAATTTACGGATATATCGGGGATATTATTGATATCGGTGGACATTCTGTCAAAAATTAAAAAAATGATGGATATTTACATCTAAAGTTAGTTTTTTTTTTTTGTGAAATTTTAGGACAAGCTTAAACAAGTAATTATACATCAAATGAATCATATTTCAATAATAAATTAGCATAGTTATGAGTTTAATATAAATTATAACATAAATAGAGTCTTTATATAATTTTTAAAATTGAGTATTTAATAGAATAATATTTTGTTTCACTTTTATAATATTATATACAATATAAAGAGATTAAATATTTAATAAACAAAATTATCATTAAAAAATATATATAGTAATAGTTCCACACTTCCAAAATTCTATCATAAATCATAATTCATACATAATAATACATTGCGTGTCTGAAATTTAAAACCAAAATGAATTCCTTGCTGGTTCAAATACATAAGATACATTTCTATCTTGATTCGAATAATAAATTTCCCAAGAAAACGTGCTTGCATAGTTTTCAATGTAGTTATTAATATGCCACATGTATGCTGCTTAATCTCTTCCAACTGATCCATGAATTGGGTAGTTTGGATTTACCCAACTTGGTGGATATTGTTGATCTGCATACATAGGTATTGCATATGGCATTTGTGGAGAAGGATAATCAAATATATTGCAGCCACCATAACTACCATAATATGGTACATGAGAACCTGACATTGTCTGCGAATCACTCAAAGAACCATGTTCTGTGTCTATACTCATTGAGGAGAGAGTCATATTCAAAGAATCTTCATCATTTTGACTTGTTCCTCCATGCTATCTACCATGAGTTTGATCAAAATTACATGCATGAGCATCCCAACCCGCCGTACTAGCATTCCAACCTGTTGCACGAACATCCCAACCTCCAGCACGAACATCCCAACTTGTTGCACCAGCATTCCAACCTCCTGCACCAAAATCCTAACCTCTTGCCTCATCCCCACCATCCCCATCATCTCCATCATCTTTTCCTCCACTATTTACATCAGAGGTATGTTGGTCATCGGAAGAGCTGGTAACAATAACTCCATGATCTACACCAACTTCTTATCTAATCACTTGTTCAACATTTATTCCCATTTCTCGAGCATGCGAAGCAATATGTGAACCAGGATTTCCCTCGTCATCATCCAAGGAGGCAGGTCTAAGCCAGTTAAAAATAGGATTCTCATTATCGTCTTCTGCTTTAGCAGCTACTTGAAGTAGATCCATAAAATCAGTTTCATTTACTTTATCTTTTTCAACTGCCATATCCCTAAGTTTCAATTTCATATTATAATAACAATAAACAAGTTGTTCAAACTTAAAATAGGCAAGACGGTTCCTTTGTTTTGTGTGGATTAAAGCAAATGTGGACCAATTTCTTTCACATGTAGAAGATGATGATGTTTGTGATAGTATGCGAACTGCTATTGCACTCAATGATGTAGCACAATTTCCATACATTACCCACTAATCAGCTGTAATAAAAATTATTAAGTATTATAAGTATGAATATTATTTCAATGATATTATTATTTATTATTAATATGTAAATTTTTGTAATAAAAGTTATATACCTGGTTGCATTTTGCTTCTAGCTACAATGGCTGCTCGTTCATCAAAACTTTTCCTTCCATCCTTAAAGTATGTGAGTTACATTCATGAGATCAATATGTATATAATATATATTAATATGAGTATATGACACAATACTCACATGCAAAGAATTAATAATACTAGAATTATAAAATTGGTTGTAAATTGTAACTTTTTACCTTATTTCCAAAATTAGCAATTCCTGCAGCTTCAGTGTCTAATTGCGCATAGACATTATGTATCAAAAGATCCGAATTATCCCCAATATACTATTTTTCAAAATTCTATCATTATGATTCTCTACCATACGGGCCATACCAAATAATTATGTTCTTATTTATTTTTTATTTTATTTTTTGATAAAAATATTTGAGTTTATTTAGATTCTCTACTCAAAACTCAAAAGAAACAATTTGATTTTTTTTACACGTTTTACACAAATAATTTTGAGATTCTTTTATTTGGAATGTCGGCACAAAGTTACAAAAAAATCAATTCTATATATTTATAAATTGATTGTTACATATTTTTTTTTTGAAAAGGCTATTTATTAATTAAGCCAAAGAAGGCCTATACCATAGTACAAAATTTCCACCCAAGGAAAGCAAACAATAGGACCAAATACATCAGTAACAGACTCGGCACTAAATTGCACACAACTTTACACTACCAATTACTGAAAAACCATGATCTGGCAACAACCAAAAAGAGACATAAGACGAATATTATATGCTCCACTCCAACCTCTCTACCAGCGAATCCGCTCCAGCTTTTGCAAGACAGTCCGCTAAGGAATTTCTCCCTCTAGGTAAGAACTTCACAGATATGAGGGGCCTTGATAAAATGAATTGTCTGATATCATAAATCAATTGAATTAGAGTAAGGTTGCCAAATCCCTCTCCATTAATCCACAAGACAGCTGAACTAGAATCACTCCAAATCGTGATCATTCTGTCATCAAGCACCCTCGAAGAATAAATTAACAAGCAGGCTTTATGTATAGCTAACATTTCAGCAGTAATTGAGTCGACATTCCCAACAGAGGAGGAGAATAAGCACAAAACCTTACCTCCCGCCTCTCGAAGAACACCACCAATGCCCGCCTTGCTCGAATCTCCTTTACAAGAACCATCCACATAAAACGAGAGATCCAAAGCTTGAGGATCAGACCCCAAGCAAGAAGTGACTGGTTTGACAGATTTTTTGTCCACACACCTCCCTTCCAAATCCAGAAGCAACAAAGTTGTATCTTCCCTGGAGCCTATCCCGAAATTTTTGAACCACCACACAACCCTGAATTTTATCGTGTCCAAAGCCACAGAAAGATTTGCTTCCAAACCTTGAAACACCACTTTATTACGAAATTCCCATATGGTCCAAACTATAGCACAAAACAATAAATTCCACACTCTATCTCTTGATTTGGATGGACAAAAACCTGTCCATCCAGTAAGCCATTCCAAAAGATCGTTATTACAGCATGATTTTACACCCCACCAGTTCATTGCCGATACCCAACAAGACCATGCCCAGTCACACAAAAGAAATAGGTGATTAATGGATTCAACATCTTTGCCGCACAAAGGACAATCTGAATTCACCAACTGTGCCAATCCAAATCTGCTTAAGACACTTCTAACCAAAACTCTCCCCTTAAACAATTGCCACAAAAAAACCTCCACTTTCGGGGGACATATTCCTTTCCACAAAAAGGGACACACAATATTTAATACTATTTGGAATTAGTTTTACACATTTGAGTCACCAACAATTTTTTTTTTTTCATATTGCTTTCACAAAATTTTACATATTTTACATGTCCACTCTTTGGTTCTTTATTCAATTTTACTTCAAGTCCTCAATAATTTTACTATTGACTATTATGTTGAAATTTTTTATAAATTTGTTAATGCTTCTTCTAAAATAATTTTCAAGCTAAATTATTTTAACAATAATTTAATTGTTTAGGATTAAAAAAATTATTTTAATAATATGCAAAATATCCCTGGACTTTCGGGGTAAAATTCATGAAATTTCGGGAATTTCGGGATATTTCGGGAATATCGGGAGATTTTAACGGATATTTCGAAATCGGCCGGATATTCTGCAGGATATTGGATATTTGCCTGTTTCGATATCGGTCCCTCCAAAATACGGATATATCGGTGGATATTTCGGTATATCTATCGATTTTAAGTACTCTGGTCTTCAAGACAAGATCGTCCAACTCCTTCGCAGAGTCGTTAGCCAAGAAGGGTTCTAAGGATGAGGGGGATACTCTCAATTGGAGTTTAATTAGGTTGATGGGGCTCTGTTTTCTTTGTCTGCTTTATTGCCTGGGCTTTTGTATTTTCTGTTTTGTTCCTCTGTTTCTGGGTTTTTTGGGTCGGTGTTGCTCTTGTTTTTGTTTCGGTTGTTTTCTAGTGTTCTTGGCTTTTGCCTGTCCTTTGTTGAATAAAAGTTTGCCTTTCAAAAAAAAAAACTTTAAGAATCCGATTGAGTGTAACATTGCCAAATAGAATGAGAATATAGAATAAAGTTTCACCCCTCGAATCTATTTTCGACAAAAGAAAAGATTAATATACGTACTTTCACTTTGTTAATTACTTTGTAAATAGGTAAAGCATAAAATAATGTTTATCATTTGCTCTCTCTAATGTTACAAATAAAAAATGTGTGGATGAAAATTGTATGGAATCCCACACTTGACTTGATCGTTCCTCAAACATAAAACATATATACTTTGCTTCACAAAGTTGTTATTATCTTAATTCTCTGTAACAGCGTGCATGCCTGGCAAGTATATATACCCTTTGCTTCATATTACTTCAAATCCCATACATTTCTTTCACAAACACAATTTGTCTTTCCCAAAAATATGGATATGGATATGGATATGGATATGGATTTGGCAACTCTATTTTCCCCTCCACCCAAAAATATGGATATGGATGAACAACTTGTCTTTCCCATTGTAGAAATTCTCTTGCGAAAAGTACAGTCCCTTCATAAACAATGTGTTCCATTGGGACTGTGGGGTGTGGATAATATTGAACTTGAAAAGCTCAAGAAAATCTTAAGCTCTTTCAGAGCTGTTCTCTTAGATGCTGAGAAACAACAGCTTCACAACGACGATGTGAGAGGATGGCTAAAAGAGGTTAAGGATGCATGCTATGATGCAGAGGACGCGTTAGACGAATTGGAGATTGAAGCTCTACACAACAGGCAATTGAAAATGGATCAATCAAGGAGCATCGCAAGAAAGGTATGCGATTTCATTTCATGCTCATCAAAATCATTTGCTAGTTTACGTTTTATGGTAGACAGTAAACAAATTAAGGAGATTAGAGAAAGGTTAGGTGGAATTGAAGATGATTTGTCAAAATTTGGTTTCAAGGATAGAGTTCATCATCATCAGGACATTAATGGAAATGTTCCTAAGGAGAGGGAAATCATCACCCACTCGTCCTCTGTGGTTGCTTCTGATGATGTTTTTGAGAGAGACGGAAATATTAAAGAAGACATCATAAAAGCATTAATGCAAAATGATGATGTTGATGGTAATGATGACCACATTGAATTAACAGGTCCTGCTGGTATTGGAAAAACCACAGTTGCAAAACTGGTGTATAACGACAAGAGGATAGATGAAACTTTTGATATAAAAATGTGGGTATGTTGCCCACAAAAATATTTGGAGAAGGAAATAATAATAGACATGGGGCCTGTTTGGGATGGCTTTTAGGAGCCTTAGAAGAGCTTTTGGAACTTAAAAGTGGCTTTTGGAGCTGTTTGGGTGGTCTGTGAAAAGAGCTTTTTGAATTTAAAAGCTCTTTCAAAGCAAGCACCTCTCACCTAGCTTCTGCTAAAAGGGCTTTTGAAAAAACACGGGAAGCCAAAATGAGTTTAATGAATTTTTTATATTGTCCATTTTACCCCTTCCTTCTATAAATAACAAAATCAAAATGGCACATTTATCCTTCAACATGTTTTATGTCGTTCTCCCCCAAATTCATCGATGAACCCTAATCTCTCTCAAAGATAGCAAATATTTCATCAAATTCATCACTAAAACTGTGTTTTGGGGAAGATTCGAGCAAGTTTTCGTTGAAAGCTACCACATTTGGCTCTCAAAACTCCATAGCCGGAACGGTTTCGAAGCATTTCTTAACTACGGATCAATCAAAAGAGAAGAAAAGAAAACGAGTTCGCTATCAGCTGACTCGCTCGCTCATTCACTAACCCTGAAAAACCCAGTGAACCATGGCAGCGACGTCCTGTTCAACGATGGCTCTCTGTTCTTCACTCGCAGCTCATTGCAAAATCTATGTTATGGTGAGTTGTGTTTATATTGTTCATTATAGGAAATAATAAAAAAGAACAAAAATTCAATGGTTCAATGCATTTTTGGAGTGAATTTTTGGGTACCCAGATGATAATTTTGGTAGTTAGTTTTTCATGTTTTAGAGTTCATTTTGTACTTAACAGGATGGTTTGTTTTTTTTTTTTTTTATATTGCTGTTGTTAGGTATGCTTTTGTGGTTACAAAGATGATATTTTCATTGCATTATGTCTGTTAAATTTTTGACAAGTTATAGTGATAGTGTTTTGTGCATTATCTCTAGTAAAGTATAGATATACACATTTTGTTTGTTTTTTGGCGGTTCATATTGTTATCTTTTAATGGATTATTTTGTGCTTTGCTAGATGATTTTGTTGGCTTGCCAGTTAGCATTTCGGTTGTTGCTTGGTTCCAAGAGTAATTTGGTGGTTACTCTTGTTTGTACTAGTAAAAGCTGTATGTGATATTAGGTTTGAGAACTAAATAAGTTTGATTTTTGATCATTGGTTTTTATTTTTGATACCGATCATTGGGTTTTTCATTTGTACTCAAGTATGAAAAATCTTGTTGTATGCATTGATGAAATTATGTGCATCATGATCCTAATATCTCTGTTTGAGTAGGAAAATATGAATAAGCTGTTATAATTCATTATTTTAGCAATTTAGTTTCATGTAAACATGGAGGTAGAATAATTCTTCATTAGCTGCAATTTCGTAACGCAAAAGAAATTTCTCAAAAAAAAAAACATACTACTAGTAAAATACAAAACAAATAGCAATTTGAAACCTTGTCAAGTGAAGAAGAGAATCTGGTAGAGGTTGTGTATACATGCCTAGTTGAGGGATATGATAGTGGATTTGACGAAACAGAGACGGTGATTAAATGTAATTTTAATCATGGTTTGATATCTTTGATTTTAGTGATCATTTGCATTGATATGGGCTCAAATACATTTGTTGTACATTTGATTGCTGGTTTATCTGTTTTAGCATTAGATGATTGAAGACAGACTCTTGCACTTAATTATCTTTTGGCTAGGCTAGCTCAGGTACATTAATGTGTTTAACTTTACTCATATGATTATGGAAATTAGCATTTTTATTTGTCTAATGGTTATTTGTTTATTCTTCTTATCAGTGCATATATAATTCTGCTAAGTCTAAGAACAAATTTCACTTGTGGGGTAGCCATTGGCAACATATCCCTCAACTAGCCATTATTTACTCTTTGCTATAGCTTGTGCCCAGGTAATAATCTCACTTGGCTGTCTGATGTTATACTGTTTAGTGTTCAGATACAAATTGATCACCTCCAACTATTTTTTTTGTCTAAATGAATGAATGTTGTTATCAACACATCATCTTGTGTAGTAAACATGAATTTCTTTTAGTATTTTGTTTGATGGGTAATCTTAACCTATATAATTATGTTACACTTTTTTGCAGAAATTCAGAGGTGTCTCTCCGGTATCTATTATTGGAGGTTTACTAGGAAAAGCAAAGAAAGATGAGAAGATTGACATCACTCAACTGCTAAAGTTGGCTCCATAGTTTGATTGGGTTAAAGGGAGAGAGAGAGAGACTACATACTAGGATGTCATTTTGTGGTGTTGCACTAGTATGTCATGAGTTAGACCATTTGTCTCTAGCCTTGTTACTACAATGGCTTGTGTTATGGCTCAAGACCTCAAGTCCCTGTAAAAAAATGTTTGACATGCTTTTAACTTGGTTTGAGTGTTATCTATTTGTGTAATTGTTAGAAGATAGACATCATGATTTTTGTTTAAACTGGATTGAATGAAAATGCTGGTGTTTGTATAATTGAATGCCAGATTGCCAGCAACCTTTAAGTGTTATCTATTTGTGATTTTGTGTGATTGTTAGAAGATAGACATTAGTAGCCTTTTATTATGGTGCTTTTATACATGTAATTTGCCTTCAAATAGGATTTCTTTATTCACTATTGGTATTAAGTAAACAAAGAGCTGAAGAAATCTTTTGGATGTTGAAACATTTCTAGGTAAAAACAACAAAGTATAGTTTTGGTGTTTAAAAAAAAAAAAAAATTAGTATACGGTTTTGGTTCTCAGAAAATCAATATTACGTGTCCGAACCCGAGTACGAAGAATCATTTATGGGGATTGTTCGTGATAGAATTGCTAGAGAATTAATGCTTTGATAATTTTCTTATTCATTTTATCATTAAGATTTATTTTAGAACAATTATCAACTTAATTTGTAATAAATTATTATGCGCAGAATCACTAATTTATTTATAATTTTAAATGAATTTTATTACTTTATTTTATTTTAGTATAATTTTTAAGGAAATATAGTTGAAAGAATGTTATTATATGAAGTAAACTTTTATTTTAAAAAATGTACATATGTTATTTATTCCAGTTAAGGTAAAAATGTCATATTATAGTTTGAAGAGATTTTAAATTGTTACAACAAAACATAGTCAAAAGCTCTTCTTGAAGGGTAAAAAGGTCATACCATAATTATAAGAGATTTTAAATGTTCCAGCCAAACAGTCTCAAAAGCTCTTCTAGATATAGAAGCTCTTCTGAAATATACTATCCAAACGGTAACTGAAAAGCTCAGGCTTTTACTTCTCTTCTTCTACTGTCAAAAGCTAAAAGTAAAAGCTATCCCAAACGAGCCCATGATCTATTCTGTAACTGGTCGAATCGAAAACACCATGGAGATAGACCAATTGCAACAAGTCTTGCAAGATATTTTGAAGGGGAAAAAGTATTTACTCGTGTTGGATGAAATTGAATTGACTGATGATTTTCCCAAATTAAAAAGTTTGTTATCGGTGGGTGCAGAAGAGAGTAAAATCATCGCAATCGAATCCTACGATTATGGGGAGAGAAAATACCGGTTCCATTGGCTTTCAGAAGAGAGTAGCTTGTCTTTATTTATGAGATATGCATTTAAAGAAGGAAAAGAAAAAAATCCACGCCTCGAAGAAATTGGAAAAGAAATTGCGACAAAATGTGCAGGCCGTCCTTTACTAGTAAAAATATTAGGAAGCATACTTTATTTCTCCACTGATGAAGATGATTGGAAATATGTGAGCGATAATATCAAGTTGGAAGCCATATCAATTCTAAAACTAGGTTATGATCTATTACCACCTCACTTGAAACAATGTTTTGTCTGCTGTTCCGTCTTTCCGCGGGATCATGGCCTTAATAATATTACTTTGATTCAATTTTGGATGGCTCATGGGTTTCTCCAATCTGATGATGGAAATGAAGAGTCGGAATCTATCGGTATGCGGTATATAGATGAATTAAGATGCAGATGTTTGTTCCAAGATTTTGAACAAAACTTTGACTTCATCACTTTCAAAATGCATCATCTTGTCCATCTTCTTGCCGAACAAATTGCCGAAAATGAACGCCCCATAATGCATCATCCTGTCTATGATGTTGTGCAAGAAAAATTATTTGGCAGCAAAATGACAAGAAGCATTTTATTTTTTGAAATGACCAGCCCAAGCCAATCACTTATAATAAAATGCATCTCAGAGCACCCGAATTTGCGGGTGCTAGATTTTAGAAATTCTGATATGGAGGCATTGCCTGATACTATTGGTCAATTGAAGCATCTGAGATATCTCAACCTTAAAAATTCCATTAAAATGAAGAGACTTCCAAGGTCCCTTTTCAGGCTGAGAAGTTTGGAAACTCTGTTGCTTGGTGGATGTAAGGAGCTAGAGTTACCTAGAGATATTAGGCACCTAGTTAACCTCAGAATGCTAGTGTTCAGCTCGAAGCAAAGGCGTTTGCCGGAAAATGGAATTGGGTGCTTGACTTCTCTAAGGCGTTTGGAAATTGGTTCTTGCTGTAATTTGGAATATTTGTTCAAAGATATTGGTCGCCTCAAAGCTCTTCGGACATTAATCATTGGGGATTGCCCGAAGCTGGTCTCTTTACCACCTGGTGTGAAGGACTTAAGCTCGTTGGAGAATCTGATGCTTTTTGATTGCGAAAAGAGTTCGAAATGTAATTTGAAAATGGAAATGGAACTCCAAAGCATAAAGCCTCACCTTCGAATGCTTTGCATTGATGGATTACCAGAATTCAACGAGTTGCCGCAATGGCTTCTTCAATGTTCAGCCAACTCTTTACAGTGGTTGGCCATTACAAATTGTCCCAACTTGGAAGGGCTACCTGCAGAGCCAGTAGTACAGATTCTCAAATCACTTGAAGTTCTTGAAATTTGGAATTGTCCGAAATTTTCTTCTTTTCCTGAAGATATGCACGGTCTCACTGCCATGGGAGAACTAAAAGTTCAAGATTGTCCAGATTTAAGCAAGAGATGCAAACGGGATACCGGTGAAGATTGGCCTAAGATCAATCATATTCCCAGGATTGAGCTTGATGGTAAGGTGATCAAATCAAGTGATTATAATTAGGTAATTAATTAATCTCTCTCTTTTTCTTATTATGTAATTGATTAATCTCTCTTTTGTTTCTTATTCTCATATTTATTTTTATTTTTATTCTTTCTTCTTGCTTTCATGATGGATGAATAGGGCTACTCAGGTATTCAAATTCAAATTCAGGTAAAAAAAAAAATGAACATTAATTATTGCTGTTCTGATTTTCATTGTACAATGTGGTGAGTTGAGATTTGAGAAAGATTTGTTTTTGTGGTTTAATTCGTGTTACCATGCATACTCCTAAAACTAAAACTGAAAATTCTAAAAATGTTTAATCTTCTAATAAAATGACCCAAACGTATTGATCGGCAACGGAGTTTCTTGATCGGTGGTAGAGTATCTTTGATCTCCTCTGTGAAGGAGATGGCCTATCTCTATCGGATCTCTTCCTATCGGCGATCGGATCTCCATTGCCTTCTATTTTTTTTAAAATTTATTTTTTAACACCCCCTCTTCAGTAATAAGATTCTATAGGGATAGATCATACTTCTTGTGTTAGGCACTCAAAAAAAATTTGTATATCACTTATCAATCACCATTTCTATTTCACTGTTTTTCAGGATGACCGAGAGAGCAAGCTAGGCAAAGATTGTTGAAAAATAAACTTGCCTCCAAGTCAGCCACCTTCCAGAAGAACCTCCTCCACTAGCAACCATTGATGACCTCCTCCACTTCCACCGAAAGTTACTCAATTATAGTTGCTTTGCATTCATTTTGTTTTCCACTTTCCACCTAAAGTGGTTTGCCACTACCACCGAAAGTGGTTTGTTTGTTTATCATTTTATTTCCCTATATAAAGGGATTCAGATTGTGATTGTAAGTGTGGGTGGTGTAAGAAATATTAAGAGAGAAATAAGAGTTTGAGAAAGCTCCTCCTTTTTTTTTCAGTGTTCGTTTTTTTTCTCTCAGAGGTGCACCACTAGTGACCTCAAGCCTTCCCATCCCACCAACAGTGGTATCAGAGCCCAGGAGAACCAGAAATTCGAGAAACAGAGGCCAAAGCCAAATTGGCCCAGAAATCAAAGTGCTCAAAAAATATATTTGAGCATACCAGTGTGTTGTACTCATCGTAAGGAGTGCAACGGTGAAAATTTCACCCAAATCGGAGCTCCAGAGAGGCCGCACGCGCCGTCTGAAGTTGGAGAGTGAATCCACGCGCCGGCCACGCGCAGCCACGTCCCCGCGCGTCATCCCCACGCGCCAGTCGTCTTCTTCACCCGTTTGCAGGGTCCGACCCGAAGACCCGACCCTAAGTCCGACCCGTGATCCGATCCATCTGCCCCGTCCGACCCGACGTCCGACCCGGATCCGTGACCCGACCCTGTTCTCTGCTGACGTCACTAACGCCGTCATAACGGCAGGAATATTCCGTCAGTCAAAGGAATATTCCGTTATCTTGGTTGACTTTTGCCAAAAGTTTGACCGCTCATTTCGGACGCTTCCGAACTCGGTTTTTGACAAACTCGGACTGGTTTCCAAGGTTTTGGACCGTTCCGAACGCAACCGTGCACTTCGTTTTTTGAAAATTCAGACTCCAGAATTTTGTTCTAAGCATTTCAAGCTCGATGGCCAACGGAAATGCTCAAGTTGTCATCCCGAAACTCACCAAAGACAACTATGACAATTGGTGCATACAAATGAGAGCCCTACTAGGTTCTCAAGACGTTATGGATATTGTGGAAGATGGATACACAGAACCCGCATCCAAAGAAGCTGAAGGAACCTTGACAGAAGC
Organism: Acer campestre; assembly: GCA_954870605.1. NCBI lineage: Eukaryota > Viridiplantae > Streptophyta > Magnoliopsida > Sapindales > Sapindaceae > Acer > Acer campestre. The sequence continues at coordinate 62,220,085 of OX940799.1, forward strand.
TCAGACAACAACTCTCAAAGCAGATCGAAGGAGGGATTGTAAAGCAAAGTCCATAATCTACCAAGGACTAGATGAAGCCATGTTTGAGATCATAGCATCCTGCAAGTCGTCGAAAGAAGTCTGGGACACCCTTCAGAGGACCTACAAAGGTGCTGACAAAGTGAAAAGGATCCGTCTTCAAACTCTACGAGGTGAATTCGAATGTCTCCGAATGAAATCTAATGAATCCATTGCTGAGTTCTATACACGAGTTATGGTCGTTGCGAATCAGCTAAGAAGAAATGGAGAAACTCTCGTAGACATGAGAATTTCGGAGAAAATTTTGCGATCATTAGATCCAAAGTTTAATTTTATAGTTGTGGCCCTGGAAGAAACAAAAGATCTGGAGACGATATCTGTTGAAGAACTAGTGGGATCATTACAATCCCATGAGCAGAAAGTAAATAGAAGAAGTGACGACAGAGTGTTGGAGCAAGCACTTCAGTCAAAGCTCTCCCTCAATGAGAAAAGATACGAGCAAGGGGGGACCTCACAACAAGGAAGAGAACGAGGTAGAGGATCTCGTGGAAGAGGTTTTGGAAATGCCGAAACCAGAGGTAGAGGCAGAGGAGGAAGAGATGCAAATAGAGGAGGACGTGGACAACAGAACTATGTCCCACGAGGAAGAGAACGAGGAAGAAGAGGCGGTTACAACAATCGTCCGAATGTTGACAAAAGAAGTGTTCAATGCTATAACTGCCACAAATATGGCCACTATAGCAACGAGTGCAGAAGTAACGCATATGAGGTAAATGAAAATTCTAACTTTGCAGAGAAAGAGCAAGTTGAAGGAGAATCGTTGATGTTGATGGCACACAACTCAACCTATCAGAATCAAAACGTTTGGTTTCTTGATTCTGGAGCCAGCAATCATATGACTGGCAGGAAAGACATGTTCACTGAACTTGATGAGAAAGTTCGAGGAGAAATCTCATTTGGCGACCTCTCTAAAATCTCTGTCCAAGGAAGAGGAGATGTCATGATCAAGCAGAAGAATGGAGATCATGCTTTCATCTCCAATGTGTATTATGTTCCAGACATGAAGACAAACATCCTAAGTCTCGGACAACTCTTGGAGAAAGGCTATCATATCAGCCTTCAAAATATGCAACTCACCATTACAGATGCTCGAGGAAAGCTGATTACTCGGGTCCAGATGACGAAGAACAGGATGTTTCCTCTCGAGATTCATCATGATACGCCAAAATGTTTGACAGCTATCATTGATGACAAAGACTGGTTGTGGCATCTCAGGTATGGACATCTAAATTTTGAAAGTTTAAAGCAACTGGGAAGTAAGAAGATGGTGAAAGGATTGCCAAACATCCATCACCCGAATGAGATGTGTGAAAGCTGTGTTCTTAGTAAACAACACAGAAATAGCTTCGGAAAGGAGGCAAATTGGAAAGCAACCATGCCGCTTGAGCTCGTTCACACAGACGTGTGTGGTCCATTGACGCCAGTATCAAATGGACAGAATCAATACTTCCTTACCTTCATTGACGACTACAGCAGGAAGACTTGGGTCTATTTCCTAAAAAAGAAGTCTGAAGTATTTGGTTATTTCAAAGAGTTCAAAACTCTTGTGGAGAAGCAGAGTGGCTATTATATCAAAACACTGAGATCAGATCAAGGTGGAGAATACACTGCAGGTGCTTTCCAGGAATTCCTTAAGCAACAAGGAATCAGACATCAGTTTACACCAGCTTATACTCCTCAGTTAAACGGTGTTGCTGAAAGGAAGAATCGAACAATCCTTAACATGGTCAGAAGCATGTTAAAGGACAAAAACATGCCTAAAAGTTTTTGGGCCGAAGCAGTCTTGTGTGCAGTATATCTACAAAACAGATGTCCCACGAAGAGTCTTGATACAAAGACACCGCAAGAAGCATGGAGCACTCACAAGCCAAGTGTGAGCCACCTTAGAGTTTTTTGGCTCCATTGCCTACATCAAGGTCCCAGAAGCAAGAAGAACCAAGCTTGAAGATAAAGGAGAGAAGTGTATCCTTGTTGGATACGGTGACAGAACTATGGGTTACCGGCTATACAACCCCGTCACCAAGAAAGTAATCTTCAGCAGGGATGTCATTTTTGAAGAAAATGAATCCTGGAATTGGGATCAAACCAAAGCTTCCAGAAGTGCAGAGTTGATACATGAAGAAGAGACGAGAGAAGTGGCTACAGAGCCACAAATACCCAGAGATCAGCAGACTCCTCAACGTGGTTCCCCTTCATCACAAAGGTATGATACTCCATTATCAATTGAAAGTGACTTTCCAGATATGAGGCCTAGAGGAACACGTAGCTTAGAAGATCTGTATGAAAATACAGAACAAGTGGAAGAAGATATTACTCTGTATTGTCTGCTGATGACAAGTGATCCAGTTAGCTTTGAAGAGGCTAACCATGAAGAAAAATGGAGAAGCGCAATGGATGAAGAGATTCGATCCATTGAAAAGAACAAGACATGGGAGTTGACTAATCTTCCAAAAGGCCGAAAAACCATCGGAGTGAAATGGGTCTACAAGACCAAGAGAAATGCGAAAGGAGAAGTCCAGAGATACAAGGCAAGACTTGTAGCGAAAGGCTATAAACAGAAGGAAGGAGTTGATTACGGAGAAGTCTTTGCCCCGGTCGCCAGACTAGAGACTATCAGATTGCTAATATCATTGGCAGCCCAGAAAAGTTGGAAAATTTACCAACTTGACGTAAAGTCAGCATTCCTGAATGGCTTTCTTGAAGAAGAAATCTATGTGGAACAACCACCTGGATATGTGAAGGAAGGCAAAGAAGAGAAAGTATGCAGACTGAAGAAAGCCCTCTATGGTTTGAAGCAAGCACCTCGTGCATGGAACAGGAGGATTGATGATTACTTCCATCAGAACAGATTTGAGAAATGTCCGTATGAGCATGCACTGTATATGAAGAAGGAGACTGATGGAAGCTTATTATATGCATGCTTATATGTTGATGACTTGATCTTCACCGGGAACAATCCAGCCATGTTTGAAGATTTCAAGAGAAGAATGGTGAAAGAATTTGAGATGACAGACATTGGTCTAATGGCTCATTTTCTCGGTATTGAAGTTGTGCAAAGCGAAGAAGGTATTTTCATCTCCCAGAGTATTTATGCAAAAGAAATTCTGAAAAGATTTGGTATGGAAAAATGCAATCCTGTCACAACTCCAGTGGAAACAGGATTAGAGTTAAGAAAGAATGAAAGAGGAGATGTTGATCCAACCTATTTCAAGAGCTTGGTTGGAAGCTTGAGATACTTGACATGTACCAGGCCAGATATACTCTATGGAGTTGGACTAGTCAGCAGATACATGGAGACTCCTGATCAATCTCACCTGAATGCAGCAAAGAGAATTCTTCGGTACATAAAAGGTACTATTAATGATGGTATTTTATATACCAAATGTGAAGATTGCAGGTTGATTGGCTATTCAGATAGTGATTGGGGAAGAGATCTGGATGAACGTAAAAGCACAACAGGTTTTACGTTTTTTATGGGAGATACAGCGTTCACATGGTCATCCAAAAAGCAAGCCATTGTGACGTTATCATCATGTGAAGCTGAGTACGTTGCTGCCTGCTCAGCTGTTTGTCATGGTATATGGATTAGGAATGTGTTGCAGTACTTGGGATTTCCACAAGTTAATCCCACAGAGGTTTACATCGACAATCGGTCAGCGATTGCACTAGCAAAGAATCCAGTATTCCATGAAAGGAGCAAACATATTGATACGCGGTATCATTTCATCAGAGAGCATGTGAAGGAAAAAGAGGTGGAACTAGTTTCTTGCAGGACATATGATCAAGCTGCTGATATTTTCACCAAGCCGCTCAAACATGACGTGTTTTCAAGATTAAAGAAAATGCTTGGTATGACGAAACACGGAGAGTCAAGTTTAAGGGGGGATGTTGAAAAATAAACTTGCCTCCAAGTCAGCCACCTTCCAGAAGAACCTCCTCCACTAGCAACCATTGATGACCTCCTCCACTTCCACCGAAAGTTACTCAATTATAGTTGCTTTGCATTCATTTTGTTTTCCACTTTCCACCTAAAGTGGTTTGCCACTACCACCGAAAGTGGTTTGTTTGTTTATCATTTTATTTCCCTATATAAAGGGATTCAGATTGTGATTGTAAGGTGTGGGTGGTGTAAGAAATATTAAGAGAGAAATACAAAGGTTTGAGAAAGCTTCTCCTCCTTTCTTTTTCAGAGTTCGTTTTCTCTCTAAGAGGTGCACCACTAGTGACCTCAAGCCTTCCCATCCCACCAACAAAGATATCATGAGACTTGAGAGGTATACCTGTTACTTCTCTTATCAATTAATTACATATGTTAATCCTAAACCCGAAACCTTAAAATCCTGCTGTGTATATAGATTTGTGTATACATATGTTATGCAAAAGCACTTAATTTCTTTTTTGCATCGACTTTCGACTTATCAATTTTCCTTTTCTTGTTCAATCTCTGGCAGGTGGTTGTTCATATTAAGGTCGAGATCGTGCTCGATCGAGGTTGCAGCTTCTTAAATTGTACATACATATTGGTGTTTTTTTTTTTTTTTTCTTTTCAAGTTGTGTTGGCAGACAATTATGCCTTGTATAAAGTGATGAGGGATTTGCTTGAATTTATTTGTATTTGATTCAAAACACTTACAAAAACACACATTCATGTTATATAACTATCATGCATATATTTTCTAATTAAAGAATAAAGTGATACTGTATTTGGCTATCAAGTATTTTTCAATCCTTTCGACTTCTTCTAGATGTAATTCCAATTTAAACAGAAGTTAGAAAGAAAAAAAAGACAGTTAATTAGTTTATTCTGACTAATTGAGAAAGTAACATCGATTTTCTCTGTAATATTTGTAGGCAAAAAAAGTCTTTGGCTCATTCCTACTATTTTTTTGTTGGTCCATTTATAATTATTTGGAGCAATGATCTAAGATTCTAGACATACAACTTTTTGTTAAAAACTCTACTATTTAAAAGTTTTATAAAATATCTACTCTAAAAGCTCTACTTGAAAAGTCATATTAAACATATGCTACTGTTAAGCTCCTACATAACAATTTAAACTTTTAAATCTAATGGTTATTTGACATGATATATATCAGAGCATAATTGATCTAGCGGTCTCAAGTTCGGATCTTGGGTATCAATTCACTTGCGTTAAGAGTGTTTAGAGTCTAATCTTTTAGTCCAGTGATTACTGAGAACATAAAGTTACATATGCTAAGATAGATGAGATGTATTTAGGATCTTTCAAAACTTCACATTACACACACACTGTAATTTGACCTTTTATATATATGTAGGCATTTTTAATGCTAGCTCTCAGAAGAAATGCGCCAAAGGTTTTCTCTATGACGTTATCGAAGAACAAAGGTTTAAAAGAAATAATATGTATTAATAACTGTAGCGGGGTTGCAGCTATTCAGAAGCCAAAATGACGATGAACAACCGTAGAATTTGTTTTTGATATACTGGGACATTTCTAAGGTGAATAAGCCCTTCGTCATCAAGCCACATTGGACGGTGGTGATCATGTTATTGTGTTGATTTACTTTAGAGACTGTGTATATGTATGCAAATCTTCTTTTCATCTTAACTCTACCAGTTGCATGTACTTTTTCTTCTTTGCATCAATCCATTGCTTTATCACCAATCTAACTACTAATTAATTTCCAGCTTTTGAAAGGGAAAAAGTCATTTAATTTACCACTTCTTTTTTTTTTTTTCTTTTCTTTTCTTTTTTCTTTTTTTTGATTACATACCCATTGCAGAAGTTATCTCTGATTAAAGGCTCCGGTGGTCTAGTTTCAAACCTTGACAATGTAAGCAAAAGCAAAGTAACACAAACCCGTAACTTGATCCTCTCAGATGCTGAAATTTCTAGTAATGTATTCTGATCCAAAATTCGGAGAGGCTACTGGCTAGTGTGTACAACTTTCAAATTACAATTAGATAAAGATAACTTCAAAAAAAAAAAAAAAAGTCAATAATTTTAAGAGTTGTCTACACTGATGACATACAAAACCATACGCAACATTAATGACGCAGATGTAATCTGAATATTAACTTGTAATGTGACAGTTTCATTCGACTATTGGTGCCGTTGGTCAAGTAAACGTGCGGGTTGCATCATCTGGAGGTACGTTGAACCCATCTAGTAAAAAGATATCAAAGAAATCCAGATCGTTCATTCGACTATTTGATGCCGTTTTCGCTGTCATTGTAATAACAGATACTAGTAGAGTAGTAGTAGACTAGTAGCAGCTAAGAAAATGCAATTAATGGGCCATAAATAAAAAAGCCCAATTTAAACGGAAAAAAACTAGAGGGACGGACCAACAAGCCCAAGCATCTGCAACTAATATAATTTTATCATGACGTGCTGATGGCTTACAACGTGGCAAGCCATGTCATTGTAAGATTAACCACATCAGCACCCTAGACGATGACGTGACATACCACGTCGGCAAAAGCAAATGACGTGTCCACTCACATAATCATTTGTGTGTACATATATCTTTCTTAATTTTCCCTCGAGAAACCGAACCAGAAACAAAAATGAAAATTTCCAGGCATCCGAACACCACCGTTTTTTCTCCCAATGCTCGACAATATACTCTCTCTCTCTCCCTCCATCTCTCTGGACTGTACAACATGTTGTCTGGAAATTCCGGCCTCTCGGCTCCGCAATGTCGTGTTCTCCAGCGACTCGCCTTGGCTCGGTAATCTTCAAATCTTCAAATTTTGTTATTGTATAGATGAAAAATTGAAGATATTTGTATACATGTATGTTTTTCCGGTAAATTTTCGCGATTGAAATTTGTTGTAGTTGGTTATGACTTATGAGTTGTACTGTGTTTGGATACAAATTCCTGAGCTTACATGATACGAATGCTAGTGTTCGGATGTGGATTTTTGCATATTGTGATAAGTATGCTAGTTGATATGATTGGAATTTCATGTAAAATATGACAGAACTAGTGATTGTTATGGTTTTGCTGATTTTTGTTTGATTATTGATTTATTATAGGAATGTGAACGGATAGCTAATAACAGTGGAAGTTTATAATAGCTAGCTCGACTTTATTTTTCGTTCAGGAATGAGACGATTAAGTTGGTTCGAATAATTTAGCTGAAAAGCAATATTTATTAATTTGCTTTATCACATTTATATAATGAATTCAGCACAATGATTGTGGTATATGAATGTCATGGCTACACTAACATGTTGAATAATTGCAGAGAAAATGGATAACAGAGGCTCGATCAACTGGCTAAGGAATTCGGGATTGAAGGGAAAATTTTCTTATATATATAGTGAAGAACCTTGAATGCAAAGGATTGATTAATTTTTTCATCAATGTTTTGCCTAAATAAGCTAAAAATTATGATACCACGGTATTTGAATTCTAGAAAAAAAAAATTACAAAAACACTAATAATCAAAATAAATTTTCTGTGACACATTTCATCAAGCACTTTATATGCATAAAAACTTTATCACTCTCAAATACGAATAATGTATCCGCATTGCAACATATTTTTTAAACAATACAGATCAAGTGTACGTATACTTATTCTCTAACTTTGAGATTTCCCTTTGGAATAATCAAAGTTACAAAATGTTTATATTCTAATAATTTTGCTTTGCTTTTGAGTAATTAAAAATCCTTGCTTTTGTATTTCCATGTGGAAAGCAAAGAAGAAGATCTTGAAATAAAATGCTTTTAGTTTTCCTTATTGAATTGAAACTTGAAGTTGAACTGAAGATCTTGAAAATCCTTGCTTATGCTTTTATTTTGTTAAGTTCGCTTCTTGTATTTCAAAGATAACATTCGTATTTTGTTAATCCTCTGTTACTTACAACGTCTCTTTTGTTAAGGACTAAAATCGTGTTGTATTTCATTAGATATATCTATAAGAGATAGTTGGGCAAACTTTTCTGGAATCATTGAGGATATCTCCTATCACAAGTTATGAAAAAGTAAAAAACTAATTTTAATGCTTTATATCCTATTAATTTTTTATTTTTTTTTAAGAATGTACTATTCTTTTCTTTTGTTTTCAATAAAGTTTTTAAGTACTTCCAAGTTTCAAGGTTTTAAGGAAAGTGTGACTTTTTTTTTTTTTTTTTTTTTAACATTTTTATCTTTGTAACATTATATAGGGCAAATTACACTGAACCCCTTGAGGTTTAGCCTCAAGACACTTAAATGGAAAAGTTTGGATATTATACACAAACATCCCAATACTTAACGGTGGTTAAGTGTTCCATTAATTTGACCAACATTGACTTCGAAAATGTCAAAAATACCCTTGGAAATGATTTTTTTTTTTTTTTTTTAAAAAAAAAAAACATATTGTGGCTGTGCATAGTGAGGTAGGAGTCCTCCTCCATTGGTTTGAGACTCAAAACGGTGGGCGAGACACCCACTTCTTTGGATGGCAACACCAAATTCCAACCAACAAATAAAAAAACTTCAATTATTTTTCCTAATCCAAAACCCAATTCAAGATTAACTCTCACAAGTCACAACATCAAAAGTCGTTCAAATCAAGACCTAAATCCCACAACATCAAACTCAAAAATTTCAAGTTGAGATTGTCATTCCTCATCGATGGTGACTGGTGACAGATGCGAGAGAGGTTGGAGATCCAAATTGAAGATCCAAATTCACACCCATTCCAGATAGAAGACCTCAAACACATCAAACCCATCTCAAATCCACTGAAACCCATCTCAAAACTACTAAGAATACCACAAACCATCCTCCAAGACTGAAAGTGAAAGTGAGAAAGAGAGAGCGAGCGAGTTGACTCGATTTACTCGGTGAGTTAGAGATGGAGAGCGAGTCGACTCGGGTTTTGTTGATGGTGAGCGAATCGACGATCAGAGGGTACCCGCACGCGTCGGTAAGTAGCAGAGGAGCTTTCGAGTGGACTGTACAGAAGATCGTTTGCTCTAACACTTATGGTTTCAGACTTCACTTCCTCCATGTCCAAGTCCCCAACGAAGACAGTTTTATCTCTCTTTCTCTTTCTCTTTCTCTTTCTCTTATACGTCTTGTAATGCAATTTCCCCTATCAAAAATACTATAATACCCTCACATCGTTAGTTGTTAATGGATCTCTGTTAAGTCTCAGGGATTTCGTTGTAGAATAACCATATTTCACCATCTAGGTGCAACTAGGTCAAACCTCAAGGGGTTCAGTGTAATTTGCCCCATTATATATTGTATTTGATTTTTAAACCAAATCAAACTTATCTTGATATAAGCAATAATTATAAAATAACAATAAATAAATAAATAAATAATTTACATTAACTTTAAAAATTATATATTAAAATAAAAATAAGTTTTTAAAGAATAAAAGAGAGAGAAAGAAACCTTAATAGTAATTGTAAATATGTTGAATGAAAATAGGTACATTAATCTTTAAATTTTTTTATGTATTTATTTATTAGTTTTTTTTTTTTTTTTTTTTTTTCTAGACTTGGGTCATCTTGATAAAAATTCTGACTCCTTCTCTAAAATCAGCTCCATTGAGTTGCTTTTCAACTCAAGGATTGCATATACCTTCTCATTTGAGTATGATTACTTATAATAGTCTTAATTTGAAGTTTTGAACTCAATTATTTGCTTTTCATTTTCTTTATCATTAAATAAAAAGTGTACGTAATCCCATTTTCAATTATTTCAATTTACATTCTAGAAACGAAAAATCAAATAGGTGAAAAAGTAAAGTAACACAAACCCATAACTTTTTTTTTTTTTTTTAAACAGCCGATTTTATTAAATAGGCCACAAGGGACCCAAAACAGGGGACAGCACAAGGCAAAAAACCCAACAAAGCAGGCCAAAACAACAGGGAAACAGCACAACAAAAGAAAACCAAACCAGAAACCCAACAGGACCAAGAGACAAGAGGAGAGGATTAGGAAACAGAGCAACAAAACCCCCGCCCGCCCCCAATTAAAGATTTAAAATTTTAAATGAAATTAAAACTAAAACGAAATAACTTTATCTCGTAATTACACCCATAACTATACATGGACTATATAGCAGCTAAACCCATCTATATATGTATGTAATTTTTATTTTTTATTTGGTATTCACTAAAACAAATTAAGACTTTTTTAGACGAAATGAAGTTGGTCAAGTGGTAAACCCCTCATACCTACACCATGAGGTTGTGGGTTCGAGTCCGCCCCCCAATCCCCCGCCCCCAAAAAAAATAATGAATAAAATAAAAAT
>OX940799.1:63456176-63930952 GCA_954870605.1 Acer campestre
GGTTTGGAAGTCATGAAGGAGAAGCTCAAGATTAACCAAAACGATATCAAAATTTCAAAGGGACCCAATGGGCCGATGATGACCCTTTCATCCAACTTAAAGGTTCAATTACCAAAGCCATGGATGAATGCGTTGATATTAAAGAATATGGGTCGTGCCCATACCTTGAATTTTATGTTGGCCAAGCTTTCCCAGAAGTGGTCTCTCTTAGGGTAGTGGCAACTTACGGATCTTGGTGACGGATATTTTGTTGCACGGTTCCAGGTGAAAGAAGATTTGGATTATGTGTTAACAAGTGGTCCATGGGTGATTGCAAATCAATATTTGGTGGTGCAAAGGTAGAGGCCAAATTTCGTGCCAGGTGAAGATAAAATCCAAAGCATGCCTATTTGGGTGAGACTATCCAAGCTCCTTATTGAATGGATGGACTTGGATTTGTTATGAAATATTGGCGAAATGCTGGGGCAGATGTGCAAAGTCGATCCAGTGACCCTGAATCAAGCCCGTGGAAGATTCACTCGCATTTGTGTTGAAGTAGACATCTACAAACCTCTTATTGCTTCCCTCAACATTGATGAGAGACTCATTAGAGTGGAGTACGAAAACTTGATCCATTTGTTTCAAGTGTGGTCGCTACGGCCATAGTAAGGATATTTATGGAGAAGGACTGGCGACTCCTATCCCTAAGGAACCGGTTGTGAATCCCAACAATAAGAAGAATTTGGAGAAGGAAGCGTCGGTCTATGGTCCATGGTTATTGGTTTCTTACGGTAGGTAGGGCAATGGTTTCAATAAAAACAGGAATGTGAGGTTTGGGAAAAATGCTGATAATGATAATTTGAATGTTAGGAAGACTGATAGTGTTGTTAATAAAACTAGATTGGGCAATCCTCATCAGTTGGATAGTAATGCGAGGAATGGCAGTGGTAAAGTTGGAAGGTCTGAGAACAATGGCTCATCTGGGAAAAACACAGGGCTTGATAAGTTGAACTCTAAGAAGTCTGAGAGAGTTGATAACATAACTAGATTGGGCAATTCTTAGCAGATGGACAGTGGCAACGGTAGACCTAGCGGTTCACGCTTTGACATCCTGAGTGATGAAGGTGATGTGACAATGGTTGAAGGTGGTGTTAAGACAAATCATATTTATGATAAGGTAAAGAAGAATAAATAGAATGTTTTTCTAATGGAAGTTACCAATCATAATAGTATCCAAGGAAAGAAAGCTTTTAGAAACCTTTCACAGAGTAGTAAGAATGTGTCCAAGAAGGGAACTAAGAAGCCTGTTCCTGTGACCCATGTGTTTTAGCCCCATGGAGGAGCTACCACTATTGAGGCAGAATCTGAGGAATTGGATAGCGCCACTATTCTCAGGCAACTCCACAATGAGCTGTCCAATTTTGAAGCCCAACTTTCTGATTTGAATGGAGTTATTGCTTGCCCAATTCAGTCCACTTTGAGTAACAGTGGTATGAATGTGGATAATTTTGACTCGATGGCCTCCAAATTAGAAGAGGCTATGGCTGTGATCTCTAAATAGAGATCCTTTTCTTCTTCTCATAACCATGATTTGTGTGTGGAATGTGAGAGGAGCAGGGAAGCAATTGTTCTTAAGGAACATTGCCAACTTATGGGGTATGCACCAATTTGAAATTCTAGTTGTTCTGGAACCAGGAATCAATGGTTCTAAAGCTTTGAAAGTCATTGGAAAATTAGGTTTTGCCAAGAGTTTTGTAGTTGGTGCTGAGGGATTTTCAGAGGGCATTTGGCTTATCTGGAATGAGAATAAAGTCAAACTTCATGTGATAGCTGATTCTAGGCATAGTGTTACGGTGTTGGTTGATGATAATAGTTCCTTGTGGATCCTTTACGGTTGTTTATGCGAACCTGTGCTCTACCACTAGGAGGCTTCTTTGGAGTTATCTAGATGCTATTAGGAAGTGTTTTTCTCTACCTTGGCTTATGGCAGGAGACTTTAATAAGATTACTAATGCTTCGAAAAGAAAAAAAAAGGAAAACCCAATTATTCTTATAGTGGTTTTGGAGGTTGGATTGATAGAAATGAGTTGGTAGATTTAGGGTTTATTGGTCCTAGGTTCACATGGATGACTAAAATAGGCATTGGAGAGGATCTTTGGGAAAGGCTTAATCGAGCCCTTTGATTCTTATTAAGCTTTTGAGCAACCATATGCCAAACCACAATTGCAAACCTTTTAGGTTTAAAGCCATGTTGCTTAAACATAAGGATTTTGATAAACTTATTAGAAATAATTGGAGAAGTCAGGGGGTTTCGGTGTCTGAAAGCATTCATAATCTCATGAGTATCCTCAAAGTTTGGAATAAGGAGAAGTTTGGGAATATCTTTCATAATAAGAGAAGATTACTAGCCAAGATCTAGGGCATTCAGAACCGGCTTAGTGAGAAATCTTCTCCTTTCCTCTCTAATCTAGAGGAGACACTTTTAAAAGATTATAGGGACATTCCTGAGCAAGAGGAGATTTTTTGGCAACAGAAATCTAGAAATTGCTGGCTCAAGGAAGGTGATAGAAATACCAAATTCTTTCACTTTTCCACGGTGATTAGAAGAAGAAGAAACAAGATTGAGGGCCTCATGAGGGAGAATGGGCTGTGGACTGAGAACATTGATGAGATGAAGATTGAGGCCATGAGCTATTTCCAAGAGTTATTCAAGAAGAGGCAAAGCTCTGGTATGTACTCCTTTCTTCCTAGGTTTTTCCCATTATTAGTGATTCTGTTTTAGCTAGTCTTTTGTGGTTTCCAGTGAGGAGGATGTTAAAAATAGTCTGTTCAGTATTGGTGGGATTAAAGCCCCTGGTCTTGATGGCTTCCCTACCATCTTTTTCTATAAATTCTGGAATATTTGCAAGGGTGAGCTTATGGGCTTAGTTTCGAACTGTTTTAAGAAGGGTTGTGTTCCAAGCATACTAAATAGCACTCTCATTTCCCTTATTCCTAAAATCCTTAACCCTACCATTTTGACCCATTTTAGACCCATTAGTCTTTACAACACTTCCTACAAAATCATAAGTAAAATCCTAGTCCAAAGACATAGACAATTGCTCTTTGAGTTGGTCAGTCTTAACTAAGTGGCTTTCGTTCCGGGCAGACAAATTCAAGATAATATCGTTGTCACACAGGAGATGTTCCATAAATTCAAGATTATCAAAGGAAGAAAGGGTCACATTGCTTGGAAGATGATCGAACCAAAATTGGTATGATTTTGGCCCTCATTCCCGTCTCTTTATGCTTGATTCTCGGGCGTTTCCTCGTATTTAATGTTGTTAAATCAAGTGTTTCAGGTTTTATTAGAACTCAAGGGCATTTGCGAAGAAGATGAAGAATTTGGTGCAAAAAGACTCACAAATAGGTGAAACAGGGGATTCTTGCTATTTGAGCAAGAAAAGTCGCCACATGGTCGCTATGGCGATAGAGGAAATTGCAAAGCATCAGAGGTTCGCCATTTGAGGTCGCCATGGCGACCTATACTTGCAAATGGTGACCACATAGGAATTCCAACGTGGGAATGGTCGCCACTTTGTCGCCATGAGGTCGCCATGGCGACAGAAGAATCCATGAAAGGTCGCCATTTGAGGTCGCCATGGCGACCTAGAAGGACAAGTGGCGACCACGTTTGAATTCCAGCGTAGGAATTCCAGTGTTGGCATTCAAGAGGGGTATTCTTGTCATTTCATACCCATTTCATACCCTAGCTTTTCACACCTATAAATACATCACTATTTTTCCTCTTTTAGACAACTCTTGACAACCAAGAAACCTCCTTTCTCCACCATTCCTATTCTCTCCATTTTCTCTTCTACCTAAACTTAACATCTAGATTACCTCCCCTAATCATTCCTTTTCTTCCCATCTTCTCCACAAATCTCCTTAGTCACTTCCCATTTGACTCCACCCATCTAGACACTTCCTCATCATCCACTCTTTACACAAGGAGCATCAAAGGCAAGGAAAGGATCAAGCTTACAAAAGGTGGCCCATGGGTGATTTCCTAATCTTTCACTTGCCTTCCCTTTGATTGTAATATGTGTAATTAAATCCCCTTTCTAGGGTTTTGATGTGAGAATATTTGGATTGGGATTTGCTTAAGCTTTTATATATTTTAATCTCTATTTGTGTTATATTCATTTTATAATTAGATTCTTTGCATTATGTAATTGACATGTATACCCACTAGTTGATTATGATCTTGCTTAGGATAATTTGTTATATAATCTTGATTGGATTGAGAACATAGTGACTAGGATAGATTGTCGGAGGGTATATCAACCGCGATAATCTAAGCCGTTAATTGTAACAAATCGATCCCACCATGACCCCCTCTCCTTAATCGGTTAGACATTGCGGTGGAAGTTGTTTAAGGTTCATAATAATGGCCTAAACACATTTTAGAAATCAATTGGTTAACATTTGTGAGATTTGTTCACTAAAGTAGCTTGATAAGCATTTCCCGTAATTCACTTATGATCCCATTAATTCCCTAGCTATTCTCTTAATTGTTAATTCCATTTATCTTATCTAGATTTGTTAAGTATTCTTTTATTAGTTATTAGGTTTATTTTTCATGTATGTTTGATGGCTTGACAACCCATTCACTCATCCATATTTTTATGATTTATTTTATCGCATTTAGATTAGTTAATTTATTCAACTAATCACCTTAATTCCCTGTGGAACGAATCCTACTTGCCACTTTACTAAATTTCTATTTAAGTGGTGAAAATCGATTTTCTAAAAGATCACATTTAATATCATTTTGTTGAGCACACAAACGACCTCATCAGAAGATTGATCTAGCCAAGACGTATGTTAAACGCCAATGGGGCTTTATCAAACTAGTGTTGGAAGAAGTTGGCATTGTGGGAGGTTTGAATAAACTCATTATGAGTTGTATTTCAAATGTCTAGTATAAGGTTGTTGTGAATGGTGAATTGTCTGAAAGTTTCCAACCTAATTGTGGGATAAGACAGGGTGATCCCTTATCTCCCTACATTTTCATGTTGTGCATGGAAAAGTTGTCTCACATTATCCATCAGAAACTCCTTGATGGAGTTTGGAAACCTGTAAAAACATCAAGAGGGGGTTAAAAAATTTCCCACATATTTTTTGAAGATGATCTCATTTTGTTTGGTCAAGCCACTCTCCATCAGGCCGTAATCATGAGGGAGTCTGTCGACATATTTTGTGACCTCTCTGGTCAAAAAATAAGTTTTCCCAAATCCAGAGTCCTTTGTTCTAACAATGTTAATCACACATTTGCGAAAGAGCTAACGGATGTGTATGGCTCCCCCATTACTCAACATTTGGGAAATTATCTCGGTGTGCCTCTCATCTATGGTCGTGTCATGAAGGTGACCTATAATGAGATTATTGAAAAGACCCAAAAAAGATTGGCCTCCTGGAAGTGTGCGTCCCTTTCTTTTGCGGGAAAATCCATCTTGTGAATTGGGACACGGTGTGTTTGCTGAAGAAGTTAGGTGGTTTAGGCATTAGAAAAATGAAATTGATGAATCAATCTTTACTTGCCAAAACCGGATGGCGGTTGCATCAAGAGGACAGTGGGATTTGGAGCAAGTTGATTAAAGCTAAATATATCAAAAGGGGATTTTATGGCCTTTCAAGATACCTCGAATTCTGAGACGGGTTCTAGTACGTGGAGAGGGTTCTCTTTTGGGGCAAAGATTCTCTCTAAAGGTGTGCATTGGAGAGTTGGGAATGGTCGTAATGTGGGGTTTTGGACGGCTGTTTGGATTCCTAAGCTAGGCAAACTTCTTGGTTTGGCATCTTGTGCCCTCTAGAATGACCAAGCTAAGGAACAGGTTTGTGATTATTTGCTTGATAATGATTAGGATGTGAGAAAGCTGTCATTGGTCTTGCATTGGTATATTGTGCACCGCATATATAGCATTCACATTGTCAATAATCGAAGTATTGAAGACTCTATTATTTAGGGTCTCTCTGAGAATGGGGACTTTTCCGTGAACAGTGTGTATGGTTCCCATTTCAATATGAATGCAGTGGATTTGTAGAAATGGAGTTTTATTTGGCAACTCAAGCTGCCTCCTAGAGTCACCCATTTTCTCTGAACTTTCCTACATAGTAAGCTGTTGATGAATGTTCAGATAGCTGTTAGGGGTATCACCACGGACCTTGTTTGTGACAGGTGCATAGTCTGTGCGGATGATATGGATCATGTGTTTAGAAACTGTAGTGCTTCATGCGGGATTTGGGAGGATATTTGCAAGGGAATTACTATGAGTAATTCGTATAAGGTTGAGTGGAGTTATTGGCTGATGGATAATCTCAAGTGCAATTCCTTGCTGTTGGATCGTATCCCTGGTCATCTCCTGTTTGATGTCATTCTTTGGTTCATTTGGAAATGGAGGTGTAAGAAGATTTTCAACCCAAGTTTCCAGCTTCCTATTTGTCTTGGTAAGTGTATTTTGAAATATGTGAATGATTGGATGGATGCCAATACAAATATGGAGAACATTGCTGGCAAGATTACTTGTTTTATTTCTTGGACTCCCCCACCTCTTGATTAGGTAAAACTGAATGTCGATGGTAGCTAGTTACCTTAGAGGGGGGTGCTATTTCGGCTGGAGGTGTTATCAGAGATGATAGGAAGATGTGGTTGGCTGGGTTTGCCCTCAACAAGGGTACTAGTAATGTGTTTGATGCTGATATGTGGGGAGTCTTTGAAGGGCTCAAATTGGCTTGGAAGGAGGGATTCAGGAAGGTGATGGTGGAATTGGACTCTCAATGTGTGGTGCTCCTCCTGATTAATCCAATTCCCTTAAACCATCCCCTTCGCAATATCATCCAGGATTGCAAGTTACTGATTGAGAAGAATTGGAGCTGTACCTTTCATCACACATACAGGGAAAGCAATAGAGTTATGGATTCGCTTGCTAATCTTGGGCATTCGACAGAGCTGGGGATTACTTTCTGTTGACGGTGATTTTTGGTGGACACCGAATCAACGATTTACCTTATGCATTGTTATGAATTATGAACTTGGATGATTGAAAATAAGAGAAATAAACTAGGAATCACAAGCGATTACGTGGTAAAACTCCAAGGGTTGGAGAAACATCCACGGTTTGTTGCCTAAACAACGAAGCCAAATTCACTATGAAGAAGAATTACAAGAATGCTGCACTACAATCCCTCTCTAGATCTTTCTCTCTTGTCCCCCCCTTTTCACGTAAAGAGGGGGTATTTATACGTGTTTAATTAGGGTTTGATATGTGATGCCCTAATCGTGTGTTCTAATCCTAAACGGATTCGGATTCCCTTTCTTCCATGTATTTCCTGATTTGGTTGAATCCAAGTCTGATTCTGATTCTTCCTCCTTTATTTACGGAAAATCTATTTGCTTCCTTATTTGAACTCTGCAGCCACTGTCGCTTATCATGGAGTTGCTTGTTGCTGATTGCACCCAGAGTTTGGAATATGGGCGCTGGTGACTATCTGTTTTCATTGATTCCCGACTACACCGTGTCCTTGCCCGAGTAAGGTTTATTGCCCGAGCAACTCGCCTTTGTTGGTGGTCGGGAAACTTCCTCTTTTTCCGAGCAGGTTTTCATGGGGGAATTCTTGCTCCGCTAGTTGACTTTCTTTTGACCTTGCTTACGTGGCTTTATATTGTGATGACGTGTCTACCACGACTATTTTTGCCTATAACAATACCCCCTTAAATATTTGTGCCGATCACGCTGAGTCAGCTCCACTCGGGTCAGATATTTAACCTCATGCTCATTTGCAGCTAGTCTTCGTTTGTCTTTTTCTGCATTAATGTATCCTCGTTTGCTTCAAAGCTCTTAAATGACGTGTTTTAATTACGACCGCACGCATTCGATTTATCAATCATTTCAGAGATCTTTTGATGGTGGCGTTTCTGCTTACTGGCGGCTCAAGGCTTTCTTCGATCGCCACTTGTCCCTTTTTATTTGGCTGTGGTACTGCGGTGGCGCGACGCATTTATGGGGCATGACCTTTCTGCTCGCTCACGTGTGGATTACGTCATCGCCCACGCCCCTCTGTTTTCCCGCTCCTTTGTGTTTCTTCTAGGGTTTCGTGTTTTTCGAAATCAATGTGCTGCCTATATAAACTGGCAGTGGTGGTGCTTCTCCTTTTTACTTCACTTTCCGCAATTTTTGTGCATTATTTCTCTGAAGAATTTGCTCACATCCCCTGTTTATTGGGTTCTTCTGCTGCAACCACCTCTTCGTCTGCTTCAACTGCATCTCCAGCTCTTTCTGGGTTCTGCTTCAAATACATCAAGGTTAGTTCTCATGGATTCTGCAACTAGGTATCGTCTTTACACTGTTGGCATGATTGCTATTGAGCAACATGATGCACACACTGCATCTGTAGTCCACAATTTATTGAAACCACCTCTCTTTGATCAACCGCATTTCATTGATGCTGACGTTTCTGCAATTTCTCGTGAAAATTTTGCTCCTTCAGAGGCTCCATTTCCTCCTGAAGTTCATTCCATTTCCTCGGATTCGTCACCTCCCGACTATCAGCCTGCAGATTGGTCGGATTCTTCTTCTTCTACAGCTGACATTCGGCCTTGGAAGCGACCAGGAAAAAAGATGAGCACTCGCAAGGTTTACAAAGATTCCCACTCGCTGGAGAGCCGAGTCGGGACCCAGAGGGTTGTCGAGAACGACGTCGAAGAAGAGCATAGGGCTGCTCGCATTCCCTTCTCTCCCGAGCGCATATGCGCTTTTGATGTAGAGCCAAATGTGGTCGGCCCTGAGGAGGTAAGTAAGTATATGCGGCGGTTCGATCTGGATGGCGACGTGATTTCGCTTATCCCTGCTGAAGGTCGGGCTGCCTGGAACCCTCCCCCTGGCCATGTGGCGGTTTACGGGTCGATGCTTGCTTGCGGCGTTACTCTTCCTCTCCAGCCGTTCATAACTTGGTTTTTGGCTGAGGCCCGAATCGCTCCGGCTCAGCTAACTCCAAACCGCTATCGGATTTTGATGTGCATGTGGCACATGTGGCACAGGATGAAACGACCACCCCCAACTCCCCGTGAAATCTGACACTTCTATTCTCTGAGGCCCGTGGGGAAGTCCGGAGTCTATTTCCTTCAATCGACTCAGCCCGAGTTCTGGATCCCCAAGGATGTTGTGGTCAAGGGCGAGATCGAGCCAACCCCCAACGAGAAAATGAAGGGGTTTGTTTGGGGCTTTCCAACCTCAAACAAATTCTGGAAGAACAGCTGGTTCTTTGTGGGTGGACGTTGGGGCCAATCAATCAGTTTTGATCTGGGTGGCTCCGAGATGACCTGCAGGGTTCCTCGGTATTTTTGCTCGCCCCAATGGAACCACGTAACTTCCTCCTTCATCGACGAAGAGCTGAAGACCTTGGCTCGGGCTGCCGTCCGCCCCTTGGAGAAAAGGGGTAAACCCTATCTGTATAATGAGGGGAAGATGATTTCAGCTCGCCTCTTCCCTCAAATTTCTGCACGCCGTAGACGCCGTAAGTTGTGTTGTAGCTTTTATTCTGCCTTTTATCTGTCATTTGTCTTTGTATTAATCTATTGACTCGGGCTCCATTTTCTTTTTGAAGTGTATGACGTGGACGTGGTCTGCGATGCTCTGGCACGCCGGATGAAAGGGATTGTGGAAGCCAGCAGGAAAGAGGCCCTCCGCCAGCGAGATGCAGGAGTAGCTCCTCCTGATAATAAATCTGAAGGGAGTGCTCCCGAGGACCTTCCTGAGGATAATGATGAAGGGGGGGTGCCCGAGTATATGCCTGAAGAAATCCATGGTCAAGAAACAACCGCATGTTCAAAAGAGACCACGGCTGATCCGGAAGGCTTCGGAGTAAGCAGGATCGAAGCTGATCTGGACAGCCGAAAGGGTCCTTCGAAGGGCAAAGAAAAAGTGGGGCACCCCTCTGATTTCGATCATGCAACTCTCGCTGATGGAGTCAGCTCTCCCGTTTCTACTGTTCCTTTCGCTTCTGAGGGCAGCAATGCTGAAACGGGGCAGCTTGGGAAAAGGAAAGCCTCGTTTTCTTCTGGCCGAGCTCCCCATAAAATTCCCAGAGTAGTTGCCTACGTCGACTCGTCTTCAGGCGGCGAGGAGGAGGGTAACGTCGGGAAAGACTTGGGCATCTCTCCTCCGACGGTCCAGACAAAGGGTGATGTGGGAGGTTCACCTGCTGTTCCTCGGGAAACCTCGTCCGCCGAGCTTCCTGAAGCCGATGCAGGTGGTTCGGGTTCCTCGCCCCATACTGGTGATCCTGCCTCTGAATCCATGTTGAGGGCCATGGCTTCTGGCCGAGCTTATATTGGGGAGGATCATTGGAGTCACCTCAGGACCGGGACCGTGTCTGACCGACTCTGCAATTTTTTCAACAGTGCCTCTTATGTAAGTAGCGCCTTAGTAACATGTGGTATTTCGTATTCCTTCCTCGCTTTTCGTTATTTTTTATTTACTGTTGACTTGCTGCAGATGGTGGCTGAGATGTCTAGGGCTTGTCAAGCTGGTGAAGCTCAGGCAGAAAGAATAAAGCGGCTAGAAGCCCAGTTAAAGGAGAGCGAGGACCGCTGTTCTCGGGCTGAGCTGGCTAGCCGAGAGGGGGCTAGGTCGAGTCAGGTGCTCTTGGATCAATGCCTGGCCCGGCAACTGGAGGCTGAACAGCGAGCATCTTCCGCTGCCGAGGAGGTCCAAATTTTGAAGGATCAGCTATCATCCGCTCAGGGCGCTTTGCTCCATGCTGAGCAGTCCGCAGAAGACGCCAAGTCTGCTTACGAACGCCGAATCGAAGACTTGGAGCGTCAGGCCTTGACAGTTAGGTCCCTATCGAAGGAAGCTAGGCTGGAGCTGGAACTACAAAGTGTTGATCGGTTTAAGAGGTCTCCAGCCTATGATGCTTTGCTTCTGCGTGAGTTCCAGCGGGGAATGGTCTCGGCTGGTGAATTTTTCAAGCAGAAGAATAGGGCGACTGATCGGGCTAGGGCCAACTGGAGCCTATCAATCAAAAAGCATGTGGATACCTCTCTAGAGTCTCTTCGGGCCCAGATGAGGGAGTGGCGTGCGTATTGCAGAAGTAAAGGTAAAGCGCCACATCCCATGCACCTCGAGGTTCCTTCCGCTGACTCCTTCTCCACGTTTTATGCCTGTGAAAAGGCCGGGATCGACAACGAGACGCCCGATTTGGGACCTGTCCCCTGGGTTGACTATGCCGACTGGATGGTCGATGAGGAGGAGGATGTCATTATTTGGCCTTCGGACGACAGCTTGCTGAGCGAGTATGTGATGGAACCTGATCCTGATGTTGGCGGAAGCAGCTCCCGACCCCCGGCGCCACCCTCTTGAGCTTCTTGACTTCAAGCCCCTCTTTTTTGTAACGATGTAACCAGCTGTAAATACTTGTATAACTATACCTGTATAACTATACCTGCATATTTGTATACTTTTCTCATGTATAGACGAATTTTTTCATATATATAAGTGGATTTTTCCTCAGTTTTGATCTAAATTCATTTACTTGGAACTCTGAATTTAGTTGGAATTCTTCGAACTTGTGGATCGTCAGGGGTTTAGTCCTTCGGGAATCCCTGAACTTACCTTGACTTGGTGCCTTATTTCCTGGCACTCAAGTCATGTAAACCGAGTGTCTTATTTAACTGGTGACCGGTTTTGGCCGAGTATCTCATGTAACAGGCCTTTTAATCAATTTAAACCGCGTATCTTATTTAACTGCAGTGTAGGCCGAGTATCTTATGTAACTGGCCTTTATTGTTGATTTTGTTTTACCTCAACGTTACGTCGAGGCTTGCCACGACCATACGTCAAGGTCCTTGCACAAGTTACCTAGGACGTCTCCCGGTTTTATCTGTGCAAGGTTTCGCCGAATCGTTGGGGTGCATTGCACCGGCCAACACGGCTGCGCATCTCACTAGCCTTTCTAGCGGTGCTCCGAGCAGTTTTCCAGTTTATTCTGGTGCCTCGGTTTTGCCTTTTGCTAAGGGATATATTCTTATCGCTTTAGCTAGGCGGGCATGCTAATACAGCTTTTCCGCCCTTCGAGTGCTACTCGTCCGCTCTTTCGCGGTTTTATGGCGCTCGAATTTTCTGGTGTTTGTTCGACCACCTTTTGGTGGGCTGCTGTCGAAATTTTGCTCATGAATAATTAATTCTGCTGAATTACTCCGTACTAGCAACTGGGCTATATTGAATGATCAACATGAATTTCATTAGATAGACATGACTATGAAACCAGAAAATAAACTTGAAATAAATATAGGCAGAAACTGAAAATTGAGCTAAAGCAGAATAAGTTAAATGATTTGGTCGGATCCCTCAAGGATAGAAGATCTTCAGATATTGTGCGTTGCATGGTCGGGGTACTGGACTACCCTCTGGTCGGGCTATTATGTAGGCCCCGTGTCCTACCACCCCTTTGATGACGTATGGCCCTTCCCATTTATCGGCAAGAGATCCCGAAGATTTATCTTTGGTGTTTGGGGATACTCTTCTCAGCACTAAGTCTCCGAGTTGGAATCTTCGTTCCCGAACATGGGAATTGTAGTGCCTCGCAGCCCTTTGCTGATATGCGGCATTTCTGATTTGCGCTGTATCTCTGATTTCCTCAAGTTCGTCTAAGTTCTGCTGCAGCATATTCATATTGTGCTCGGGGCTATATAATTGTATCCTGGGGGACGTAAAAGTTGTTTCCGCCGGGATTACAGCTTCTGTCCCAAATGCTAGCGCAAAAGGAGTCTCCCCGGTGGACGACCTCATTGTTGTTCGGTATGCCCACAACACCTCGGGCAATTTGTCCGCCCAGCCACCTTTCTTTGCCTCTAGTTTTGCTTTCAGTGTATGCTTGATCACTTTATTCACTGCCTCAGTCTGGCCATTGGTTTGAGGGTGAGCTGGTGATGCGTAACAGTTCGTGATCTTGAATTTTTCACACATTTCTCTGAACTTCTTGTTGTCGAACTGGGTTCCATTGTCTGTTATGATGATGTTCGGGATTCCGAACCTATATATGATGTTCTTCTTGACAAAGCTGGTGGTGTTTGCCTCTGTAATATGCACAAGTGCTTCTACTTCTGCCCATTTGGTGAAATAGTCCACCGCCACAATGGCGTGCTTTGCCCCTCCCTTTGTTCCTGTGGGCATTGGCCCTATTAGGTCGAGTCCCCACATGGCGAAGGGCCACGGTGAAGTTAGACTTCTGAGTAACTCTGGGGGCTGTCGAATATCGTTTGCTATTCTCTGGCATGTCTCGCAGCTCTCGGAGAATCGTTGCGCCTCTGCGAAAAGGGTCGGCCAGTAGAAACCTTGTCTGAGTACCTTGTGTGCTAGGCTTTTACCCCCAGTATGGTTCCCACACACTCCACTGTGGACACTTTTTAGGATTTTTTCAGTTTGTTCACCGGTCACACATCTTTGTAGTACTTTCGAGAATCCTCTCCTGTATAATTCTCCCCTCAGGATTGTATACCGGGTTGACCCGTATCTGATGCGTTTCGCTTCCACTGCATCCTCCGGTAATATGTTTTCCTCTAAGTACTTCCTGAGTTTGTATGTCCAGTCGCTTGGGCTTGGCCGGATCTCTGCTACCATGATTTCCTCTGATTCTGCTGTACTCGGCTTAGTCAGATGTGCCACTGGTATTGCTTTGGATCTGATGCTCGTGATGGCTGAAGCTAACTTGGATAAAGCATCTGCTTTTTCGTTTTCTTCCCGAGGGATCTGAGAGATTTTGTACACTTTGAACTTTCTGAGTAGCCTTTTTGCAATGTCCAAATAAGCTATCATGTGCTCTTCCCTTGCCTGGTACTCGTCCAGCACTTGATTAACCACGACTTGTGAATCGCTGTAAATTTCCAGCTCATCTGCCCCTAATGCTATGCAAACCCTTAGGCCGGCCAACAAGGCCTCATACTCTGCTTGATTGTTGGTTGCTTTGAAATCGAACCTCATGGCACATTCCACGGCATCCCCCTCGGGGGTTGTTATGACTATTCCGGCCCCGCTGCCGTGTGTGTTCGATGATCCGTCCACATGCAATTTCCACTGAAGTTTTTCAATCCGTTCTCCCTCCATTGCCCTCCTTACCTCGGCATCGGGCTCGGTGAATTCTGCTATAAAGTCTGATACTGCCTGCCCTTTAACTGCCGCTTTAGGTGTGTATTTGATGTCGTATTCGCTCAGCTCCACGGCCCATTTGGTCAATCTTCCCGACACCTCCGGCTTTTGAAGGATTAGTTTTAATGGACAGTCTGTGTATACTTCTATTGTATGCGCTTGGAAATATGGCCTCAGTTTCCTGGCCGATGTGACCAGTGCTAATACTATTTTTTCTGCTGGAGAATACCTGGTTTCTGCCGGTAACAATGCCTTGCTTGTGTAGTACACTGGCTTTTGTACCCCCTCTTCTAACCGTATTAACACCGAACTTGTCGCCACCTCCGTGACCGACAAATACAAGTATAATGTTTCTCTTACCACCGGTTTTGAGAGGATGGGTGCTCGCCCCAAATATTCCTTCAATTTCTGGAATGCTTCTTCACATTCTGCACTCCATTCGAGCCCTTTTCCCTTTTTTATTGCCCTGAAGAAGGGGGCGCACTTGTCTGTTGACTTAGCAATGAACCGATTGAGCGACGCGAGACATCCCGTCAGCCTTTGTACGTCTTTCAACGTCTTTGGTGAAGCCATTCCTTCTAGTGCTCTGATCTTCTCGGGATTCACCTCAATTCCTCTTTGGTGAACCTGAAAACCCAGAAACCTCCCCGAGGGTACTCCGAACACGCATTTACTGGGATTGAGCTTCATCTTATATTTTCTCAGAACATCGAAGGTTTCCTTCAAGTCCTCCGAGTGTTTTTCTGCCGTAGTGCTCTTGGTCAGCATGTCATCCACATAGACTTCCATGTTTCTCCCAATCTGCCGAGCAAACATCCGGTTAACCAACCTTTGGTATGTAGCTCCAGCATTTTTCAATCCGAAAGGCATCACTTTGTACCAATACAGCCCTTGATCCGTGGTGAAAGATGTTTTTTCTTCGTCTGCTTTATTCATCCGAATCTGGTTGTATCCTGAGTATGCATCCATGAAGCTTAGCAGTTCGTATCCTGCCGTTGCATCTACCAACTGGTCAATTCTTGGTAATGGGAAACTATCTTTCTTGCAGGCCTTGTTCAAGTCAGTGAAATCTACACACATCCTCCATTGATTGTTCTTCTTCTTGACCAATACTACGTTGGCTACCCACTCCGGGTATTTGACCTCCCTTATTGATCCTGCGGAAAGTAACTTCTCCACCTCCTTCTTAATTGCAGCGCTTCTCTCTGGATTGAACAACCTTCTCTTTTGCACCACTGGTCGGGACTCTGGGTTGGTAGAAAGACAATGTGATATCACCTTTGGGTCTACTCCTAGCATATCCTCGTGACCCCAAGCAAAAACATCCTTGTAACTTCTTAGCAATGTGGTCAGTTGGGCTTTGACATGCCCACTTAAGCTTGCTCCTATCTTCACTGTCTTGCTCGGATCCGCCGGATTCAGGACTATTTGTTCGGTCGACTCATCCTTTCTGACTTCGGGTTCTTCTCTGGGATCCAATTCAAACTCTTTTGGCACTTCTGCCTGCTCTTCAGGCTCTTCCACTTTTTGTTGGGTTGTTACCTCGTACATTTGGTGTACTTCCCTGTCTTTGTATACCGACAAATTTGCTCTTCGGGCCATCTCTTGTGACCCCTTCACTACTCCTACTCCATACTCAGTCGGGAATTTCATCATGAGAGCATAAGTTGCCGTCACTGCTTTGGTTTTATTCAAAAATGGTTGGCCTAATAAAGCATTGTACGGCCAGTTTTCCGTATCCATCACCACAAAGTCGAGCAGCACAGTCTTTTGGCAAGGGGTCGTCCCAATCTTCACGGGCAATTTCACGGTTCCCAGCGACCTTACTTCAACTCCCCCGAATCCTCTAAGGGGTGTGGGAAACGGCTGTAGGTCTTTCCTGTCCAGCCTCAGCTGGTCATATACCTATGCACTTAGAATGTCCGCTGAACTCCCATTGTCAATCAAGATTCGGTGAACCTCTCGGTGACCGATCCGCGCTCCAATTACCAAAGCATCATTTGGCTTGACATCTACTCCATGTGAGTCAGCTTCTGTGAATATGATCGGGTCCCATCCTTCTTTGATTCTTTTCGGGTCAGGTTCAACAGAATTAACATCCAGGTCTCTCCGCGCCTCTATGGCCTCCCGGATTTCCTGGGTCCTTTCCCTGTTACTTTTGCCGGTTGCCGGTCCGCCAAAGATGGTATTAATTACTCCTTCGTCCTCCGCTTTCTTTGGACTGACCTTTCTTACTCGTCCATCCTGCCGGCTATCCCTCTGTCCATTCGTCCTGTCTGCTTGTTTGAGGACAATGTCCTTTAGGTGTCCTTCCTTTATGAGGGTTTCGATGTGATCTCTTAATTGGAAACACTTGGACGTCTCATGTCCATTCTCCTTATGGAAACGGCAGTACTTGGTGGTGTCCCTCCGTGCATATGTTGACTGCCTAGGGGGTTCTTTTGACATGTTCTTCTCCTCTAGGATTGCCAAGATTTCACCTTGATCTTTCTTCAGTGGGGTGTAATTCGTATACCTGCCCTGGAACTTCTGTCGCGGCTGGTCGGTTTTCGGGTCGTATGCTCACCGCCCATCCCGACCATCCCGTGCTTTGTTCTTCTGTTTGTCCGTTTTGCCGTCGGGCGCCTTGGTTTGGTCTTTGGTTTTTGACCCTTCCGGACGACCTCCATGCACAAAGTAACCTCCTGTGGCAATTTCTTCTTCTTCAGCTAGGGCGTACCCCCCTACCATGTCCATCATATCAGCATAACTGGTTAGTCGGGCTCTTCTGAGGTCAAATGACAATTGGCCATTCTGAAGGTTGTTGATGAACGCAGCAATTATTGCCTTGTCATTTGCACTCCCAATTTCGGACACTTCCTGACCAAATCTCCCCAGATACTTCTTTAGTGACTCATCCTTTCCCTGTCTGAGTTGGGATAAGTGAGCCACCGATTTTTTCCTATGCACATTCCCGAGGAACTGCCTTGAGAAGGCTTTGCTCAACTCGCCAAAGCTGCTTATGCTTGCTGCTGGTAATCTACCAAACCACCGGGAGCCTAGATCTCCAAGGGTTTGAGGAAAATTCAAACATAGCAGTGCGTCATTGTTGACATATTGTGCCATGGCGCTCCTATATCTTCGGACGTGTTCTTTTGGATCGGTATCTTTCTTAAATAGTTCCACGTGTGGCATCCTGAATCTCTCCGGGAAAGGTGTTCTTAGGATCCCACTAGTGAACGGGCTTCCGGATTCGTCATCCGACAGCTCATTACGCCCATATCGCCTGACTAAAGCATCCATTTGTTGACGATTATTCTGTACTTCCCGGGTTAGGCTCTGTATGAGTATATCTCTATCTCCTTCTGGCTCCCCTATCGCATTGAAAGTTTGACTTATGGTCAATTTTTGACCCCTTTCCTCCGGATTCGACTCTCTGCGATCTCGGTTTAGGCCATGCAACCGTACTGTATCCCTTTGGCGCTTGCGATGACGATTCTGCTCACTCCCTTCCGAGGATGAAGATCGGCCTCTCCGGTGACTGCGCCTCCTGGGGTGATCCCGATTTACAACTATTCGATCTCGATCGTAACCCGTGTCAGGATCACTCCCCTCTCTATGCTCCCTTTCGGATAATATTTCTGGCATAGGATCTCGTCTCGCTTTTAGGGGTGCATCAGGCGTTGGTATCACCACTGCAGAACGCAGCCTCGCAGCCTGCTGGTTTGGGACGGGCAGACTGTGAGGAGACATCAAACCTCCCGTGGTGGAAAGGTCAACTCCTTGCTTTGCCGCGTCTGATATGAGTTGTTGCAGGGAAGCATGAAATCGTTGCGTGATTTCTTCATTAGTTGTGGGGAAACGTTGAATACCAGCTAAGGCGGCTGACTGGTCTGCCGTCACTAGGGTGGCATCCGCGGTATTGAGCGTGGTGTCATCCCCCAGCTCATTACTTGGCACGCCTTGACTGTACCTGGAATCGCTACCATCTCCTTCACCAGCCATTGTTATCACAAATTTCTGGGCTCACCCCCTTCTTCTAGCGCCAATTGTTGACGGTGATTTTTGGTGGACACCGAATCAACGATTTACCTTATGCATTGTTATGAATTATGAACTTGGATGATTGAAAATAAGAGAAATAAACTAGGAATCACAAGCGATTACGTGGTAAAACTCCAAGGGTTGGAGAAACATCCACGGTTTGTTGCCTAAACAACGAAGCCAAATTCACTATGAAGAAGAATTACAAGAATGCTGCACTACAATCCCTCTCTAGATCTTTCTCTCTTGTCCCCCCTTTTCACGTAAAGAGGGGGTATTTATACGTGTTTAATTAGGGTTTGATATGTGATGCCCTAATCGTGTGTTCTAATCCTAAACGGATTCGGATTCCCTTTCTTCCATGTATTTCCTGATTTGGTTGAATCCAAGTCTGATTCTGATTCTTCCTCCTTTATTTACAGAAAATCTATTTACTTCCTTATTTGAACTCTGCAGCCACTGTCGCTTATCATGGAGTTGCTTGTTGCTGATTGCACCCAGAGTTTGGAATATGGGCGCTGGTGACTATCTGTTTTCATTGATTCCCGACTACACCGTGTCCTTGCCCGAGTAAGGTTTATTGCCCGAGCAACTCGCCTTTGTTGGTGGTCGGGAAACTTCCTCTTTTTCCGAGCAGGTTTTCATGGGGGAATTCTTGCTCCGCTAGTTGACTTTCTTTTGACCTTGCTTACGTGGCTTTATATTGTGATGACGTGTCTACCACGACTATTTTTGCCTATAACACTTTCTTTAAAGACCCCCCTGCCCAGATTGTTTCTATTTTGAATGATGATAGTAAGGGCCTTGCTTCTACTAGGCTAATTGCTAGTTCTTAGTTTTGTTGCTCGGGCTGTTTTAGCCCCCCATTTACCAAAAAAAAAAAAAAAGATATGCTCACAGTGTGTACTTATGATTTTGAGAGAAAAATCAATCTTCATAATTTATATATATAAAGCAATTTTCCATGTATAATACTTTGAAAGTGAGTTTTAAATTGAGTAATTTTTCATATATAAAGCAATTTTTCATATTTATTGGAATTGATGTACTTTTTTTTTCCTTGCAGATACCCTTTTCTGTAGCATTCTTTACCTAGACAGGAGAAAATGTCCGTTTCACCTCAGCTGTGAGATGGACCAATAAAATTATACCACGTGACACAAAACTTAATCAATTTGGTTTATGATTTTATTTTTCAATTATATGATGACACATGAAAAAGCATTTAAAAATTTAGGGGTAATTGCACAAACTTCCCTTGAGGTTTGATATTATTACACGAATATGATAGTTTTGGTTATATTAACAGAAAACCTACCTAACATTTCATAAATGTTGCACAAACATCCCCTTCTGTTACATTTATACCGTTAACTCTTAACTGTTGAGGGCAATATAGTCTTTTTGACCAAATATAAAAAAATGTAAAATAAATATAATTAAAATTTTCAAGAAAAAGAAAAAAAAATGGTACATTTCTCATCTGTCATCTAGAAGGATATGTAATGATTTAAATAATAATAATAATAAATGCATTGAAAAAGGTGAATTTAGTTTTTAAATAATAAAATATATATAAAAAAAAAAATTTAAAGACTAGATCCCCAGATCTAGTCATTGTTGAGTGTTGAGGAGGCTGGAGGTAGGGAAAACGACAGTGGGAAGGCACGTGAGCCTCCCAATTGTGGTGGTTTGAGGAGGCTGACGCGAGCCTCCTCCCTGTTCGATGATGTAAGGAGGCTGGCGGTTTCGACTGTGTGGGCTGTGTGAGCTTTTCTTCTAGTTGAGTTGCTAACTGGCGGTGGCTGTGGGGAGAATGATTGTGGGAAGGTAGGGGAAGATGGAGGGAAAGATGGTGTCAGCAGCAGAGACGCGTGGAGGGAGAGGGTGGCAGCGGTGAGGGGTTTGGTGGGTGGAGATCTCCAATAGAGATTTGAGATTTTTTTTGTTGGAGATTTTAGTTTTTTCAGATTTTTGGTTGGTTCAGATGGTGGAGATCTACTATGGAAATATTGAGTTTTTGATTGAGATTTTCCATATGAAATTTTGAATGAAGATTGTTTGGGATTGTTTGAAATTTTTCAATGGAAATTGTGTGGGATTATTTTTGTGATTCGGATCTCTCGTGATGGTGCCCGTTCAGCTGCTGGTGGGATTTTTTTTTTTTGGGATTTTTTTTTGTAGGATTTTGTTGTGTTTATTGTTTGTCCAGTGTTAGAAGGATTTTTGTTGTGTAATTGTGGATGAAATTTGTTGAATGAATTTTTTTGGTAAGAATTTGGATAAAGATGATGAGATAGGATGAAGAATTTTGGTAAGAATGAAGATGAAGATGAAGATGAAGATGAAGATGTTAGAATGTTTTTTTTTTTTGGGATTACAAACTTTTGGGAAGATTCTCCTGCATTCATTTTTTTAAAAGATATTTTAAAGGGAATTTAGCAAAATTGCCCTATTTGAGGGCCAAAATTGCAAATATACCCCAAGTAGTCAAAAGCTTACAACAATGCCCCAAACTTCCAAAAATACCCCCACTTGAAAAATAACCACCACATTTATTACCATTATTATTTTGACCAACCAATGATACAAAACTAAAAGGAAAAAAGTAAATTATACATTGTTTGAAATAAGTAAAATGAGATGGAACTCTTCTAATTGTATTTTTTTTTTCTTTTGGATGTATAAAAGTGTTGAAGAAAGTTATATGAAGTGGTGATAAGGTGAGTTTTCAAAAAAATATATATAACTATTTTCTTTCATCACAATCCATATATTGATAGAAATAATGTGGGGTAGTATTTTTTTTTTTTTTTTACTACATGGGTTAATTTATGAACGTACTTCGGGTCATGAGTGACTCGATATCGGGTCACGTGTGACCCGAAGCACAAATTCAAGGGTTTGGGTTGGGGGCAATCCAAAACTATGAATTTGTGCTTCGGGTCATGAGTGACCCGATATCGGGTCAGTCTTGACCCGAAGCACAAATTCATGGCTTCGGGTTGCCCTCAATCCGAAGCTATGAATTTGTGCTTCGGGTCATGCGTGACCCGATATCGGGTCACGTGTGACCCGAAGCACAAATTCATAGTTCGGATTGCCCCCAACCCGAAGCCATGAATTTGTGCTTCGGGTCAAGAGTGACCCGATATCGGGTCACGAGTGACCCGAAGCACAAATTCATAGTTTCGGATTGCCCCCAACCTGAAGCCATGAATTTGTGCTTCGGGTCACACGTGACCCGATATCGGGTCAGTCTTGACCCGAAGCACAAATTCATGGCTTCGGGTTGGGGGCAATCCGAAACTATGAATTTGTGCTTCGGGTCACACGTGACCTGATATCGGGTCACCCATGACCCGAAGCACAAATTCATAGCTTCGGATTGGGGGCAACCCGAAGCCATGAATTTGTGCTTCGGGTCAAGATTGACCCGATATCGGGTCACACGCGACCCGAAGCACAAATTCATGTTGTTAAAAAAAAAAAAAAAAGTTTAACAACCCCAAGAAATCAAAACAAACAAGACAACGACAAAGGGGGCACACAGCAAGAATGAAAAATAACCACACATTGACACAACAAAAACAATCACTAAACAAGATAAGGAAATCAAAAACACATACCATAAACAAACAAAAACAAAAGAGTTTATTTGATCTTTTTAAAGCTACTGCGAAGCTGAGTCTGTGTTTGGCTCCTGAACTATATATATAGTAATATAGTATACAGTTCCTACATGTCGAAATCTGAATTGCTTATATAGTAGAGAATAATATCCCACTTGTAGTGCAACAAATTAAGTTTATGCCACAACTCTCATATCATAAGCATTGATTTTATGCATGTTTATGCTAGGTTACATGATGTAATTGAGATAATTATGTCTACGCATATTTCCATTGTATGTCATTCTTGGAGCTGCTATTTTGTATCTTGCTTTTAATTCTACAAATTTCCATTACTTTTCTCTCAAATTCATATTATGTAGTTTCTCCAGAACTAGATAATACATATCTTTTAATTTACAAAACCTTTTTACCATCAACTTAAACTTATATGATTAACGTTTTAATATACACACCTGTCACAGACCTTTTTTTTTTTTTTAATGTCACAAACAGCAGACCAACCAAACAAAACTCCCAAAAGCAACAACAAGACACACGCCCAAAGCCTACAACAGACACACACCCACCAAAGAGAAAGAAGGCAGCAGACGCCCAGCACCAAAACAGAGAGCGGCCCCCAAAAAACAGAGCAAAAGAAAAAAATGAGAACAAGAAAGCAAAAGCAAATCAGGAGACAGCCCTTAAACAGAACGCAGAGCCCAAACAAACCACAAGCACAACGCATCAAAACCACCTTACGGCAGTCTCCAGTCCAACATGCCTCCTGAAAATGCACAAAATAGAAATGCCTAACCTTGTAGCCGGTAACCGGAAATAGACGAAACGATGGCGAGGCGAGGACTGCGGCGACGACAACTCAGCGCGGCGGCGACGAGGCGGCTTGACGGCGATGATGAAGGATCTAGTTGAGAGGTATCGGGATGGTGCAAGAGGGCAGAGCAACTGATTTAGGGATTTCAATCTCTACAGTTACAGTGAATGCAACACTAAGGGTACTTTAGTCTTTTAAGGGCAATTTTGCTATAAAAAAAATTTATGGGGTATGTTTGCAATTAAGCCCCTCAAATAGGGCAATTTTGCTAAAATCCCTATTTTAAATATATTATTTTTATTTATTTAATATTTTTTAATTTTTAAAATTAAATAACAGTTAAAAAATTCTTAAAAATAAAAATGAGGGTATTTTAGACTTTTTGAATATTTGACCATTGACCATTAGAAATTAACGGATCCCAACTAACGGTAGGGGATGTTCATACAACATTTATGAAATGTCGGGTAGGTTTTCTGTTGATATACCCAAAACTGCCATATCAGTGTAATATTATCAAACTTCAGGGACGTTTGTGCACTTACCCCAAAAATTTAAGTCAAATGAAAACCCTAACTCCCTTTCTCTTTCTCACAACATTCCAGTTTCTCATCTTTCTTTAATCGACAGATATCATCTTTGAGCTGAATGGCTGAAGTAATTGTTTCAATCATCTTGGACCAGTTGGATTCAATCCTTCATCAACAGAAGGAAAAAGGTGTAAGAATAGTCTTGGGTGCTGGCAAAGAAATCCAAAAGCTCATCAGTAACTTTGAGGCTATTCGAGCTGTGCTTGATGATGCGGAGAGAAGACAAGTGGTGGACAGCGCTGTGGGCGATTGGTTAAATGAGCTGAAAGACATTTCCTGTGATGTAGACGACGTGGTGGATGAGTGGAACACATCGGTTCTAAAAAAAGTCAAGCAAGTTGAAGATGCTTTCCCTCAAGCTGTGCTTGATGATGCAGAGAGAAGACCCACGGTGGACAGCGCTGTGGGAGATCGGTTAAATAAGCTGAAAGACAATTCCGGTGACGTAGACGACTCGTTGGATGAGAACACACCGGTTCCAAAAAAAGTCAAGCAAGTTGAAGCTGGCTCAAACAAGTCTCTTGTCGAAGTGTGGAAGGCATCGACTCTGAGAAAAGTCAAGAAAGTTGAAGATGCTTCCAAGTCTATGATCAAAAAGGTATGTTACAACATCCCTTCTTGTAAGCAAGTAGTTTTGGGTTGTGACATAGTTTTCAAAATAAAAAACATGAACAAAAAGCTAGATGTTATTACTAGCAAAAAACCCAAATTTAACTCGATGAAGGGGCTCAGAGGAGAACAAAAAGTGACTACCTCTGTTATTGATCCATCAGAGGTTTATGGAAGAGATCAGGAAAAGAAGAAGATAGTGAACCTTTTGATGAGTGAAAGTAGTCAAGGACCAACCCTCCCTATTATATCCATAATAGGGATGGGAGGAATTGGAAAGACAACTCTAGCTCAACTAGTTTTTAGTGATAATGAGGTTGATACATATTTTCATGAAAAAATATGGGTATCTGTCTCTTATCCTTTGGATGAGATAAGGATTGCCAAAACAATCCTTGAATCTCTAAAAGATAATGTAATAAATCTAGTTGAACTGGAAACAGTCTTACGACACATACACCAATCTGTTAAGGGAAAGAAATTCCTTCTTGTCCTAGATGATTTGAGGATTCAAGATCCTGAACATTGGGATCGCAGAAATTGGGAACAGTTGATGTACAATCTTAAGTCTGGTTCTGAAGGAAGTAGAATTTTGATAACCACGCGTGAGGAGAATGTGGCAAAAATGATGGGAACCACAACCACCAATCGGATCCCATTAAGTACTTTGTCTGAGGAGGACTGTTGGTCATTGTTTAGCCAAATTGCTTTTTATGAAAGAAAAAAGGAAGAGGAAGGAAAACTAGAAGATATAGGTAAAAAAATAGTGGTCAAATGTGTGGGCAAATATGTGGGCAAATATGTGGGCTTGCCTCTTGCTGTCAAGATTTTAGGTGGTTTTTTGCGCTTCAAAAGGAAAATTGAAGAGTGGGAAAATGTCTTAAATAGTGAGATATGGGGATTGAAGGAGGTAGAAACAGGACTTTTCCCGGCACCTCTACTATTGAGCTATTATGACTTGCCCTCCACATTAAGAAAATGCTTCTCATATTGTGCCGTTTTTCCAAAAAATTACAAGATAGAGAAAGATAGACTGATCAAGTTGTGGATGGCTCAAAGTTATCTTAGAGAGGATCAGCAAAAAGATTTGGAGCTAATTGGACTAGAGTACTTTGAATACTTAGCAAAGCTCTCTTTCTTTCAAGATTTTCAGAGAGATGAATATGATGGCAGTATAGTGAGGTGCAATATGCATGACATGATACATGATTTTGCTCGATTTCTAACAAAGAATGAATTTGATGGTTCTGAAAAGTGTCAACATTTGATGACAGTGATGGAAAGAGATCACAACCCTTTTCCAATTTCTGTTTATAATGGAAAAAAGTTGCGGAGTCTTGTGGTTGAGCATAGAGGAGGTTTTATTGTTGGCATGGATCTATCCAAGTTATTTGATCATTTGACATGTCTAAGGACATTGGATTTGAGCAACCTTGATAGCGTTTGGTGTAAACCAATTAAAGAAGTTCCCAGAGGAATTGAGAGATTGATTCATTTGAGATATCTTAACTTGTCTAAGAATACAAAAATCAAAGAGTTGCCTGAAAAGTTGTGTGATTTATATAATTTGCAAACTTTAGAGCTGAATTCATGTACCAATCTCAAAAAATTACCTCAACGTATGGGGAAGTTGATCAATCTGAGGCATCTAGTGAATAATGAGACAATCTCATTAAGTTACATACCAAAAGGAATTGAGAGATTAACTTGTCTTCAGACTCTAAGTGAATTTGTTGTGAGTGGTGCTGGCAATAAGGGCAGAGCAAGCACTCTTCAGTGTCTGCAAAACTTGAAAAAACTTGGAGGGTCGTTGAAGATAAAAATGTTGGGAAATGTGAAAGATGAGAAAGATGTGCGTGAGGTTTACAGAGCAGAACTTGGGAATAAAGTAAACCTCCTTGATTTGTATCTAAGTTTCAAAAAGAGTGGAGAGGAGGGAAGTATAAATGCAAAGGATGAAGTAGTTCTTGAAGCCATACAACCACATCCAAATCTACAGAGATTAGAGATATGCAACTACGGAGGCTACATTAATTCCAACTGGACAATGTCATTAACCAAGCTTAAGTTCATGTCATTAAATCATTGCATCAACTTGAAGCGTTTGCCATCTCTGGGGACATTGCCATCCCTTGAATCACTCGTTATACGGAGTATGAAGAGCGTGAAACGAGTGGGTGATGAATTTTTGGGATTAGAAAGTAGTCGCAGTATATCAACAGACGCCTTTCCCAAGTTGAAATCTCTTGAATTTCAGAAAATGGAGAAATGGGAAGAGTGGAATTATGAGATTAATTCAAGGTGGCAGGAGGATTGTAAAATCATGCCACGTCTTCATTCGCTGACAATTGGGACCTGTCGCAAATTAAAGACACTGCCAAACCTCCTTCTTCAAACAGACAGTCTCAAGGAGTTGAAGATCATTTCATGTGATGCTATAATCGAAAGTTACAGAAGAAATGAACAAGGAGAGAATTGGCCCAACATTTCTCATATCCCCAACATCAACATTTATCATGATGGATCTTTAGTGTTTGCACAAAAGAACAGCCAGTGCATCTTAATTGATCCACAGGTAATTTCTCTCTTTCTTTATTAGTTTCTTGTGATCTGTAAAACTCAATTTGATTCTTATTTTCTAACAAAATTTTGATCAAATTGATAGATCGATGCAGTGAAGCAAGTTCAACCTGAAACAAGCTTGGCAGAATGAGGTTCAATCCTTTTTTATTTTTCCACCCCAGATTAGCTTATGATAAGATATTCTTCATTTGTTCCCTTGATTGATTGCAGTTTTTGTCACATCTCACATCACCAAAGACAATGAGTCTGGATTATAAGTCTTGAACTTAGTAGCACATTTTGGTGTATTCGTGAAAATGCACACATGAAACCCCGAAACTGAAAAACAAAACCATAAGAGTAAAAGATGTTTAATTATGAGTTCAAACATATTTATATTGTTACATAATTACCATTTTTTTCCCAGATCTAACAGTTTTATTTTTACATCAGATAGTTTCGTTGATACTAAAATATTAAACTAACTTGCAATTAGTGAATAAAAGAATTTAAAAGTGCATTCTTTTAGCTTGCGTACATCATATTTGCATGCAATTTCATACCCTTTATTATTCTCGCTTTTCTGGTATGACTTCTAAAAATAGTTAAGTTCATCTCTGGATGGAGAGTGATTCTCAAATGGTGATTCAAGCCATTCATTCACATATTTTTTCTCCTTTGTACTTGGCAGATTCGAACTCTCTGGCAGAACTGTGTCCATACTAAGATATTTAGTAGGGAAGGAAACAACAGTTGCTGATAACTTGGTTGATATGGAACTTTGTCACCATTGAAACACAAAAGGAGCATTGTGATTTGTATATATTTGAACTACATGTGTTGATGTGCATGTATGTACTCTTAATAATGTGTTTGTTTTCTTGTTTCTGTATCTTTTTGTAATAAGATAGGAGAGGTATGACTGTAAAAATTTCCTTTATTTTGATTAAATAAAATTTCCTCTTACCTTCGAGGTTTGTTCTGGGAGGAAAATTGAATTTTTAAATTACAATATTTTCATTTATTACTATTTTTTTATATTTAGATTGGGATTCATGAGAGAATTCTATCCAATGTCCTTCTCTGGTTAGGTCAGTCCTGGAATTTTTTTAGGACCAAAGTTACTAGACATTTTGTAAAATAAAGTTGTGGAAACTTCCTTCTAAAAAAAAAAAAACCGATGTGACTAAAGAATTAGATTTCTATCCAATAGATCATAATTATTGTCCATTATAATTATCACAACCTTTTCTTCTGTTCCTTCTTTTTCAAGCTGTGACTTGAAATGTATCCATTTTGTTAGCTTAAATTGAGAGATTTGTATATATACATAGGAAGACTGTTATTATAGCAAATGATCCTCAATTCCCCAAACTTCCATTGTTTAAATTGCTTCTTGTTTATGGTCTTAATACTCTTATTCATTGCCACATATACACATACATTTCTCCATCATAAAATGACATTACAGCGTGGAGGTCTCTCATGCTCTGTACTCACGTGGCATCTGATAATATCCTTGACACTTGAATAGCCTGAAAGTGCCATCATTTGCTCAAACTCATCCTTCAGCATTTCGAGGACCTGTCTCACCCCATATTCCCCCTTAACAACAAGGCCATAGACCACTGGCCTCCCAGCTTGCAATAACATGCATCAGAACTTTGTGAAGTAATAACCGCTAAACTCAAAATATTTGATAAGAGTTGTCACACGGTACTAGCTCGTATTAAGTAACCACTCAACTCAACAATTTACGCTTATAATAAACTTGAAGGGTGAGTGTTGAGCTTACAAGAACAGCTTGTGCACTGAGGGCCAATGCCTTGAAAACATCTGTTCCTCGCTGGATTCCTCCATCCATGAGAACAGGAACTCTCCCTTCGACAGCATGAACCACCTGCAAGCTCAGTGTTCACGGGTATAAAATGAAACGGGGTTGTTTCCTCAAAATTAATATAACATCTAAAACTATCTTTACAAAGCTCATTGTACATTCTCTTTTTCAAGCACAGCCATATATACAACATTTTTGTAAAATCAGAAGCAATCACATTCTTCAACGGATTGTTGATAGAAACGAACAGGAAAAGAGTAAAACGAATTTGTGTTGAAAACATGCTATAGAATGATAAAGGAACTCGGTAAGTCACCTCTTCGAGAACAGAAATTGTGGCAGGAGAGTAATCTAGCTTTTTGAGCTCCATGATTGGAGACGATAATCCCATCAAGATCTACTAGCACAGCTTTTATTGCTGCAATGGTAGAATATGAATATCAAGTTTTAAACAACCTTATTCAACCTTGGAATAAGTGGGTGAAAACTAAAACAAAAAAAGAATCATCACAAGAGTCAAGATTGGTATAAAATGAATCAATTGAGAACATCTTTGATTATGAACTCTTACAAGAACATTTATGGTGAAATTTGAGTCTCCGAAATAAACATGATTCAATGGTTAGATCAACAAAAACAAATTTGACAAAAAATCTCATTAGACAGAGCTTTATCTTACCATCTTCTCAAGTGAGCACCACCTTGATCAGAATTGGTAACTTTGTGATAGATCTTAACCATTCTTTATCCTACAGAAACCAATCGGAGAATTAGAAAACATGGTTTTAGCAATAACTGCTTGACGATAATAAGACTTTAAAACTTTTAGGAGAAAATTGAGATGATCAATTAAGCAATATGACTACAATAATTAACTTGTCTATATGTAGTTGTATCATTGATACTTTACAGATTTATAACTTCCAAGACAAGGAAGGATCCATGGTTTCTTTAGCATAGGCTTCCAAATTTAAACCTCCATCCTGCAAAAGTCTCATTAAATACGGTAATGAATCTAATGAAATCCAGTGCAGGTTGATAATAACACTTCACATAGTGACTAGAGATGGTAGAAATGCTGTGTATCAGAACAAGCAAATGCAGGATCTGAACCGAAAAAACTTGTAAAACAGCAATGAAATAAAACAATTCCACTCACGGAGGTGACTTTGGTTGAAAATAGGCCTTCTAAGTTCTTCAGCTGCGGTGCAATCATTCTGGACAAGTTCTTATATCAGATTCAGAGACATAGTGAGTCAAATAATATTAGACAATAACATTTTTGTATGATCTTCATTCTATAAACACTTAATCTAAGTGTTCGAAAAGAGAACGAAAGAGTAAGAGATGGTAATTCACTTGTTCTTTATGTCTGCCTCCCTTCGACCAAGTCTTGAAGTATCGGCAGTGAGAACGATAGCCTTAAATCCATTCTTTTCGGCTCTCTGCACCAGAGTAGCTACTGTATCTCGCCTCTTGTATATCTAGTCGCGAAAAAGGACAACTGCTGCTGTTATATTCTGAGCGGTGACATTTGCTAATTGAAATTTAAAGAGCTAAAGAAAGACCACATATAATTGATACAACCGAACACCATTGCTGCAGCTAGATGAGAAGGATAAAACCTGGAATCGAATTCGAAAAAGCAAACAATCAATAACTACCTCATTATGAGGACTTAAAGGTAACAAAATTGATTTATCATCTATTAACACTAATACCATTAGGCACCGTTTGGTACATAGGATTGGACTGGGATTGGACTAATTTCAATCCAATCCTATGTTTGGAGGCAGCATTGGACTGGACAAAAAAATCCAGTGGGGCCCATTTTTAGTGAAATAGTCCAACAAAACGCTGGACAAATAAACCCACCAAATTGTTGGGTTTAGTTGTCCTGAGTCACGCGGGACTAATTTTTTTTGTTTCTTTAATAATTTAATAATAAATAAATTATAAAATTCCTCACCTCAAACAAATTTCCCAGTCATCAATCTCAAACAACATCTTCATCATCAATCTCAAGCAACTACATGACAACACCAATCTCAAACCACACCAGAAAACCAAAACACCATCTTATTGAAAAACACCACTCCACCAGATTCATCTTAACCAAAAAAAAAAAAAAAAAAAACACACAAAATTGAAATTGAAGAACAAAACATCATCTTATTTATCACAAACCAAACATACCCACCAGACCCAGAAACAAAACACCATACCACCACACCAGAATTTTTGAAAGAATTCTTTATCGTTTCAATCAAGCAAATCCAACTTCCAAGTGTGCCCCCTTCAAGTCTCCACGCATCGACCACCTTCAACGACGACGACAACCGGAAATCAAATCGAAAGAGAGAGAAATCACTCAAAGAAACTCCATTATAGGACCCAACAATGGTGGGTGTGAATCTCTCTCTCTCTCTCTCTTGTGGGGCTTCTTCAGATACTTTTTTTTTAAAAAAAAATTGTTATTCAATTTTGTTTTTAGATGATGGTGTATGGATGTGGGTATTGATTTTGGAGATTATGGTGTGAGTGTGGCTGTTGATTTCTGGGTTTGGAATTTTTCTATTCTTCTTCTTCCACTTCTTCCAATTTGGATGTCTCAGATTTTTATTTTTTTTAAGTTCCACGGAGGTCTGTCAAAAGACAAACAGTCCTCCATAGTTTTTTGTTTTATTATTATTCCATTGAAGTCCTTTTTTTAATGAATCTCATATTACAGTTTTTTTATTTTTCTTTTAATATTTTTTTTAAATTAAAAAATTATTATATTTAGTACAATCCTATGTTTCACCAAACAAAGTATAGTATTAATTCAGTCCAGTCCAATGTTTTTCCAAACACAGTATAGTATTAATTTAGTCCAATCCCATCCCATCTAATCTCAGTCCCATCTCAGTCCAATCAAATTCCTATGAAATAGTCAAATCCAATCCCGCGCACCAAACGGTGCTAGGGCTTGTTTTGTACGCCGTACTGGACAGTACTAGCACACCGTACGGTACTAATTTAGTACTCTCTGGCGTTAGCTAATATTTTATAGTCGTACTTATTGTTATAGACGTTAGGTAATATCTTATAGTAATGAGATTTGAACTTTGATAAATAAAGGGTCCAAAAATGGTCCAAATTTATTGTTATTTTTTAAACTTCATATAATTATATCAAATTTGGGCAAGAAATAAGAAAAAAGATGTAGAAATTATCTTCTTATATAAAGACTGAGCTCAATATGAACTTTCATTAAAATTATTAAAAGCAAATGAGTAGCTTTATTTGCACATCTGAAAATTTGTATGTGCATCCCTTTTTGTATGTACACCTCATTAAGAGTTTTTAAAAAATTATATTTTGTAAGCACGCCCCAAACATTACCAAATATACCCTTTATTTTATTTATTTTTTAAAATTCTAAATTTTTTTAAATAAAATAAAATAAAAAAGGAGGATGTCTCCTCATCCCCTTTCATTTTCTAAGCAAGTTCATCTCTCCTTATTTACACACGTTATTTCTTTGAGTAGAAACTGTCATGCAGATCTATTTGATCGTAACTTTTTTTTTTTTTTTTAATTTTTTTTTCTTCTATGTATCACGACATAACTTGATGAAAATTACTTTGATTAAGTTTTTGTAAATTTTCTCAAAAAATAATATATATATATTATTAAGTACAAGATTTCATAAGATTCAGATGCGAGAATGAACAAAGGGCCCCATTTTATATATTTGCCATAGGGCCTCCAAAACCTCAAGACTAGCACTGCATAGAATTGGACTATTTTTATGGGATTTGATAAGATTGAATTAAATTAGTATTGTGGTATGTTTGGTGACTAAAATAATAACGTCTCTTGTTTGGTATGCTATGAGGTTGGATGAAAAATAATTATCTTTTGTAAGAGGTTAAAATAAAATTATATCAAATTAATTTTTAAATAAATAAAATCATTTTAAATCAATTCAAATTAAATAAAAATAAAATAGAAGAAGAATTTTTTTTGAGAACAACCTTGCCTACAACAAGCACCACAACCCAGTCTATATATAGACTTTAATGAGTAATGACCTACTTTACCTGTATGGATTTCTTGACATGTATTTTGTATGTATGTGCATATATATATATATATACACACACACACACACTTATGTAAGTTGCGAAGAAGATTGTGATTTTCGAAAGGATTCGAAGAGAAAAAATACCCTTAGCACGTAAACGGCATATGCGCTCGGCAAGCTGCGCACATCAAGTGTGTGCGCGGCTGTCGCTGCTGCAGCTGCCCGTTCGTAAACGCAAGGGCAGTTTTGGGCAGTACATGGACTTCGGTAATGTGTTAGGATAACATTTGGACCTTAGTACATGTGATGGTAGCCCATTAGAAGCCACATGGACAGCCTTGACGCGTCCA
This sequence comes from Acer campestre, assembly GCA_954870605.1. Lineage (NCBI taxonomy): Eukaryota > Viridiplantae > Streptophyta > Magnoliopsida > Sapindales > Sapindaceae > Acer > Acer campestre. The sequence continues at coordinate 63,488,828 of OX940799.1, forward strand.
AGGCTGCTGCTTGCATCTTTGGCGTGTGTGGCCTCAAAGATGCATGCAGCAGCCTTGAGGCTTGCGAAAAGGTCGTCTTTTGGGCTTCGTGGGCAGTATATATTCTGATGGAATTAAGTGATGGGCCTTAGGGTTCAATCCATGAGATGGATCACTTGATATAAATCAAGTTGGACTTGATTGGAAGCCCAAAGATGTACCGAAGTGGACTTGAAGAATATTGAAGACAATGGATTTACAAGAAGACCAAGGAATGCCTTGGATTATTTTTTGTAATTAGAATTGTTTAAGTTAGATAACCCATCGTACTCGGTCAATTCATGTATGCTTTATTTTTGAAGTCATGAGATATTTATTTTTAAGCATTGTCATACATAAGAATACCATATAGATTAGGTGTGCCTACACTTGCATTAAAACATATCATACATACATAATTGCCATGATTTATGTGTTTTATTTTTAATGAGATTAAAATAGGATTTTCACATAATTGACTATTAATAATGAGATTAGTTTTTAGGAGTAAAAACTTGGTAATTCTCATTAATTACTAATCTATTTTATTAAAGTGTTTAATTAGTTAGATTAGTAAGGCCCGATACATTATTAGGATTAATTTGATTAAGGCCTTAATAATAATTGGACCGAATAATGTGTTTTAGTTTTAATAGTTAAAACTTGGTAATTTTCACATTTAATTCTAGTCTATTTAAATAGTTTACATAGATTATAATTCCAATAATAAATTAGTTTTTTAATAGTTAAAAATCCGGTTTATTATTAAATGTTAATAGGATAAGATTCTAGTAACATAACCTAGAAACTTAGATTCTTCTTAGCCGTTAAATCTAAGTTAATCTAGGGTCACTGAGTTTCTATACTCGCAGTAATTACAAAACCCTAAACTGTAGATTAGTGAGTGGGAGAGGGTTATATGACATTATATCTCGCAGTCTCCATCGTTAGTTCAACATCGTGAGATTCAAGTGGGGCCTCGAGATGGCTTTGTTTTCGTCCTCCTTAAGGAAGGTGTCCACGAGAGTCAATACCAAGGTTGACTTTCTATCGGATAAGATTTTTGGATGTATTTTGGGGTTGACTGACCCTAAGATAGCAACTCTCAAGTCAAGTTCATGAAATGATGGGTCACACTCACAAGGATTTAATTAAATGGTTAATTAAAATCCTGACTAAAATAAGCGATGGTTGAATGATATAAGAATAATGAGTTATTCTGGTGTATCATTCAATTGAGAATGTCTCGATCCAACATGCAAGTACTTGACCTACCCCAAGGCGGCACTAGCTTGTGGAATGTTGGATCGTTGTGGTGTAGTAACATTTTTTTTAGGGATTTTTTTTGTTCATTAAACATGTTCATGCATTATGTTTAATATTATGCAGAATCTTTACATATGGTACGAATGTATGAAATGAATGATTTTTTTTTTTTTTTTTGTTTATTTCAGCAATGTCATCTGCATTTCTTCAAATACTTGTTAATGAAAAATTAACCGGGGAAAACTTCACTAAATGGAAGAATAACATTAATGCAATCTTGGTCACCAAAGACCTAAAATTTGTGCTTACGGAGGAATGTCCTCCATAGCTTGCAGCACGAACTGTTCATGAGGCCCACGAGAAATGGATTTCAATTGATGAAGAGGCCCGCATTTATTTGCTAGCTAGCATGACCGATGTACTTGTTTCGAAGCACAAAACAATGACTAAATCATTTGAGATGATGGAGTCATTGCAGGCCATGTTTGAACAACTTTTTGAGCAAAAACGACACGAAACTGTTTGTTCCGCAATGATTGCTCGCATGAAGTCAATGGTGGGGCCATAGATGAGGCTAGCCAGGTGAGCATCATACTGACAACTCTTCCGAAGAGCTTTGATCAGTTCAAAAGCAACTATGGGATGAACAAATTGAAGTTCAGTTTGACCCAGTTGTTTAATGAGCTCATAACCTTTGAGTCTATGATGAAGGACAACAAAGGTAAGATAGACGAGGCAAATGTTGCTGAGCCATCCTCTTTTGGTTCAAATAAGAGGAAGTGGCCTACTAGCAAAGAAAAGGCTAATCCCAAGAAAAAGCAAGTTCAAAAGAATAAGAAGAGCACCACATCTGACAAAGCAAAAAGAAAATGTTTCTATTGCGACAAAGTTGGTCATTGGAAGAGGAACTGTCCAAAGTACCTTGAGGAGCTCTCCAATAAGAAAAAAGTGAAAGGTAAATCAGATTTACTTGTCATTGAATTTTGTTTAGTGGAAGATGATACTTCACCTTGTATAGTAGATTCAGGGGCCACTAACCATGTTTGTTCTTCTTTACAGTGGACTGATTCTTGGATAGAGCTAGAGGAGGGTGCCTTCTCAATACGCGTTGGAATAGGGGATGTCATTTCAGCACGAGCAGTGGGAAAAATCAGACTTAAATTTAATAGTTGTTTTCTTTTTTTAAATAATGTTTATTACATTCCTGGATTTTTAAGAAATTTGATTTATGTATCCAGATTATTGGAACGTATATATTCAGTTTCTTTTAATAATAAATCAGTTATTGTTTCTAGAAACAGATTGAATATTTGTTCTAGCATAATTGAAAACAACTTGTATGTTTTAAGACCATCATTTCATACATCACTGCTTAATACCGAATTGTTTAAAGTTGAAAAACCTAAAACAAAGTGACAAAAGGTTTCTCCAGATAATAAAACGTATTTGTGGCATCTAAGACTTGGCCACATCAACCTTGACAGGATAGATAGACTAGTAAAGTGTCAATCTTTAACTTAAATGCAGATATTTAAGTCAGTTAAAGATTGACACTTTACATGTTTGTGAGTCTTGTTTAGAAGGTAAAATGACCAAGAGACATTTTACTGGAAAAAGGGCTTAGAGCTACACAACCATTAGAGCTAATATATTCAGACATTTGCGGACTTATGAATGTTAGAGTAAGGTGTGGTTATGAGTATTATGTCACCTTCATTAACGATTACTCTAGATTCAGATATGTTTACCTAATGCAACGTAAGTTGGAAACTTTTGAAAAGTTTAAAGAATTTCAAGTTGAAGTTGAGAACCAATTAGGCAAAATTATCAAAGCTTTATGATCAGATCGTGGAGATGAGTATCTTGACCAAGAATTTGAAGACTACTTGGTTAAACATGGGATTGTATCCGAACTCACAGCTCATGGAACACCACAACATAATTGTGTTGCGAAGAAGAGAAACAGGACCCTGATGGAAATGGTGAGATCTATGATTAGTTTCTCATCATTACCAAAATCTTTTTGGGGTTATGCACTACTGACAGCAGCCTAGATATTGAATGTAGGTCCATCCAAATTTGTTCCTAAGACTCATCTAGAGTTGTGGAATGGATGTAAAGCTAGTTTACGACATTTTTGCATATGAGGGTGTCTAGTACATGTGGTGAAGAATAGAAGTGGAAAGTTGGAACCTCGTTCACACGTATGCATATTTATAGGTTACTCCAAAGAGACTAAAAAAGGATACTTTTATAGTCCTCAAGATAACAAAGTGTTTGTATCGATAAATGCAACGTTTCTTGAGGAAAACTATATGAGTGATCATATGCCTCGAAGTAAGATTGTATTAAATAAACTACATCCTGGTTCTACCAGTGATCAATTAACAAAAAGTTGTAGACAAAGTTGTTGTTCCATCAACGTTTGATAGTCAGACAATTCTTAGTCAGAACACACTACCAGCCAGATGTAGTAACAGAGTTGTATGATAACCTGATCGCTATTTAGGTATTGAAGAAGCATAGGGAGTCATCTCTGATGATAATGTGGATGATCTATTGTCATTTAAACATGCAGTGGAAGATTCTGACAAAGAGGAATGACTTAAAGTTATGAATCTCGAGATGGAGTTTATGTACTCCAACTCAGTTTGGGAACTTGTAGACTTACCTGATGGGATAAAACCCATAAGGTATAAGTGGATCTACAAGAGAAAGAGAGGAGTAGACGGGAAGGTAGAGACCTTTAAAGCAAGTCTAGTGGCAAAGGGTTATACCTAAAAGAAGGGGGTCGATTATGAAGAGACCTTCTTGCCAAGGTTAGGTTTAAGTTTATGAAGATACTCTTATCCATTGTAGCCTATTTCGACTATGAAATTTGGCAAATGGACGTCAAGACTGTATTCTTGAATGATAATCTTGATGAGAGCATCTATATGATATAACCAGAGGGATTCGTGTTTCAAGATCAAGAGCAAAAAGTTTACAAACTACAAAGGTCTATTTATGGACTAAAGCAAGAATCTAGATCTTGGAATATTAGGTTTGATATTACTATCAAAACTTATGGTTTTGAGCAAAACGTTGATGAACCTTGTGTTTACAAGTTGATCGTTGACAAGAAAGTAGTTTTCCTAGTACTTTATGTAAATGATATCCTATTCATTAGGAATGACATAAGATTATTATCGGAAGTAAAAGGCTGAGTTGCTAACCAATTCCAAATGAAAGATTTGGGAGAGGCACTCTATGTTCTAAGGATCCAATTAATAAGGGATCGCAAGAACAAACTGTTAACACTGTTTCAAGCATCGTATATCGACAAGATACTTGTGCGATTCTTGATGTAGAACTCCAAGAAAGGTAATTTACCTTCCAGACATGGAGTTCACTTGTCTAAGGAACAATGTCCTAAAACACCTCAAGAAATTGAGGATATGAGATGAGTTCCCTATGTGTCAGCAATAGGCAGTCTCATGTATGCTATGTTATTCACGAGACCTGACATTTGCTTCGCAGTGGGAATAGCCAGTAGATTCTAGTCCAACCCAGGATTTGATCATTGGCTTACAGTGAATGTAATTCTCAAGTATCTTCGGAGAACGAGAAACTATATGCTTATACATTCAGGACAGGATTTGATCCTGTTAGGATATACGGATTGCTGATCCATTTACAAAGACCTTAATGGCTAAAGTGTTTAAAGGTCACCTAGAGGATCTAGGATTATGAGAGATGTCACACCTGTTTTAGTGCAAGTGGGAGATTGTTGAGATTTATACCCTAAAACTTGTAATATATGAATGTTATAAAAACATGAATAAAAAAATTTGTTTTCCATTCTATAAATGTTGATTCATTAATGTTTGTATACTTATATCATGTGTGTGAAACATCCAAGATTGTTGAATGTAATTTCAAACTGAGTATATGAGCGTCATATACAGAAGGATTCAATTTGAGACGTGCAATCTAAAGAGTCAGTAGAAAGTAAATAAAGTTGGGTACTTCGTTTGTAATTAATCTACAGATGCGGTCCATTCCGTAATGTACGGTGGTCTTATCCTAGACTACTCATGTATTGACATAGGAATGGAGACATCTTATATGATGAAATCATATAGGACAGAGCCACGATTTATATGAATCTCTCTCCAAGATTCGTTAAATGCAGAGATTCACATATATATCGACAAATGATGGCTGTATATGAGTGATCTTAATCATGAGTGTCTTACTGACTCCTTCAGGTTGGATTGTGGTTTTTGACATACCATGGGTGAGATCGGAGTAATATTCTCGATCAATAATTCTGTATCTTGGAGTCACAGTTTTGTTTGTGGCTAGGAAGGTTTGAACACAATAAAGGAATCCACTCCTTCTTACGAGAAGTAGAGGAGTAGTTCCCTTAAGGATTGATTCAGGGCTTAAACAATTAAGAACACTCTCATTCTTCCATAATGGAAGATAGAATATAATTATTCATTAGAGAACCAATGGTACTTAAAGGAAAAGATATAATTGAAGAGGTATAACGGACTTTATGATCTAGCTCTAATTATGAACTACTCATGGAGGATCATACCATATGTAATAACTATATCGATGGACACTAAGATTTCAGTCTATGTAATATGTCTGCAATTTTGAGAGTACAACCTCAGGTTTTTAGTGGAATAACTCTGAGGTTAATCATCATGGAACATTAATTAAAGAGTTTTAATTAATATTTCTAAATGTTATTGGAGCTCAAAACTATGGGTCCATTAGGTCCCCTTGCTAGCCCTTATGGTTATTAGTAACAAGGGTCACAGTTAATTAATTTGATAGTCCAATTAATTGTGTTACGAAAATGACACAAATAAATTCAGGGAACTAATTAAATAATATGATTATTTGATTAGTATATTAATAATTAAGAATTATAAATTATTTAATTAGTGATATGAGGTTACAGGTTCGAACCATGACTAATACAAAAAGACTAAAAATAATAAATATTATTTTAAATCTTAGAGGTCACAGGTTCAAATTCTAGTGGTGACTGAATTAAAATAGAATTTAGAATCTTATTTTGACTTGGTCAACTAAACCCTAGTATCCTGGTATATAAGATATACTTAAGGAAACAAAAGACAACTGCAAAAAGAAAAAGATTTTTATTTATTTATTTTTTATTTTATTTTATTTTATTTATCTCTTGCAGGGGTTGGCCGAACTGAAGGAGAAGGCAAAGGTGTTGTCTTCTTGATTTTTGTAAACCTCCGTCTAGTCCTGTTTGTATCCGTGACGTGCCCACACATAAGTTATCAGACCGTGGGTCATAGCTCGGAAGGCTTGGTGGTGAAATCGGGATCAAATCTTCAAGAAAACAATTGGGTATGTTTTAAGTTATATTATATAAACGTGTATATACAAATCCGATTCAAGAAACAAGTTTTCAAAAGGAAATTTTTTTGAAACAGAATTTTTTTTTAAAATTTCCTTTTGAAACCCTATATACATTCCGCTGCTACTTTTATCAAAACTCTAATTTTTCCCTACACTCAGAAGGACAAGGTTCCTCTACAATGGACTCACAAAACTTAATGTAGACTCTCAGACATCAACAAAACGACGTGGTTTTAGGGAAAGCATAAACTTAATTTTAATAGCTAAACAATGCTGTTTCATAGGAACCCAACAACCTTGCTAAGGTACAAAACGCCCTGTCGTTTGGAGTTACTCAGTTGACCTATAAAAGCATCACTTGTTTTCAGACAAGACTTAACATAGCTTTGATTCTTTTCTCTCTGATAACTTCACCTAAACACCATCTTAGATCTTCAATCTATTACCCAGAATTACTCAAAATCTTCCATAAATGTAACCCTAACACTCCTCATTCCTTCAAAAGATCGTTGTCCTCAAGGATCGAACTTCGAATAAAGGTGTGAAATCACAGATGCGTCTTCTCAGGTTAAATCTTCTAGCGTGGTATTGGACCACTGAATCAGGTATTGTGTTACGGTGTTGCCCACCTTCTTCTTCAACTATGACACATGGAAGATGGGATGGACTTGGGAGCTTATTGGCAGCTGTAACGGTAAGCCACTAGTCCGATTTTAGTTGGAATTTGGTAGGGTCCCAAAAACCTAGGAGCTAGCTTTAGTTTTCGTAGAATTGCTATAGTAGCATGTCTGTAGGGTTGGAGTCTTAGATAGATCCAGTCTCCAACAAAGAACTCTCTAACCTCCTTTCGTCCACATAAAACTTCATGTGTGACTGTGCATGAGTTAAGGCATCTTTCAGTATTGATTGTAGCCTAGACCTGTCACCTAAAAACCCTTCGACCTTTGATGAGCTTGATATCTGCGTAGATAGAGAGAATAAGAGTGGTTTGTAGCCGTAAAGGGCCTCAAAGGGTGTTATGGTGATGGTTGTGTGGAAATTAGTGTTGTACCACCATTCAGCTAGATGTAACCATGCTACCCACCTGTTAGGCCTGGCATTAGTCATACACCTTAGGTAGTTCTCTAAGCATCGGTTTAATCTCTCACTATGACTGTCAGTTTGTGGGTGGTAGGCTGAGCTTAGACACAATTTAGTGCCCACTAACTTGAATAGGTGTTGCCAGAATGTGCTAGTGAATATCTTGTCTCGGTCACTCACAATTGAGACTAGAATTCTATGTAGCTTGTGGATGTTGTCAAAGAACAACTAGGGGACTTGTTGGACCGTGTAAGAGTGGGATAGAGCCAAAAAATGGGCATATTTGTTAAGCCTATTGATGACCACTAAGATAGAATTCTTTCCAAGGGATGGGGGTAAACCTTCAATGAAATCCATGGCTATTTCTGCCCATGGAGAGTTCGGTATTGGTAATGGATGTAAAAGGCAAGGTGGTTTGTTATGCTCATGTTTGTTTTGTTGGCAGACTGGGCATTTAGCCACTAAGGTAGTCACATTTCTTCCCATGTTGGCCTAATATAAAAATAGTTGTAATCTCTTAAGGGTTCCATTCACACCTGAATGACCACTAGTTGCTGTTGAGTAAGCTTCAAGTAGTAATTTGTCCCTTAAGGTTCCTTGAGTTCCCACTTAAATCAATCCCTTCCTTCTGAGTAACCCATCATGAATAGTGAACTCTTAGTTAGTAAGGGGTTTAACCAACAGTTCTAGTAAAACTGATGCTGACAATTGATCTTGTTGATTACTGTCTTCAACTTCTTGTACCCAAGATGGCCGAGTGGTGGTAAGGGTTGCAAGAACTCCCTCATTTTTTTTATGGCTCTGGATAAACCATCTGCCACCACATTCTCCATTCCCTTCCTGTAGGAGATCTAATAATCAAATCCTAGGAGTTTAGAGAGCCATTTCTGCTGTAGTAGAGTTGTCATTTTCTTTTTAAGAAAATATTTGAGACTTTGATGGTCAGTGTTGATTGTGAACTTGCTCCCAAGTAAATAATTTCTCCACTTTTGGACTACATAGACAATAGCTAGGAGTTCCTTTTCGTAAGTGGACAACCCTGGTTTCCTCGGAGGTAGGGCCTTACTGATAAAGGCTAGCCCCTATGCCCATATCACAAGCATCCGTTGCTACTGTGAATGGAGTAGTGGAATCAGGTAGTGCCAAAACTGGGGTAGTAGACATAGCCCCTTTTAAGGTCTCAAAGGTTTTATCTGTTGATTCATTCCACTTAAACCCATTTTTTTGAATCGGTCTGTAAGAGGCTTACTTATCATCCCATAATGTTTAACAAACTTCCGGTAATAACCTGTGAGACCTAAGAATCCTCTTAGTGCCTTGATGGTGGCGGGCTTAGGCCATTTTAGCATGCATTGCACCTTCTTAATATCTGCAACCACTCCCTTGACTGAGAGGATGTGGCCTAAGTATTCCAACTCTGATTTCCCAAATTCACACTTGCTCCTTTGATGAAAAGGTGGTGCTGTCTTAGGATTGTTAGTGTGAGTTGGAGGTGATCTATGTGTTCAGCCATGCTCTTGCTATAAATAAGTATGTCGTCGAAAAATACTAGGATCATCTTCCATAGATAAGGCATGAATATGTCATTCATCAAGCTTTGGAAAGTGGCCGGAGCATTGGTGAGACCAAATGACATCACCTTGAATTCCTAGTGCCATTGATGTGTCTTAAAGGCGGTTTTGTGTATGTCTTCCTCAGCCACTCTAATCCGATGATAACCAGCCCTTAAGTCAAGTTTAGTGAATACCCCTGCGACATTCAACTCGCCTAGTAGTTCATCTATAATCGGAATTGGGAACTTATCTTTGATGGTGATCTTATTAAGCTCCCTATAATCAAGGAAAAACCTCCATGATCCATATTTTTTTCTTCATTAGAAGGATTGGGGAGGCAAAAGAACTTGAACTAGGTCGGATGATCCCACTTTCCAACATCTCTTTCACTGTTTTCTCCACTTTATTCTTTTGTATGTGGGGCCGTTTATAATTCCTAACATTGACCGTTTTAAAGTTAGGCAATAGGGTGGTCTTGCGCCCTCAGTGGTGGTAAGGTGATAGGTTCTACAAAACTGTCTCCAAATGAGTCTAGGATGGGCTCTAGTTCTGTAGGTATTACTTCTTTTGCCTCTTCCATTTCCAACAAATATAGTTGGACAACTGCCTCAGATCTGCCTTGAGCCTTTTGTAGTTGAGCACTTGAGCTGCTATGTTTTTTTTCCGCCAAGGAAGTCAGTTTGCTGTTTTCCTTGATGCCCTGTATTGTTATCCACTTTCCTTCCCTCTTAAATCTCATACTTAGTTGCTTTGCATCTAGCATTAGGGGACCCATCTCTCTAATCCACTGCATGTCAAGTATAGCATCACAACCATCAAGGGTCAGTAATCTAATTTATGTAGAAAATTCTACGCCTTGCATCGACCATGTGAATCCCTTACACTTAGCCTGACTATTAATTCTGCCTCCCCCACCAACTGTAACCCAAAGAACTTAATTCGGCCTCCTCTATCTAAACTTTTGTGAACTTAGCAGTTTCTGGGTCTAGGAAATTATGTGTAGAGCCACTATCCACCAAAATAGTGATGTCTCTATTTTTCACTTTTCCTCTTAACCTAATGGTTTGCAATCACATGCTTCTTGTTAAGGCATGACGAGAGATGATGATCTCTTCCTCTAAAACCTCAAATTCTTCCTCCACTCTTTTGGTTGACTCATCCTCTATTAACTCTCCATTCTCTTCTTCCCCACACAACATATAAAGCTATTTTTTGGCGCATTGGTGGCCCAAAGTGTAGATTCCATCACAATTGTAGCAAAGTCCCTTATCTCTTCTTGCCTTCATTTCAATAGGGGGTCAATCTCTTCATGGGTATGGGTTCTGTAAACTTTCGGTTTGGGTAGGTTAGAGCTGGTAAGGTATTTGTAGGGTTTCCTTTGGTTGGTGGTAGAACTTGGTACTGGTTTTGAGTGGAACTGGTGAAGGGTTTGGTCGGCCATGGTTTGGCCTTCTTGGCTTCCATTGAAGCCTCCTGCAGCCTAGCCAAGTGAATGGTTGTTTTAAGGTCTGTTGGCTTAAACATCTTAACTAAATGCTTGATTTCACCTTTAAGTCCACTTAAGAAACTGTCTAGGAAGAACTAATCATTCAACCCAAGGTTCTTAGCTATTAACCGTGGCTAGATCTTCTAAAACCCTTCCTAGTAGTCTACTACTGTAGTGATCTGCCTCAAACGGTGGAACTCCCCTACCTCATCCTCTTGGCTCACATCCAAGAACCGAGCCAGTAAGGCCTCAGTGAATTCCTCCCATTTCACACCCTCTTTCAATGCATAGAAGGACTTAAACCAGGTTTCAGCTTTCTTTTCAAAGTGGATTGACGCAATTATGACTTTCTGGTCTGACTGGGTGGATGATAAAATATCTATCACATTTTCTAATCCATGACTTTGGATCAGATCCATCAAACTTAGGAAAGGTTAATTTAGGGGGCCTTAGGTAGGAATCAGAGGTTACCTTGTTAGAATAGCTGGGTTGTCCTAGTTGCTGGTACCTTAGGATCTCCTGGTGCAGATCCTAAAATGCCTTTTCCACTGCCATTTGAGTCTACAACATCTTCCTTGTTGTTCATGGCAGCGAGTGCATCATGTATTTTGGACATCTAACTTGCCATTTCTAATTTGAAAGAATCAAAACCATATTCAAAATGGCGGAATCTGCCATCTACTTCAGTAAATTTTCCTTCCATATACTGGTGTTGCCTTGTTCCATCTGCCATGGTACTAGGATTCTTTTTGGAATTTTTTTTTAAAAAGAGAGAGATTATGAAATGTCACGGGTTGCATGATCGGAGGCTCTGGTACCAATTTGTAATGTTGTGGTTTGCTGGGTTTTCAGTTGTGAATGAATTAAATGGATTTTAAAGGGTTTTGTTCTTGTAACAGGTTGTTGAATCTGGAAATTGAAAGGAGAGGAGCTAAAGAACATATTGAAGGAAGAGAGATAGAGACCGAGTTGAGAGAAAATAAAATTTTAGATTGGAATGTAATTCTTTTCATAAAAATGTAAATGGACCTTATAATTCGTTATAATAGCAAGCTTACAAAAGACAAAATAGAACATTCTCAGAAGGACCAGGTTCCTCTACAATGGACTCACAAAACTTAATGTAGACTCCCAGGCATCAAAAAAACGACGCCGTTTTAGGAAAAGCATAACCTTATTTTTAATAGCTAAACGATGCCGTTTCATAGGAGCCCAACAACCCTGCTGAGGTACAAAACGACCTGTCGTTTGGAGTTACTCAGTTGACCTGTAAAACCATCACTTGTTTTCGGATAAGACTCAACTCTTTTCTCTCTGATCACCTAAACACCATCTTAGATCTTCAATCTCCTACCCAGAATTACCCAAAATCTTCCATAAATGTAACCCTAACAGATTCTCGAAACATTAATTAAACATTTAAACCAAAGATTTTTGTCGTTTGTTTTTTGATCTACTTCATTGGGTTTGGCTTTCTTTGTCAGAAAAGAGAGACAAGGAGGTGGAGAATCCATGGATGTCGAAATAACCATTATACGCGTGGAGCAAAAACTACATGATTTGTTGGATGCTCAACAGATTGTAGACCAGGGAACGCAAACTCAAGTCAATGATATCATCAACAGACTAACAGAGGTTCAAAACTCGTTGAAAAATCAAGCAAGTACGGTTTTGAAGAAAAAGCATCTTTTGGATGCTGTTTACTTTGCAGAGGACACCATAGACATCTTTAGAACAAACTTGCTGACGCAGAAGTCGTTGCCTTGGTTTGATTTGAAATATGAATCTAACCAAGTTCATGTCAGCGACATGATCAAAAAGCTAGCTGGTGATCTAAAAAAGGTACAATTGAGTGTTAAGACAAGTCCTGATGCATCGAGGAACATTATCGACGGCCCTGAAGAGGAGGGGAAAGGCAAATCAAAGAAGATTGTTGCACGAGTACTCAAAAGTGGCACATCTCTTGTTCGAATTCCAGTGGTGGATGTTTCAGCAAGTCCAGGTAAGGAAACCATATTGAGAAAGATTTACGACGATTTAGTTAGAGGAAAGCATTTCGATTGCCATGGTTGGGTTCAGATTGCTGAAAATTTCGAGAAAAGAAAATTTGTCGTTGATTTAATGCAACAAGTTTCAGGAATAGAGGAGTATCAGATTAAGGACATGCCTTTTCATTCTTTGAAACAAATGCTCCGGAGTTTCTTAATCTCGAGGAGTTACCTAGTGGTTGTGTACGGAGTTCGGATTCTTGATATCTGGGAGATTCTCAAATGTTTCTTCCCAAATTCATCAAATGGTAGCAGGGTGATTCTCAGTTTTCTTGGGAATCCAGATATGGAAGTGACATATAATCTATGCGAAGATGTTGATGATGGTGATGTTCTTGATAAGACCCTACAAGTTCCGGATAAAGAGTTTGAGGGGTTGAGAAGAATCTTTTCGGACAAGGAAAGCGATATTGTTGGTATGAAGAATGAAAAAGTGAGGTTAGCTGGATTTGTTCTTAGTCAAAGCAAATTGCATTGTCTCATTGCGGTGGTTGGTATGGCAGGCTCCGGCAAGACAACTCTCGTCAAAAACATTTACAACCATTCCCATACAAGGGGGAATTTTGTTTACTTTGCTTGGGTAAATGTTTATGTTTCTAATGTGTTTGATGAGAGGAATGTCTTGATTGATATACTGAAACAGGTCAAAAAGTTATGGGTTGATGAAGAATTGCCTCCTGAAGAACTGGAAGATGAGCTTAAGGAATTCTTATCTCTGAAGAAGTTCCTTATAGTCTTGGATGATGTTCATGCATGTAGTGCTTGGAACAAACTCAGAAGTGTCTTTCCGTTAAATAGTGATAGCCGGGTAATCCTAATTACACGATACACTAATGTAGCCCAACGTGTTGATCCATCATCAGTGGTTGTCCAGCTACATCCACTAAATGCTACTGAGAGTTGTACATTGTTTTTAAAGACACTGGGAAACGATGGAAATGACGAAAAGTTAATTAAATTTCAGAAAAATATCTTGAAACAGTGCCGCGGTCTACCTCTTGCAATAACTGTGCTGGGAGGATTTCTGTCTCCAAAAGATTCTAGCGATCCTACAAGGTCAAAGGTCACTGAGAATATGAAGCAAGGAGAGAAGGAGAAAGAAAAGAAGCATGGAGAACAAGAAAACAATGCAACTCAAAGTGCAATTGTTGATGAAGATCTATTGGCTTTGCTTGATCAGTCAGCTTTCTGGGATAAATTAGATCCTTCTGGTATCTTGGATTTGGGCTATCAGGATCTGTCTTCTCGTTTAAGGGCAAGTCCTGATGGATCGAGGAGCATTATCGATGACCATGAAGAGGAGGGGGAAAGCGAATCAAAGAAGTTTGTGGCACGAGTACTCGAAAGTGGCAAGTCTCTTGTTCGATTTCCAGTGGTGGATGCTTCAGCAAGGCGGCCAGGTAAGGAAACCATGTTGAGCAAGATTTATGACGATTTAGTTAGAGGAAAGCGTTTCGATTGCCATGGTTGGGTTCAGATTTCTGAAAATTTCGTGAAAAGAAAATTTGTTATTGATATAATGCAACAAGTTTCAGGAGTCCAGGAAGATAAGATCAAGGACTTGCCTTTTCATTCTTTGAAACAAAGGCTCCGGAATTTCTTAATCTTGAGGAGGTACCTAGTGGTTGTGTTCAATGTTCGGACTCTTGATATTTGGGAGATTCTCAAATGTTTCTTCCCAAATTCATCAAATGGTAGCCGGGTGATTCTCAGTTTTCGTAAAGACGAGGCAGGCCGGTATCCAGATATGGAAGTGACTTATTTTGTATGTGATGATGTTGATGATGGTGATGTTCTTGATACGCCTCTACAAGTTTCAAATACAGAGTCTGAGGGGTTGAGAAGAATCTTTTCGGACGAGGAAAGCGATATTGTTGGTATGAAGAATGAAACAGTGAGGTTAGCTGGACTAGTTCTTAGTCAAAGCAAATTACATCGTCCCATTGTGGTGGTTGGTATGGCAGGCTCTGGCAAGACAATTCTCGTCAAAACCATTTACGACCATTCCCATACAAGGAAGAATTTTGGTTGCTTTGCTTGGGTAAATGTTTATGTTTCTAATGTGTTTGATGAGAGGAATGTCTTGATTGGTATACTGAAACAGGTCAAAAAGTTATGGGTTGATGAAGAATCGCCTCTTGAAGAACTAGAATCTGAGCTTAAGGAATTGTTATGTCAGAAGAAGTTCCTCATAGTCTTGGATGATGTTCATGCAGCTAGAGCTTGGGACAAACTCGAAAGAGTCTTTCCGTTAAATAGTGATAGTCGGGTAATCCTAATTACACGATACACTGATGTTGCTCGCCTTGCTGATCCATCAATGGTTCTCCAGATATATCCACTAAATAAAACTGAGAGTTGGACATTGTTTTTAAAGAAACTGAGAAGAGATGGAAATGGTGAAAAGTTAATTGAACTCAAAGAAAAGATCTTGCAAAAATGCCGCGGTCTACCTCTTGCAATAACTGTACTGGGAGGATTTCTGTCTCCAAAAGATTCTAGCGATCCTACAAGGTCTAAGGTCACTGAGAATATGAAGCAAGGAGAGAAGGAGAAAGAAAAGAAGCATGGAGAACAAGAAAACAATGCGACTCAAAGTGCAATTGTTGATGAAGATCTATTGGCTTCGCTTGATCAGTCAGCTTACTGGGATAAATTAGATCCTTCTGGTATCTTGGATTTGGGCCATCAGGATCTATCTTCTCGTTTAAGGGCAAGTCCTTATGGATCGAGGAGCATTATCGACAACCCTGAAGAGGGGGAAAGCGAATCAAAGAAGTTTGTGGCACAGGTACTCGAAAGTGGCACATCTCTTGTTCGAATTCCAGTGGTGGATGTTTCAGCAAGGCGGCCTGGTAAGGAAACCATGTTGAGAAAGATTTACGACGATTTAGTTAGAGGAAAGCATTTCGATTGCCATGGTTGGGTTCAGATTTCTGAAAATTTCGAAAAAAGAAAGTTTGTTGTTGATTTAATGCAACAAGTTTCAGGATTCCAGGAGGATGAGATCAAGGACTTGCCTTTTCATTCTTTGAAACAAAGGCTCCGGAATTTCTTAATCTTGAGGAGGTACCTAGTGGTTGTGTTCAATGTTCGAACTCCTGATATTTGGGGGATTCTCAAATGTTTCTTCCCAAATTCATCAAATGGTAGCCGGGTGATTCTCAGTTTTCGTGAAGACGAAGCAGGCCGGTACCCAGATATGGAAGTGACATATATTGTATGCGAAGAAGAAGGTGATGGTGATGTTCTTGATACGCCTCTACAAGTTTCAAATACAGAGTCTGAGGGGTTGAGAAGAATCTTTTCGGAAGAGGAAAGCGATATTGTTGGTATGAAGAATGAAACAGTGAGGTTAGCTGGACTAGTTCTTAGTCAAAGCAAATTACATCGTCCCATTGTGGTGGTTGGTATGGCAGGCTCTGGCAAGACAATTCTCGTCAAAACCATTTACGACCATTCCCATACAAGGAAGAATTTTGGTTGCTTTGCTTGGGTAAATGTTTATGTTTCTAATGTGTTTGATGAGAGGAATGTCTTGATTGATATACTGAAACAGGTCAAAAAGTTATGGGTTGATGAAGAATCGCCTCTTGAAGAACTAGAATCTGAGCTTAAGGAATTGTTATGTCAGAAGAAGTTCCTCATAGTCTTGGATGATGTTCATGCAGCTAGAGCTTGGGACAAACTCGAAAGAGTCTTTCCGTTAAATAGTGATAGTCGGGTAATCCTAATTACACGATACACTGATGTTGCTCGCCTTGCTGATCCATCAATGGTTCTCCAGATATATCCACTAAATAAAACTGAGAGTTGGACATTGTTTTTAAAGAAACTGAGAAGAGATGGAAATGGTGAAAAGTTAATTGAACTCAAAGAAAAGATCTTGCAAAAATGCCGCGGTCTGCCTCTTGCAATAACTGTGCTGGGAGGATTTCTGTCCCCAAAAGTTTCTAGCGATCCTACAAGGTCAAAGGTCACTGAGAATATGAAGCAAGGAGAGAAGGAGAATGGAAAGAAGCATGGAGAACAAGAAAACAATGCTACTAAAAGTGCAATTGTTAAGGAAGGTCTATTGGCTTCGCTTGATCAGTCAGCTTTCTGGGATAAATTAGATCCTTCTGGTATCTTGGATTTGGGCTATCAGGCTCTATCTTCTCGTTTAAGGGCATGTCTACATTACTTTTGTCTCTTTCCCAAATCATATGAGATTCCCATAAGGAGGTTGTTTCTGTTATGGCTTGCTGAGGAATTGGCACAAACACCAGAAGGGGAAAACAGTACTATCGAAGATATGATAGAGAGTGATTTTAAATATCTAGAGCGGAAGAGCATGATCGAGGTAACACGAAGGCCAGATGGAAGTCCTAAAACATGTCGTCTACCAAGTATTCTTTATGATAAAATTTTTGAAGATGTTCAAGATATGGGGTCTTTTCATATTTATAGCAAATCAGGCTGTAAGGCATCCAGTTCATCCAAGTTCAATATCCACAGGCTTGCAGAACATTCAAGCATCCAGAACAACCCTCCTTCGATTGAACGCATTCAAAATCTAAGGTCTTACATATCATTTGACACCCAAAAGCGTGATAATCCTTCTGGTGAAATAGTAAATTTGCTGGACAAGACTATCATTAGAAGAGGCTTTGGATTGCTCGGGGTGCTTGATCTAGAAAAGGTATACAAACCAGTGCTTCCTGAAAAAATAGGAAGATTGCTGCTTCTGAGGTACGTAGGTCTACGATGGACATTTCTCGATTCTATCCCAGCTTCAATAGGCGATCTCCCTTGCCTAGAGACTTTAGATATGAAGCACACTAACGTAACCACATTGCCAATTTCCATTTGGAATGCAAAGAAGCTTCGCCATCTCTACATGAACGAGATTCATCTTCCTATGTCAAGTCAAAAGCCATTTGCTAGCAGTTCTTCAGCAGACCTCCAGACATTATGGGGCCTATTAATTGGCAGTAACAACCCTCCAATCAAATGGCTGACTGGGTTGATAGGTCTTAGGAAATTGGGACTGACATGCCACAAAGCATCACTTGGGAAGATAAAAGATTGGATTTCCCAACTGACAAGTCTTCAATCATTGAGGCTGAGATCGATCAATGATCTTCTTGAACCTTCAGACCTCCATTTGGCATCTATGTGTAAACAAGAGAAGCTGACAGATTTATATTTGGTTGGAAAGTTAACAAGAGCCTTGGACACAACCGAACTTCCTCAAAACCTCAGCATCCTTACTTTGTCAGTTTCCCACCTACCTACTGATCCAATGCCAATTCTCGGGAAGTTGCAGAAACTGAAAATCCTCAGGCTTTTGGCTCATTCCTACATAGGGGAACAAATGATTTGTCACAGGGGTGGATTTCCTCAACTCCGTATCTTGAAGTTATGGATGCTAAAGGAGCTGAAAGAGTGGACTATAGAGGAAAGAAAAGAGTGTACTATAGAGGAAAGAAAAGAGGAAGGAGCCATGCCTGCACTAGAAGAATTAGAGATCAGACATTGCGCAAGACTGAAGAAGGCTAATGGATTGGAAAAGTTGACTACTTTGAAGAAAGTTACCTTAACCAATATGCAACAGGATTTTGTAACTGAAGTTAAACAAAGTTTGAGCATGAGCAAGAGCAAGAGCATGAGCAAGAGCAAGAGCATACTTATCCATGTTAACGAAGTGTGATATTAAGACTACTTCATGGGTGAGTTCTTGTAGCTTTTAATGGTTAATTATTATTTGTATGAATTTGATCGGTTGTTTCTCTAATCTTATTATTTGTATCTCAGGATCAGAAGATTCATGGATGCAAGAAGTCTGAGGAGAAATCCAATCACAGGCAAGATCTACTTGGCATCATTGTTGATTATTTACAACTGGAGATCTTTAATGCTATCGTCTTTCTTTCTTTCGTTTTTATTTTTCCCTCCACTTCCTGTCTCTATTTCGGAGTTTCTGGTATTTTTCATTCCAATAAAGACAAGACATTTTATGATTGCTGGATGTATGAGCTTGATTGACTTTGCTTGGAAATGATAGTATAGATTTTTATTTTTTTTTATTTTTGAGGTGAAATGATAGTGATAGGATTGAATGATATGTATTGTTGTCATATGTTTGGTGATGGTGATACTGAACTATGTTTCTGAAAGATCTGACATATTGCCTTTCCTTACTATTGTTTTCCTTCTTGTATGTTTCTCCAAAGGCACTACTTGTCCAAAATAAAAATGTTGTAATTAACCTGGTGATAAAACATATAATTGTAGAAAAAAATAATGAATAAATGAAGATATAACATAATAAAACGTGGAAGAATAAACTTCTGAAAATTGTTTAGAGTATGATTCATGTAGGACTGGATCAACATTGACATACTCTTTCAATGAGTTATTTTGACTCCCCTCTCGAGGGATACAGTATTGAATCAAATAATTATGTACAATCTATTAGCATGCACCGAATATTGGAATGGACTTAGGGGTCGTTTGTTTTTTTGTCTGAAGACTGAATAGTCCTGAATTTTACTGAAGACTGAATAGTGACTGAAATCTGAATCTGAATGACATGTTTGTTTTTTTTTTTCCTCACATCTGAATGTACTGTCAACATGTTTGTTTTTTACAAATAAAATTGTCTGAAAAGAAATAATTTTACATCTATAACCATGTTAATTATACATATAATATAGAATAAAAACAATCCAAAAATAATAATTATGTATGAACACATATGATCATGATCTTCTTCTTCGATTACAAACAAACTTTATTTTTACTAAGAAAAGAAAAGAGTTTTTTTTTTTATAAAAAATAAAATAAAATAAAATAAAAGGGGAGCAAGAAAACTCACACAAAACACTCTAAAAAAATAATATATAAATACATCACCCTAATATCATAATAAAATATTGATATTAAATACCAATATGAGAATTGATTAGGGTTCTTTTTTTATTTTTAAAGCTATTTAAAATAAGCAATATATTAAAATAAAGATTTCTATACAGTATATAATTATGATGAAATTGGAAATATGTTATACATGGAGGATAATATTGAAAGAAAAGATTTTAGATTGCATTTAATACAATTCAGTGATTTACAATTAAGTGAAAAGTCAGGATTTCTTACTTTTTATTTTAAGTTGTTTTTTAGTATTTTTAAGTTGTTTGACCACTTAAAAAAAACAAACAAAACAACTTAATAATTATGATTCAGACCCATTAAGTCTTAAGTGGAAAAAACAAACGACTCCTTACTCTAACCAATAATAAAATCTAAGCCATTTTTCATTGATCTTTCACATTGAATCTGATCTTAAGCTTAGGGGCTGTTTGGTTTTTTGTCTTAAGTATTAAAAGACCTTATTTTAAGTATGTAAAATAATACCACTTAATATTTAAGACACTCTTATTTGTTTGTTTTTTTTTTTTATTTGAGAGTATCCCACTTAAATATTAAGTGGTTTTGATTTTACTATTCTATCCCTATTTTAACAAATCATTTAACTTTTAAAATACTTTTTTTTTTTAATGTATTTTCATTTTTTAATAATTTTTTATTTTTATATAAAAAAAGTTATTTGTTTTCATTTAAAATGTTATTTATCAATTTAAATATTTTAATTTATTGAAAAATAAAATAAAATAAAATATTATATATTATTGAAAAAAAAAAACAGCCCAATTGTACCAACATCAACTCTTCGCCACCTTCACACCAAACAATCAACCCTTCGCCGTTGCCGCCGTGTACCAACATTTGCTACTGTTGCCACCGCAAGTCACCCATCACGACCTATCTAGAAAGATTCGCCGGTCACCGATCACCAAACCCTGGCAATCAAAGCGCTGATTTGTTCGCTTAATCGCAAACAAAACTTGATTTGGTCGCCGATTTGTTTGCAGACCCGATTCGTTGTGATCCACCATTTCTCAAGCTGTGTCGCCACTATTGTTGTGTTCGTCGGAGTCAACCTTACCTTATCGACTCCTCCTTGCTACCGATCTACTCTTACCGGAGACTCACGCGACAAAAACAAAGCTTTTTGACAGATGAAGCGCTGCCACTCTCCATCTGTAGATATGAAACGACGGTGCTCCATCTAACCGTTGGAGGCAAGTAAGAGACCGGCTGGCCTCCTCTGGTCAAATCTCAAAAGGTGCCCCCAGTGCCGACACCTCCTTCTAGGTCAATTTAGGGTTAGGGTTAAATTAGAGTTGTTTAGGAAATTAAGGATTTTTTTGGTTTAAGGTTATTTTTGGTAATAAATTAATTGTACAAGGTTAATTGTGGAAGTAGCTATAATTGTGGAAGTAGCTATAAATGTGGTAATTAAGACTAATTACATAAGTGAAAAGCCAATTTTTTTAGCTTTTTCTATAAGATATATATATATATCTTAAAATAAGATATAAATTAGAAAAACAAATAAAACCAATTATCTTAATTTAAGTTAAAAGAGGTAATAAGACTTATCTTAAGAAAAACAAACAACCCCTTACTCTTTAGAGTCTCTCTTTTTATAAAGAGTAAATTTCATTGAAGTACTTGGTTTAGAAATTATTCTTCCTTAACATTAACCTTAGAAGCGGATTCAGTTTAATTTTTCGTTTTTCCATGAGAATGGGGTGAATAAGCTTCTACCAAAGTATCTTGCTGAAGAATTACAAATTAAGAAAAGAATCTACCTAGCATAGCTTATTTGGGAGAACAATATTCTCCCACAACAAATACATATTGTATGACATTGACTAGTCATAAAATGATAGAAACCATTTTACTCTTATTAACGGAAAATGTTCACCGGGGTGAATTTCCAAATAACCACTTTTAAGGACCACGATCTAAAATGGACCACAGTCGAAGGGGTATCACGTAGTTCGATACCTATATGAATACATCATAATAAACTAGATGCAATAATGGTTAAGAGCAAAGGTATATCAATTTGTTATATCATAAAAGGGGAAAAATACAACTCGTTCGATTATCCAAAGCATAATATCAATATAAAGGTGGTTCCCAATCGATCCCCGTATACGATATCTGACACAGTCAACGATGGAGGTCGCGTGCGAGTCGATAAGTAGAGTAAACTATAGGTTTAGGGTTTTCAGAGCCAATTTTCGGATCCCCCGTCTATTGAGGGTAATGTCATATATATAGGTCCTGTTCCTTGCCATGCACTCTTATAATTCAGTCTAGCTTTTTAGCAATTTATGGGACATTCCGTGGCGATAGGCGAGAGTATCGTGGGATTGATCCCTAGAATCAAGCGATTCCTTCTTTGGCGAGATTTTGACAGAGTTGATTCCTCATTCAAATGGAACTCTTTAAGTGGCGGGAATGGGTCCATTTCCTTTTTTGACTAAACGATGGCGTTTTAATGCTCTTCTTTGTAGCTTTAATCCTGGTTCTTAGGCATATTGATCTTACCTTAGTAATTTATTCTTCTTGGTGTTTTAACTGCTTGGCCAGCCGGTTCTAGGAAGGACCATGGTAGCTAAATTTACTGGATTGCGGTACTAGTATGTCTGGGTATCAGGATACCGGTCGATGCTGTAGCAGGGTACCAAGACGATACAGTAGCGGGGTACCTAGTTTGTGTAGTAGCGGGGTCCTCAGGACCTCATCTTCTGTGCTTCCTGGTACCTTGGAGTCTATGAGCCCTTGATCTGGATTGGTAGAAGGCATACCCGGTCACTTTAGTGGCGGGGTACCGGGATGCTCTTCTATGATGCCTTTCTACTTCAAATATTCTCCAGTATGGATGGAAAATTCTTCTTTAAACCCTTGCCATTTTTTACGGTTAACAGAAGTCCCCCCTGACTTGAACACCGGTACCTCACTAGGGTTGGAGTCAGGATACCAAGATACATGAAAGATTTTCCTCACCCTATCTAGTTGGTTTCCACTATCTTGGAGGAAATCCTCATTCCGCACGCAAATCCTCCTTCACCACGCCCATAATAAATGAGCAATACACGTGTCTGGCCATGAGTGGTCCGCTTGTTTAAATAGGCCGATTTTTGGAGTGATTTTCTTGAAACCGAATCTTGCACGTTTCCGGTCATTGGTTACAGTTTCCTTGCCTATTCCGGTAATTGTCTACTCACTTCTATAAATAAACCGACCTTTCTTTCTTCTTTCCACACCAATTTCAAATTTCAAAACTCAACCTTGCTTTCTCTCTCTCAGTTTTTCTTCTTTCCAGCAATATTTCAGTCTTCCTTCTTCTTCTTCTTTCTATAATGGCAACTTCTCCAAAACTACCCACAACTTCACAAAACACTCATCCAACTTCACCAAACCCTCATCTAACTTCACCAAACCTTCCTGACAGCCTTGACGCCCTCCTATTTATAGAGAAGATCGATTTGGAGGAGAGTTCTCAAATCAACGAGGGGGAACAAGAGGGGCCACGAGGAAGGCGATATCACTAGCGGTAGCAATCCATCTTAGCATCTTCATTCAACCAGAAGTCCCAGAATCGGGTCAGCCTTCAACAACAAACCCGATAACCCGGTTCAAATCGTCGATGAGGAGGATGACGAGTATATTGAAGATGAGGGGGATGATACTCCAGCTGTTGATTCCAGATGTGTATTTATTGGTCCTCTTTCTTCCTTCCATGATGGTAGGATTGTCCCGGATTCCGTTTACACCGTCGACACCTTGGCTCGCCTGAGAAAGGACTACAGGATTCTTGATACCATCACTCTTTCTCTCCCTCATCGGGGTTATGATGTGTATACTCCTCCTTCAAGTCTCCTTCTCATTCATGTAGCCGCTTTTGAGTGTGGGGTCAGGCTACCTCTTTATCCCACTCTTCGTAGGGCGCTTGTCGCTCTGGAGCTTGCCCCCTTACAAATCTCGTCAGGGTTCTGGAAGCACTTGACGGGGTTCTTGGTGCTCTGGAAAGAGTAGTGTGAGAAGGATGATGTGGCGAGGGAACCAGGCTTTAACGAGCTCCGGTACATTTTCTAGGTAGCAAACTTGGCACCTAGAGGCCAGTTTTATTTGAGGGCGTCTAACAAGATGAAGTTCATCGTTCCCGGGGCAAACACAAAGTATAATCAGCCTTGTAAGGATGAATGGATCGTGGTAGAAGGAGATTGGGGCCATTCAGTACATATCAAGGGAATTGAATACCTAGTTCCCACCCAGTTTACCAAGAGGGACAAGTGGGACAAGGAGACACTCTCCTTGGAGTCCAAGGGAATACTTAGGAGGATCCAGGAGAGGATGTACACGAACATGCAATACCCCTCTAATGACCCATTTGAAGGAGCTAGGTTTGAAAATAAATATAAAATGAGTCTTAATAAACCTAGAGGAGGGGTGAATAGGTTTTACCAAAAATAATCGCCAAGTAATTCAATTAGTCAATTTTAATAGCAAGTACCCCTAATCTCTAACACAAATCATTGCATAAAAATAAATGCAGAAATATTTTAAAGGACACAATGATTTATTTTACGTGAGAAAACCCGAAGGTAAAAAACTCACGGGCATAAATGCCAATCAAATCCTCAAATCCACTATTTACAAATACGATTACAATCTAGGTTGACCGCATCACACCTACAATTACTAATCCATCTTTGCTACCCGCAGGCCTTTAATAGTGATTATAGGTTCTTGCTTGCAAACTACCATATGGTAAATACAAGACTTGACTTTGTAAGAGAAGAGATAAAACAACCTAAGGTGAATATATGCAATATTCAAGATGCTAAAAATATAAGGTTAGACATTCAAGCTCATCTAGGCATGGATGAACATGTTAGAGACATTCCTAGATATCATGTGGCTATATGGCATTCATACAACCTAGCTATATGTGCAAATCAAACCCTTTAGGAAATAGCTTTCACAAACAACTCACAAAACATAATAAAAACTATCTTAAAACTAGTCAAGTTATAAAGATGCAATCTTGAGACTAGTTAAGTAATAAAAAAGCTATCTTATAGAGAAAGAACATGTGAAGTGATGCAAATAATATTCTAACTATAAGTCATGTGAGAAAAGAAGAAAACCTTATAAAAATCAAACTAGAACATGCTAGATGATGTATGAAACATGAAAGTATGATGGGTGTTTGTGTTTTGAGTAATAAAAAACAAGTCTTGATACCTTTGCTTTGAAGTCACTTCTTTAGCTCTCAAAAGATGTAATTTTTGCTCTAAAAAATGACCAAAGGCTATCAAGGTATATATATATATATATATGAGATCCAAGTAAAGTGGTGTTGTTTTGGACAAAACGCTTCACATTCACGCATATTGCGTTGGTGCTGCGCTAATGACCAGCGCATAACCAGCGGCAATCCTCTATAAGAGCTGCACTGGTCCGGCATTGGATGAGTAGCGCAATGTGCTGATGTGCATGGGTAGGAAGACCAACGCACTATACAACCATGTTCTAAACACATAAAATTTGTGCAAGTGTGAATAGTGAAATACATACAGTCAAAAAGCAATAATCACACATGCATGCTAGAGTAGTGTATGTGTGTGCAACTAAATCTCTTCAATAAAGAGTCAAGATCAAGTAAGCTACCTTCCTTGAAACTCTTAATGCCTACAATGAGGTCCTTTGATATTTGATGAGGATTTCTTCAATCCTAGGCTACCCTTACAAGTTTGAACCCCATTGTGGTTTTGTCAACGAAATAAGCCAATTAAAAGTGAGACACTTACAATCTCCCCCTTTGGCTATTTCGTGACAAAACCAACACTCCCATAGCATCCTCTTAAAAACAAAAAATGTTGGTCAACGAAATTTTCTATATTACAAATAAAGCTCCTAGTCTAAGTTTTGAACATCTTTAAGTCAATCCAAAGCTTGTAGAAATTCCAACCTACACACAATCAACTAGAAAGATATCTTTCAAGAGCAAATGTGTGAGAAATGCTTATAACAAAAGTAATTGCAATTGCCAAAGTAAATCAATACAGTAGGAAAAATGTAATCATGCAATACAATGCAATTCCCCCTAAATGTATCATCTCCCAACATAGGTTACTCTCTCTCTCTCTCAACTCCCCCTAAATGCAATGCCAAAAAATATCACAAATTCTCCCTAACCTTACTCCCCATTTTTGTCATGAGATAGGTAAAGAGAGTCTCCCCTAATAGGTATGCATTAGCAAGGAGAGTTTGTAGCATAATCACATATGCATAATCATATAATAAATTTTATGCAACTCAATTAAGTAAGAGAGATTCAAGGAGTTTTATGATAAGAAAAAATGTGTGACAAGGATGCTTTGCATGTAAGACATGTTGCATTTAAAATCAAAAGCAATGATATTTGGCAAAACAAACAACAAAGGTTTCCTAAAAGAATTCAAACCAATTTCACCATTTGTCATGGAAAAAGCAAGGATATAGAGGTTAAGCATTTCAAATTTTAAAGAGCAACTATATCCAACTTTATATGCAAAACAAGACATGAGCGACTTTGCACCCTATTTGATTTTTCTGGGTGAGATACCTATATGATAGTAGCCTTGTTCTACAAATAAAGAAAGAGAGACTTTGGATTTTAAGATCCTTATTTATTTGAGTCTCAATATTTGCTTTTGCACACAAATTTTCATTCAAGATAAAGCAATCATCATTTTCATTTCTCATACTTTTCAACTTAAGCCTATTATCTAAAAGAATCATCATGTCATGGGAATCAATTAATAGGTCATTCAAAAAGTACTTCCAAAGTACATTTCCTATTCCAAAAATGGATTATCAGTGAAGCAAATTAAATACAAAGATAATGATGAATCAAAAATAATGTAGCAATAGGATCATATATGGCTCTTTTATTGATCTTCCACATATAATACGAGTATAATGAATATTTTATATGGCTATGGTGGTAGGGTTAAAAACTCAGTTGGCAATGGCGATGGAGCTCTCGTGCATGTCGATAAGTGGAAAAAAATGTAAAGTAGAATTTAGGACTCGAAATTGCCTTTTCTCCTGTGTATGATAGCATGTCATATATATAGTCCCAGTGCTTGATGAGCACTCCTCTAAATTCGGTCTGAAAGTGTACACAAATAATGTACGAGCTCGGGTGTGTTAACAATATATTAATCTTGAAGGGGGGGGGGGGGGGGGGGGGGTGAATAGATTTTAACTAATTTTCACCCAATTTTCGTTTAAGGTTAATATTACGAAAAAGCCCCTAATAGTCAATATGAAAACAACAAGTGTAATATGGTGCGGAATTATAAATGACACTTGATGTATACGAGGAAAACCCAACCACTGGGAAAAAACCACGGGCTGTTTAGTGCACCACACTCGAACCTCGAAATCCACTAATTGAAATGGAGTTTATAACCTATGTAGACCTCGTCTAACACTCCGGTCTATAACCCCCCACTTCTACCCCACGGGCCTTTAAAAGTGGCTCTAGTCCATATTGCTTGTGGCCTAAGCAACCTTAGCCAACAAGACTTAAATTCTCAATGAAGAGATAATACAACCTATGTGTGAATATATAAAAATACTCAATACATGCATATAAGAGCTAGGCAACCCTATATGTTTATCTAGGATGATAATATGTCAATAAAAACACTCCTAGATATCAATAGCTAAATGACATGTCAAATAGCTTAGCTAACAATAGATTATAAAAACCTAGATAGCTATCACAATACAACACTCAATCATGTCATCACAAACAATCTCTATTTTGAATATAAGATATTAATCTAAGATCATTCAAATAATAAAAGAGATGTCTTGATAAATAAAACACTAAATATCAATGATAAAAGTGAAGAACATACCAAGGGAAGTGTGATGACCAATACTCATTCAAATAAGCAAACTAACTATGCTAGAAAATGCTTAGATGATCTTTGATGCATATGTGAATAATTTGAGTGTATAAAAACGAGTTATTGATTTGATTTTCTCTCAAAAATCTCTCTTTTAAGTTTAGGGTTTTTTTAGAGTCAGAGAACTAAGTTAGAGAAATGAGAAAGTGTGATATTTATAGACATCAAGAACAGGGTAAGTGAAAAGACAATTTTGCCCTTGAAATCACCGATCGGCGGTTTCATTCTGCGGTCGTGGCCGCAGAATGTAACCGTCGAATTGAACCCGAGAAGCAGGGGATCATTCGGCGACCAAATTCGTCGGTCAACGAAACCGCCGATCAAAACCCAAAAAGAAACCGACCTAAAATATCTAATTCGGCGGTCAGGGCCGCCGATTAAACCGCCGAATAGAGACCAAGAATAATAAATGCATCAGGTCTAATTCAGCGGTTTCGATTCGGTGGCCTGGCCACCGATCGTAACAGCAGATCCAGTCCAGAGCTGTCTGGAATCAAACGGCGGTTTCCATTCGGCGGTCAGGGCCGCCGATCAAACCGCCGTTTCACCAATGATGGTGAAACCAAAGGAGAAGCCAAGGGCATTCTCCGAAGGCGATCTTCGCTCAAAACCAAGCACATAATCGTGCAAGCGCGGACGTTTCCGAACATATTCGGGAAAATAATTACAAGACACTAAAACACACACCAAGAAATAACAACCAAAGTGCTAGTGTGTAAAGTGACATTTGAAGAGAATGCACACAAAAGTAAAGCATACATATGCAAACATTACAAGTGAGTGTGTGCAACTAAATCTCTTCAATAAGAAAATAAGCACATAAGATATACCTTTGAGTGCTTGTCCACCTTGAGGTCTTGAGAAGGGTCATTGAGCATGAACACCTATCACCTAAGCTACCCTTTACAAACAACCCCAATATGTGGTTTGCTCACGAAATAAGCCAATCAAAAACCAGGAATCCTTACACGGTCTAGTGACCTAGAGATTTTTGGGGCGTTCCATGGCGATTGGCAAAAAGATCGTCCCATTGATTCTAGGAATCAAGTGATCCCTTATTTTATGGAATCTGATAGAGGTGACTTGTCTTTCAAATAGAACTCTAGAGTGGCGAGAATACGTTGATTTCCTTATCATCAAAATGTCAACGTAGCTTGACCTTGGCATGCTTGATCTTTCCTTGGTACTTGGTAGTATGTTAATATGATACTTACTGCTGGATTAGCTGGCCTAGGTGGGATCAGGGTATATGGGCATCTCTCTTCCTACTTGATCATTATACTCAATATAAATGTATCGAGGTATCGGGGTACCGAGATGCCGGATGGTAGCGGGGTACTAGAGCCCTGCATTAGTGGAGTCCTTGGAACTTGGCTTCTTCGCTTCCTGGTATCTATGAGTCTAAGAACCCTTGACCTTGATCTGGACTGGTAGGAGGTCGTACCTGGTCAATTTTAAAAGTGGGGTACCGGGATGCCCTTCTACGGTGTAAAATCTTTTATTTGTATTGGCTTGATTCCATTGTAAAACTCTCTATATTTGTATTAGTTGTTGCTTAGGTGATTCTTGGAAGAAGCCTCAAAGGTAAAGAAGTAACATCTTGTGCAAATTTCGTCTTCAAGGGGAACATCACATACTTGGATGCTAAGGTATCAAGATTCTTCTTCCTCTTGCAAGGCATAAGTGCACACACACTCAATTCATACACATGTGTCCCTACATCATAGTTCAAACATTGGTATAACACTTTCACACACATTTAGTATGCACATGCATTTATCTTATTGTTGACAATCTTGTAGAATTGCATGTTTTTCTTACTATCGCTTAGATATAGCATGCTTATGTTGCATAGTGTTTATTTATTTGTGTTTCTTATGTTTTGGACTTGAAAATGATCTCATTTGATTTCTTATTAAATTTCGGTCATTTCAGTTACTCATTCATTAAGTTTCGAGTCCATACGACATAGTTATGCTACTTTGCATTCTCATTCGTTGAGTTGTCTTCATCGTCGTTTTTCGAGATGAATTCTTAACTTTTTGTCAAAGTTTCATAGTCTTTGTTGTGCGTGTAGGGAAAAAATTCGTGCACGTAGCAGAAGCGAGACTAAAAAGAGTTTAGTATATTTTAAAAATTTTCCCATATTGAACCTTAACCCTTTAATTAATTAAACAATATATACCAAAAGATATCATACCTTTGTCGCGTGATCCGATTGACTATGCGTCGATGGTAATCCGCAAGATCTTCCAATCCGATCACGAACGTGAATCACCTAGGAGCATGGTCTCCCTTCTTTGAATTGTGAACCTGAGAATGGACAAACAAAACTTTTCTTATTTCTGTTAGTCACAAAAATTCCAATAGGTTGCTAAGAACGTTCCGGTCACTTTTAAATTCACAATCGTAAGATTGAAATTCGCGTGAACCTAATTCGAAAGTGTGTACAAAATCTCTTGATGTTAAGATCACTAGTACACTATCGAAAAAAGAACAATTCTTCTCTCACAAACCTCTAGGCCGAATCACTCACTAGTCTTAGAGTTGGATCTTATTTTTCTCTAGCAAAAGAAAAAGTTCTCAATTACAAAAACTAGGGTTCTTGAAAATATATGAAGAATATATATATATATATGTCTATTGCCGCAAAATATATATAAAGAATATATATATCTATTGCCGCAAAATATATATATATATCTATTGCACGCCTAATATATATCCATATATATATATATATATGTTACTGCACCGCCTAATATATCTATATATGTATAGTGCAATTAATTGCACACCTAATATATATTTATATGTAGTGCACGGCAACTTTTACATATGCATGAATTCTACTTTTTATATATATATCATACATATCTCGGCAATCAGTTGCCATATATATTATATATATATTTTTTAGCAATCTGAATTCAACTTGTCATGTATATAATATTCAAACCCTAATCCAACTCTTTAGTGTGTTTGTGACTATATAAAAGACTTCCTAATTTGACTAAACAAATAAAGTCTTTTATATTTAGTATAATACTAATAGTAGTATACTACTAGGAAACATATTTCCTAATCAAAAAAAGATTTGATTTTTAATTAAATAATTAATTAACATATTAATTAATTTCCATTTAATTAAATAATAAAATAAAACAATATTATGGGCTAAAAATTAGCCATAGCCTCCCATGACTAGAACTTGGGCCTACATATTGTTTTCTTATTTTATTTAATCCATTTGGACTTTAATAAAAAGCCCACATGTGAATTAGACCCATTCTTACTAAAAGAAACAAGCCCACATGCCTTTCATTAATATATTAATATAATTAAACAGCCCATTAAATAAATAATGTGCAAATTATATTCTTAATATATTAAATACAATTCTAAATGGACCCACAAATAGTCCGGTAGAATATATCAAGTGATTCATACAAGTCCGTGCGGATTGGGGATCTTGGCGGGCCTATCTAAATTTAAGCTCCAATAGACATAACCCAATCACAATCAACAAATGATTCACTTAGGTTCAATCTATTAATTTTAGTTCATTCCACTAAAGAACTAAAATTGCACTCTTAAATAAAGATGGAATAAGTTAACGATACTCATTCATACCCTAGACAATCATATGGGAGATAGTGAATCCTCGTGAAGAATATCAGTAATCGCCAAGAGCTCATAGACCGCCTATAGCTCTCCAAGTTACCATATTTACTCATATGACCACACTTTGAACTTGGATATTTATTATGACTTGTCCAGAAGTCATCTTTCAATAGACACTATTGAAAACTCAACGTTAAGATTTCATATCCAAAACCACAAAGCATCCATATGATGATATTCTACTCACATTTAATAAATGGAACCACGATGTCCATATCTATAAATGAAGTCCTCTATCGATTAACAAATGAATACCACCAAACTATCGAGGATAGACTATGTTATATAATCGTACTCATTGATAGCTCAAATGATAACACTTGCAACCATAATTCCATCATTTATCTCAGGATTAAGATAGACTCTCCGATTGTCCTGATAATGAAAAGACTTTTATCTATTGACGGTTCTAGAAAAAGTATTTCATTGTGATCCAGTTCAATGCACCCAGTGCACTAGATTCTTTTACTCGAAGACCATTCGATGATTTTAGACTCATCACAACACATTCGATCCCACTCAAATGCAAGTAAAAGAATTCTACAACTTTAACAAGATAAAGGTGCCCAACCTTTAACTTAAGTTGTGAACGTTATTCAAGACTAACTAAAGAATTGTGTCTACCCCATACATATCCAGATGTACGAAAAATTCTTCTTTTCTCATAGTCTTTTGACCTTATGATTATTTACTTTGACAATTATAATAATAAATGTTATATAAGATTTTGTTAACTAATAGAAATCACTTTATTAATATGAAAAGATTGTCAAGTACAACATTACACTCTTACTATTGAGCATAACCCTAATAGTGCGTGAGGGAGTCACAATTCATAATCTGAAAATAGATTCAAAATCAAAGTTCGGAGGCCCGGATATTGTCGAAGAACGTGAGTGGAGCGCGAGAGGAGATTGCATGGCCAAAGGCCATGCTTGGGAGGCTACGTGTGAACCACGTGTGCCACACGGGCAGAACACCTCTCTGCCCATGTGGAGGCTGACGTGGCTGCTCCTCATTGGTCGGTGTTATCCGAAAATCGTTAATGAGATGAAATTCCAAATAACAACTTTAAAGGACCAAGATCTAGAATGATCCTGGTCAGAGGGGTATCACGTAGTTTGATACCGACTGTGTCCCTGTCAGTGCATGTGCGATATGGAATACTAGAAATCAAACAAAAAACAAGCTTTTATTGATCGTCCCTTTTCATTACAGATATTTGACTATGTATTTAGGGGTTACAACAATGTATGGTGATTTGGTAAGTAATGGATATGGTGGTGATGATGA
The DNA here is from genome assembly GCA_954870605.1 of Acer campestre. NCBI lineage: Eukaryota > Viridiplantae > Streptophyta > Magnoliopsida > Sapindales > Sapindaceae > Acer > Acer campestre. Next base: position 63,521,517 of record OX940799.1, read on the forward strand.
ATCTGTGCCTGTCGATAAGTAGAATATTGGGTTTCTGGTATAAACCAAAGATCTCCTTCTTTCGGTGAATTAGTTGCTATATATATCGGCCCTGTTGCTTGCCATGCACTCCTATAACTTTGGTCTAGGGTTTGGCAAATGCAGGATTCTCCTCCTTTCTAGTAGACAATCTCGGAGCTTTACGTGTAGGATCCAGTCTTTCCTTCCTAGGAGGAGTCAATCTCGTAGCAAAGATTTCCTTCCTATGAGGATTCTGGTTAAGTTGACCTGCTTGAAATAGAACTCTTAGTTGGCGGAAAGGAGTACGTCTCCATTGTACGGTAGCGTTTTGATGGATACCATATGAAGCTTTCAGTTTTTGATATGAGAATCTTGCTGCCTGGTACCTTCTTGCTTGGCGGGGTAGTTATTTCAGAGGGTGTGAACCAGTAAGCATCCTGCTGTTGAGGTAGGGGAATGTCTAGCTGGTATTTACAGCGGGATTTTTAGTGGAACTCTGTGTCGGGGTGCTACGGGGTTCATTCTGTGGCAGGATGCTCAGTAGAACTCCGTATCGAGGTGCTGCGGGGTCTATAGGAAGCCCGGTCATAGCGGGGTTGGATCCCGCTGTGAGTTCTAGTGAGTAGTCCGGCTCGCGGCCATATTTCTGAATTAGATACTGGCAGGGTCCTAAGAAACTGGAGGAAGGCTGGTTTGGATCCCGCTGGAGGGAATGTGCACTTGGATCAGTTGGGGTCCACTTTGTCGGGGTAGCCGGATGGTGTTTGTACTCCTATACCCTTCTTGTGTTGAGGTAAAAAATTCTTCTTTGGTCCTTCACCAATTTTGGCGGTTAACAGTCGGTTCTTTCCCTCTCTCTCTCTTCCTTTTAAATATTCTCATTCCTTTCCATTTTATTCCAAGAAGAAAATTTGAAAAAGAGTGTGCAGAAATTTTCTCTTCAATTTTCCCAACTTCCAAACACCATAACTTTCTCATTCGGACTCCAAATTGAGTGATTCAAGTTGGAAAATCTTTGTATTCAAGTCCCCTACCTTCTCCAAAAAGGTTTGCAGCTGTTTGATCATGTTTTGAAGTGGTTCTTCAATCAAAATCAAAACTGCACGGGATTCTTAGGTATTGAACTAAACTTTATGATTTCATCTATTTTGATATTCAATTACCTAGGGTTTTCTTCTTCTATATGTATGTGTATATATGGTGAATGCTATTGAGAAAGATAGCTTCATAATCAATCCTAATTAAAAGTCTAATTAGAGACATATGTGAACTAGTTTCTTGGATTCTATGATTTTCACATGATTGAGAGTTGTATTGTGATTATATTGATATCTAGGATTATTTGAGACTTGATTGAATCATTTTATGTTTAATCATCCTTGAAATGTGCTTTGATCCTTTAATTGAATAATTTTAGGATTAGCATATTTGATTTTGTATTTAGAGCTAATTAGGATTTAATTGATTATTGTGAATATATTTGCTCTAAGTACTTGCTAGAATATTCATTGATCATATCTTGTCATTCTAGCATTTTTGTTGTTTGTGTTTTAAAGTCTTGAATATATGCTTAATGATCATGCTTTGTTTTCAAGCTTTAGTAACATGAATAGAATCTAGGATTTGACATGTTTTAGGTGTTTTGCATGCTCTAGATTATATAGTTCATGTTTAAGGTCTAGACTACCTTGTTTTGTGTGCTTTGTTGTCTATGTCTAGATCTTCATGGAGTATACCTTATCCATACATTTCAGATGCTCATGCATCATTTTTTTATAGTGTCATGTTTTGGATCATAAACTAGAAAAATATACATTGTGTGCTCATTGATTATTTCTAGTTTCCATAGGATGTATTGATCATATATTCTATGTTGCATGTGTTTGCATCATTTGCATCACTTAGATCATTTGCCTTGCAAAAGGTGGAAGTCTCATCTTGAAGTGAGTGAAGCTTCAATTTGAGCAAGAAGACTTGGCTAGGAAAGTGTTCTGGATAGCCAAGCAAAAGTCTTACCTAGGAGTGTGGTACTCCGGATGGTTGAGCTAGGGAAGCTTGACTATCCTTGTGATCTAGATAGCTAAGCAAGGAAATCTTCCTAGAGGCTTGAGAGCCTTGGATAGGAAGTTGCTTCTTAGAGGTGTAGGACACACCTTGGATAGGGAGTAGGCTTAGTGATTTATTAGCCCAAGGGTATATTATGATTTGATAGCTTGAGGTGGATATCATAGTGTTGATAGCCTTAAGTGTGTATGTCTTTTTCATATAGTGGATTTGCTTTGCCGGTGGTTGTGGATTCAAACCTTGGATGTTTCATCTTCGGAGGTTTATCACGTAAAAATCAATGTGTCAAATGTCTCTATCTCTATCTCTTTATATTTGTGTGTTTGTTCAATATAACTTGTTTATAATCTTCAATTCATCATATCCATGTAAACATGTTATTGATAAAGAAAGAGATGCACATATTGCTTGTTTCTTATATCTTGTAAGTGTTTGAACTTTGTATCTTGCAATATTTTATATCAAGTTGTAAAGTTTTACTTAGTGATCCTTCATTGTAATATTCATCATACAACTTGTGGAATGTGCTCTTCATTGAATATACTTGTATATGAGATACGTTGTTTCTTGGTATATGTTTTGTAGACTAAGGGTGGTGAATTGAGCATACTTGTACAAATTGTTTTTTCATAACAATCTTGTTCAAGGTTAATTTGTATGCTCACCTAGGTTTTGACATAAGTCAAGAAAGAATTTTTAAAACTAGTGTGTCAACCTATTCACCTCCCCTCTAGGTTATTTAGTATAACCTTGTAGGCATTTTCATATGGTATCTTTCTATCTCGGCTATTCCCCAATGTTTGATGGAAAATTCTTTTTTGAACCCCTGCCATTTTTGGCGGTTAACAAAAGTCCCCTCTGACTTGAACACCGGTATCTTACTGGGGTTAGAGTCAGGATATCAGGATACATGAAGGGTTTTCCTTATCTTGTATGGATGGTTTCCACTGTCTTGGAGGAAATCCTTCTTTAGTACACGAATCCTTCTTCAGCAAGCCCTGAGTGGTCTGCTTATTTGAATGGGCCATTTTTGGCATGATTTTCTCAAAACCGTCTCCCACACATTTCCGATCATCAATTTCGGTTTCCTTGCTTATTCAGGTAACCGTATACTTTTATCTATAAATAACCCAGACTTCTTCCTTCTATCACACCGATTTCAAAATTCAAAAGAGCAAAACCCTAGCCCTTTCTCTTTAAGCTTTTCCCTCTTTATAATAATCTTCCAGACTTTCTTCATTTTCCTTCTGTGATGGCAACTTCACCAAATCTTCCTCCAACTTCACAAAATCCTCCTCCAACTTTGCAAAATCCTCCTCCAACTTCACCAAGCCCTCCTGACAGCCTCGATGATCTTCTAAACATGGACAAGGTCGACCTGGAAGAGAGCTCTTAGTCGATGAGGAGAAATAAGAGAGGTCAAGAGGATGGAGAAATCACCGGTAGTAGCAATCCTTCTCAGCGCCGTCATTCCGGCAGGAATCCCAGAATCGGGTCGAGCTTTAACAACAAACCCGAGGACATGGTTCAAATCATCGATGAGAAGGATGACGAAGATGTTGAAAGTGAGGAGGATGATATTCTGGTTGTGGATTTCACGGGTGTGCTTACTGGTCCTCTTGCCTCCTTCCATAACGGTAGGATCATCTCGAATTTCGTGTGCACTGTCGACACCTTGGCTCGCTTGAGGTGGGATTATAGGATTCCTGATAAAATCGTACCGTCTCTTCCTCATCAGGGTTATGATGTGTACACCCCGCCTCAAGGCCGCCTCCTCATTCATACAGCAGCCTTCGAATGCGGGGTCAGACTTCCCCTTCATCCCACCCTTCACAGGGTGCTTGTTACTCTGGAGCTAGCCCCCTACAAATCTTGCCGGGGTTCTGGAAGCACTTGACGGGGTTCCTAGTGCTCTAGAAAGAGCAATGTGAGAAAGATGATATGGCAAGGGAACTCGGTTTTGATGAGCTCCGATATGTCTTCCAGGTAGCAAACTTGGTGCCTAGGGGCCAGTTTTATTTGAGAGCATCTAATAAAATGAAGTTCATTGTTCTTGGGGCTAACGTGAAGTATAACCAAACCTGGAAGGATGAATGGGTCATGGTAGAGGGAGACTGGGGTCATTCGGTACATATAGAGGGAACTGAGTACCCAGTCCCTACCCAGTTTACCACAAAGGATAAGTGGGGCAAAGGAACAATCTTAGCAGAGTCCAAAGGCGTCCTTCAGAGGATCCAAAAAAGGGAGTACACGAACCTGAAGTATCCCTCCAATGACCCCTTTGAAGGAGATAGGTTGGACCAGTATCTTAGGATATCCATCGCTCATCCGGGTATGTGGTTCAATCCTTTTTTTTTTTTTTTACTGATCCTTCTTCTGGCAGTTTCTACAACCCCTTTCTTGTCTCCCTCTCTTTCTTCTTTAAGGTCTGGATTCCCAGATCTCTTTCCAATCTATTCTTCGGTTCCTTCTCCTCCTTTTGGTGCCGGTGCTGCGTTTGGGTCTAGATTGCCTGCATCAACCCCTCCTTCGGCTTCTACGGGGTTACCTTCAACAAGTTTTATTGAGCATCTTTGAAAATATGCATTGAAGAGCAGACATTGTTTGAATTCGAAAGTTGACAGTTTTTGTTGGAATGTTGTCCTCCATATTTAGATGCTTCTTTCACATGGTGTTTTTGTTACTTTGTTTTTAAAATTTTGTACATATGTGTTAGTATGTTTTTGCCCAGATTTTCAAACCGATAAACTCTTTGTCCATGTACTTCAATTTTTCGACATTGAGGACAATGTCGAGTTTAGGTTTGGGGGTGTGGACACCTTAGTGTCGTTTCTTGTGTTTATATGATATATGTGTTGTGAATATTGTTTATTTGTGTTTTTGACAAAATTTTGAAATTTTTGCGAATCAAGCAATCTTTGAACAAAATTGTTTGAATGAGATATTTTGAGTTGTGCCGTTCTTTCGCATGTGTTAGTTGCTGAATCTTGGCTAACTCTTGTCAGTCTAGGATTGCTTCGCATGATGTGAATTTAGTCCCTTTCTCTTAGTGTCTAAGTGGACGAGACTCCGTACTCGATTGTTAGGATTAATAGTAGAGACTACCCGTGAATTTTGTGCCTTAGCATTCATTTTGAGGGTAAATTATGTTTCTATTCCTAAACACTCTTCGAATATGTTTTTTTATTGTGATCTCATTGCATCAATTGCATTGTTTGCCATAGAACACTCATAAATTGTGGATGACATGTTAAACTTGTATTCCCATGGTAGACGGACTTCTAGAAATGATATTATGATTTTGTTACTGTTTCATGACTAAATTGCCTAAACACATCCGTGTCCCTATTATGTGTGCTTCATTGTTTAAATTATGGCCAAAACACTTACCCTAAACACATAAACCTACCCACATCACCATCACAAACCACTAACCTATACACTTAATCTTACATAGCTACTAATCTTGTCAAGTTCTACTAAGTAGAGAATTCAATCGTTAATCTCTAAATTGTAATAGCGTGTACTGAGGCATATTTTGTAACTTGTGCTTAAATAAAGGTGAAACAAATTTAGGTGTGTTCAATATTAATCTAGAGGGGGGGTGAATAGATTTTATCCGATTTTACCCAATTTTCGTTAATAGGCAAGATTACGAAAATACCCTTTACTAGTCAATACAAATTAGCAAGTGTAATATGGTGCGGAATATTAAATGACACTTGATATTTACGTGGAAACCCTCACGGGAAAAACCACGGGCTTATTGACGACACGTCGTTGCAATGTCGGTCAAAAGATGAACATTTAAGTTCGACCTCGCTAGCGCGCGAGTCACAGAGACTAGCACAGCGGCAAGTGAGGGTATCGTTCCGCAGGGAGATGGAATTCATCGACCGTTACCGGTTCTAGCTATTATTACAACACGCCGAGAGAACTCATGTGTTGCGGGTGTGGAAAATGTAAATAATAATATAAATAAATAAACTACATACTATAATATGTACATGGATAGAATGGAATGGAGAGATGCATGAAATGTGGTTACACTAGGGAAGCGATTCAACCGTAACATTCCTCCTAATTAGGTGCTAGACTCACTTAGTCCCTCAATATGCAAGTATGTAATAGACTCGTGTCCCCTAAATTGATCTCTAATCTCTCTCGAGTCTTAGAAATCACATCCACACATATGTATGGATTCATTAAGTACTGTGAGACACACATACAAGCCATGTATGCCGGCCTAGTGATCTCTCAACTTTCCGGTCAAATACATTGGTTATTTCGTTGGGCATGTAATGCGCAACCGTGTGGGCCATACTACAGCCAATAATTCATCCGCGGGGCTAACCAAATACGGGATGGCAACCAAGTGAAAGCATTAAGAATACGAAATACCCATATAACACGAATGTTATGTGCTCGTGTCCCCTTAATTAATCTCTACCCTCTCTCGAGCGACATAGAGATTACATCCATACATAAATGCTTGGATTCATTAAGGACTGTGGGACACACACACGAGCTCTACACGCCAGCCTAGTGATCTCTCATCTTTCTGGTCAAATGTAGAGGATATCACGCTGAGCATGTCAATGCGACACCACGCGATATTTAACACACAACCTAAATATCATTCACAAGGTGGCTAACCGAGTGAAAGCATTAAGCAATGAAATACCCCTATAACTACACGAGCACAAGAGGAATTCAGTTGGTCTTTACTCTAGATACAGATTCGGTTTTATCAATCTCCCTAGGATGGCAAAAAAATGGGAAACAAGTCCACCTAACACTAATGTGCATCAATACAAAATGTTAAACATTAAGAACATTCAAATGAATTAAGGGTTCTCCTCTTGACTTGGGAATTTTCCCTAAATCAATTCATCACCCATTCCGGCCAAAGATGGGCAAATGTGTCTTAAAAAGACTCATTAAGCACAAGGATGTGAACCAAAGCCAATTTAGCAACTAAATGCATAAACTAGCTTTTTCTACTCTTTGGGGATAAAATCCCTAACACTCAAATCATTCAATAAATGGTATTTTGGTCATCCATTAACATACAAACAATCATGGGAAGCTAAATTACTCTACTCCTACATTAAATTATTCTACTCCTAAACCCAATCATGCATACATATCAATTTCTAACCTCCACAAACATGAATTTCACAATAAGAGATTAAACATACATAAATCAAAGAGCAAAACAAAACCCAAACGAATTTAAGAACAAAATACATATATATAGCACATGTGAAGGTTTACAATATTCCTCAAATTGGGGTTACACATCAAAGAAATGAAAATTACAAAGGAAAGAGTAAATAAAAGCAAACCCTTGAAGACAAGCCTCCAAAGATGCTCCATATCTTTCCTAGCTCGAAATTGCTCCTAATTCCTTGAATTTTCGGTTCTAAAATGGATGGAGGAAGTGAGAAAGGGGGTTTTGGAGGTGTATGGTGGACTCCCATGAAGGAAGAACCTCCATGGGAGCATGGGTCTCTCAACTTATTGGGTAAAAGATGAAGAAAATAAAAGAAGATGGAAGAAGATTGAAGAGAGGCGTGAAAAATGAGAAGAAAAGAAAGAGAGAGAGAGTGATTTTTGGATTTAGAAATTATGAAGCACACTTAGAAAAATTGGTAAAGTTATATATATAGGTAGGTCAAAGAGTGGGTCAAAAAGAGGAAAAGTTGGTGGTGGCTGTCATCTCGTGGTACGTCTTGCAGTACGCTTTAACGAAACTGTTTGACGAAACTCATCTGGACACACTGCCAAAACTCGTGATACGCATTTTTGCCTAACGTGGTACGCTTTAACATCCAATAGCAAAAGTTGGCAGTGCATCAGGTCTTCAAAAACGTGATACAACGTGATACGCTTTAACGTCCAACCACGAAAGTTGGCAGTGCATCGGGTCTTCAAAAACATGATACAACGTGATACGCCAATTTGCCTGACGTGATACACTTCGACGAAATCTGGAAATTTTCAATAGAAAATTCTTTCGTTCTTTCGCGTTGCGTTTTGGCCCGGAAACACCCCATTTCCATAAAATGACTTCCCAAAACAAAATGAACCTACACAAGGCTCACAAAACATATTATATTCACAAAAACGCTCGAAAACGAAAGCAAACGATAGGAAATGGGGACCTCAAAAGGTGTAAAAATCGTTCCAAAAACTTATAAGTGAGCCACACTTGAACCTCGAATCCACTAAGTGTGAGAAAGATTACAACCTAATCCCGGAAGTAATTACACACCTACCTAATCCCGGTATGAGTGAACCTAGTCCTAATGCTTGTGATTTATGCAACCTAATCCCGGAAGCAACATAAGACTTAGTTCTTAATGAAGAGAATGCAACCTAAGTGAATATGTGAAATACTCAAAATGCAACAAGAGCAAGGCAGCTCTATATGCTTACCTAGAATGATGATATATCAATGAAATCAATCCTAGATATCAAAAACTAAATGACATATCATAAAGCTTAGCTAATCAAGATTAAACAAAACCTAGATAGCTATCACAATACAACACTCAATCATATTCATCACAAACAATCTCTATCTTGTATCTAGCATGTGAACATAAAGCATACAATAAGATAAAGAGATATCTTGACAAGAAAGAAACTAAAATTAGATGAAGTTAGTCAAAATCTTACCAAGGAAGATGTGATGATGCAAAACCATACATGGATGAATCCTAAATGGTCATGAATGATCCTAGATGAACTTTGATGATCAAAGGAAATGGTTTGAGTGTTTAAAGGTGAGTTCTTGATGATTTTTCTCTTGAAATATTTTCTAAGTGAAAAATATGATATTTAGAACTCTTAAAACTAACCGAAAAACATAGACATGTATATATAAAGGTCATTAGTGGAGTGAGGTCGTTTTACAAAAAAGCATCAGGTATGACCTCTTGCGCTGGTCAGCTTGCGCTGGTTGCCAGCGCATCACCAGCGCACAGTGCAAAAATTACACAGGCGCTGCTGGACCAGCGCTAAACACAGGCGCCACACCAGCGACGAATCTCTGGACGAGTTGCGCTGGTGAGGGCTGCACCAGCGCACGACCAGTGACAGACCACTGGGCGATCTACGCTGGTGACCAGCGCACATTCCGCATAACACACTCACTTTCTTCCTCAATAAAATGCAAGAATAAGGCAGGGTGAGGACAATGCAACCTATTTCTAACATGATGAACATTTTAAAATCATAGGATGCAATCAATATACACATGCAAGAAGAGAGATTAAATAATCAATAATGTAAACACAAAATAAAGACACAACACATACAAGAATAAGAATTGTGCAAGTGTTGTGTGTGTGTGCAACTACTTCTCTTCATTGCTAGAAACACTAAGAAATATACCTTTGGAGTGCTTCTTCTCTTGAGGTCTTGAGGGCCTAAATACCCTTACAAGTCAAACCCCAACATGTGGTTTGTCTACGAAATAAGCCAATCAATATGAGAATCCTTACAAAAGGGCTTTCAAAAATTAAGTGTTAAAAATTAAGCACTTAAAGCCCTTAATCTTCAAAGCTATGACTACTCCAATGAGAGTAACTAGATAGCACAAATCAAAGTTCAAAATTATAGCCTAGACACTTGTGTAAATGAGTAATCTAAAGTGAGCTTCGCTTTGAAAAATGTAATATGAAACATCTTGGCATGATTAGTACCTTCATATATCTTCCATATACCATTCACCATAAATCACCTTGGCCAGGGAAGAATCCGATTGATCTTTTAGGAAGTCTATTTCGGGAATACGAATTTTAATATGCTCTACCACGTTAATGGCTTTCAATTCCTTCATGAGATCAATTCACTTATAATGTGCTTTATTTTGAATACTCACATGCGTTACATATTTGATTGCCACTTACATAACTTCCAAATCGCATGTGTTTGATAAAGAGTGTGCCTAGGACTCTGAGAGAAAAATAGAGTGAAATCCAGTGAGGATTAGAGTCGAGGCGAATTACATCCAAAGCATTTGAGTGTGTTGAATTTGATGCTATGCCATTTACAGTGTGAGATTTGGATTATGTGTTTCATTCAATTTGAATGACTTTAGGTTACCCTCCACTCAGCGGTTTTCACATGTGTTGCTCCTCATAAGCACAACTCTTTTGATATCTCATTTTGTATTGCTTTCGCAAATTGTTTTTAATTTTAGTTTTTAATTGTTGGCTTTACATTTGTGGGTATTGTAGCGGTAAACCCTCAGGAGACTACACTCCTCCTACTAAGGACACCTATGGTTTAAAAAGGCTTGTGGCATGTGCTAAGTGTCATCGTTTCTCCTAGGGGTGGGCACAAAAACCGAAACTGAATTGAACCGAACCGAACCGAACCGAAAAAGAGTGCTTGGTTCGGTTCATAGTTTCTATTCAGTTCAAACCGATTTAAATTTTGAAAACCGAATTGAATTCGGTTCGGTTTCGGTTTTGGTTTTAGACATACAAAACCGAACCGAATTTAATAAACCGAATCGAATAAACATAATTGTCAATTATTTTGTAAGGTTCAATTTTATTATGGACTATTTGTTGATAATGTTTTATTTTGGATTACATTATGTACTATATTTTTTTACTTCTATTTTGTAGAAGTTATGAAGATTTTATATTTTGATTGAGTATGTAGATTGAATATGATTGATATTTTAGATTTGGATTGAAAATTGGGTTGTATTTTTGTTTAAATTATTTTTTACATATTATGTTTTCTTAAAAAAGTTTAAGCCTAAATGCCAAAAATGCAACTTAAAGGCCCAAAAAATTAAAAAAAAAAAAACATATAAAAAACCTTCAAAACCCAATAAGCCCAAAACCGAATTGAACCGAACCGAACCAAACCGAGATAAAGGTATTCGGTTCCATTTAGATTTCAGGTTCAAAACGATTCAAACCGATTCACATTTTCAAAAACCGAATATATGTCAGTTCAATACGGTTTTAGCCAAAACCGAACCGAACCAAACCATGCCCACCCCTAGTTTCTCCCACGAAAGTGGACTAGCTTAGTTTATGATTTGTTATGCTTTAGTGTTTTGTTTATTTGTTTTTTTTTTTTTTTTTGCTCGAGGACTAGCAAAAGTTAGGTTTGGGGGTTTGATCGTGGTATAAAAGTACCTATTTTATACCCCTAATTCCTATTACTTTGTGCTTGTTTCTCGGGTAAAACCGGGTATTTAATGGATTAAATAAGTGTTTTAGGTAATTAGAGAAGTTTAAGGGCATTGTTGTCATTTTAGAAAAATCAGGGGCTAAAGTGCAATATTCGAGACATTATTGAATATTTTGTGAATAAGGAAAAAATCAGGGTGTAGATTGTAATTTGCCAGCCAAAGAAGGGTTAGCCTGCCACCTCACACGTCAAAACGGCGTCGTTTTGGGCTACACGCGTCAAGCTGATGCAAGGATGACGTCACGTCGTCCCTAACCTTCAGCAGCCCAACCCGAAGACCCAGTGGAGCAACTTGACCCGATATCGACTTGGTAGTTGACCCGACCATTTTCGACCATTTTTTGGTGGTTTTTCCTACCTTTTTCTGCCCAAATCGGCAGCCCATATTCCTCCGATCACGATGGATCCACTTTGAGCCTCATATGCATAAGTTTTCCCTCTCCAACAAATCCTCCAAACTCTATGTAAATGCAAGCTTGCAAGCTTGATCCCAGCGGCTTCTTGTGCGCGTCCTAGACGTCCAAAATGGTGGGAACTTTGTGAGTTCACGCTGAATGAAAGTTCCAGCAAGCTAGAAGGTGTGGAACTCGCGGCCAACTTCCAATATTCTCCGCGAGTTCTGTCGGAGAGCAAGAACCCGAGAGCCAGGGGATTCGAACCTACGAGCATCACATTTCAGAGGGAGAAAGTTGTCCTTTTCACGTCCAGATATTTCCCAAACATTTACTCTATAAATATACCTCTTTTGTGCACTTAAACACAATCCATAATATCCAACAAATTACATAAATTAACCTAGAAACCCTAGCATAGCTTAGAGTTACACCAAACACTCATACCTCAACACTACATGGTTTCATGTGGATTTCCTAGCTTGGAAGAAGAAGGCATGGTGCTCAATTAAAGAATAAGAAGCTTACCAACTTGTGGTTTCTTCTTACTCTCTTACTTCTCTTCCTTATTTGTAGTTCATGAACATGTATGTGTAAAACACCTTCAATGTTGAGGGATGGATGTTTATATGACTTATCTTGTAATTAATTGATCTTTACCTTTACTATAGCCATCTTGAGTTATTAATTGTTGATTGGAGTTTGATTGAATGGATACATGTTGTTGATTGATCATTAGTAACATGTAACATTGTTTTACAACATTGATTAGCTCTAGTGGAGAGTATTTGGTTAGTAATTGCATGTTCTATGCTTATTGACTAGTTCTCATGTTCTAGGTGGTAAATCCCTCTATTATTATCATTCTATAACCATTAGTTGATGGTAATTGAGTGTTAGTGGTTGGATTGAATATGCCATAGAACAAGTGTGCTTACTTGTGATCAATTGATATTATCCCTCATCATTTACATCTTCAATCTTGTATAACATTTGCAAGAGTTTTAGTTAGTTAAGTTAGTTAAGTTAGTTAATGATAATTTAGTTAGTTGTAATTGCTTTAGTGTAACTTAATTGTATTGCTTTAGTTGTTAATTTACTTGCTTACTTAGTTGCCAACCAGTTAGTTTAAGTTAATTATAGTTGTTTTGTGATCATGCCTCTTTAATTTATTTTTGTAGTTTAGTAATTGCGTATTCTTGATCATATGATACGCATAGCTTATATTCTCCGCATTAGTGTAATTTAATCTCCATTTACTTTACATGTCATTTTAGTGTAATTGTAGTGCATTAGTTTAGTTGTTAGCTTGCTTGCGACCATCCTCATTTACTTTTCATGCACTTGTAATTATTGTAAATAGATTATTTATAACATAAGACTTAGAACCAACTTAAGTTTACTGTACCTCCTTGTGGGAACGAACCATACTTACTGCTAAGCGATCGTAACGATCCGTGCACTTGCGGATAAACAAGCACGCTCATACATATTTTAGTGAACTGTTCCGAGCGTGTCAGTTGGATATTATTCATTTGTGATCTATATTGGAACAAGATTTTATAAAGTGTGATTTGTAAGCAAATTCATTTTGATCATAATTGTAATTATAATTCTTTTGTATATAGTTATCTTTGTGTATAGCTATATTTGTTTATACTTATAATACATTGAACAAGTTTGAAACACAAGTATTCTTTGTTATTAAGTTTTTATGCTATTATACCTCATGCAACTAATTGATATATAGACAATGCCTAAATGATCACATGCTTATCTTGTCTATGTATGAATGTTTGGTTTATGTGTTGTATGTAAAGATACCTTGAGGGACAAACAATGAGTTTGTTTCAAGGGTTTGAAAAAGGCGTAAAAATCTATTCACCCCCCCTTTAGGTACACTTTAAGCTATTTAACTACGTTTGTATACTTTTAACTGGTGTCAAAGCGGGTCGTCGGAAGGCACTCGACGAGATCTGGGTTATACTTATTAGTGAATTGCCTACGTTTTTGAAGTATGGTCTTGCAAGATGATGTGATAACTGAAGGGACTTCTAATTCTAGGCTTCCTCTTCTCAAGGGACCACGGGTTTTGGAAATTGAAGATGAAGGCTTACATTCGCTCTATTGATAAGAGAGCTTGGATGACCGTGGAAGAAGGTTACCTTGCTCCCAACAAGTGTGAAAATGGAGTTACCGTGTCCAAGCTTATGAGTGAGTGGTCTACTAATGAGTTTGAGCTAGCGAAGTGGCATCATTGGGGAGTGAATGCTATTTTCGGAGGTGTAGATAGTAGGCAATTTTCCTACATCCAAAACCTAGAAACCATAAAGGATGCATGGGATGCTCTCCAAGTCACCAATGAGGGGACTAAAGCGGTGAAGAAGTCTCGTCTTCAAATACTCACTTCCCAATTTTAGGTTTTGCAAATGGTAAGGAAGACAAGTTTGTTGACTTCCAAGACAAGCTACTGGACATTTCCAATCAATGCCAAGCTCTTGGTACTCCTATATCCGGAGAGCGGCTCAATTGGAAGATCTTAAGGTCTCTACCTAAGAGGTTCAAAGCCAAGGTTACGGCTATTAAAGAGAGCAAAGATATTGATGTCATGAGCTTAGATGAGTTGCTATGATCTCTTCAAATTTATAAGGCTAGTATGAAGCCTAAGGCTAAGAACAAGGGTTTAGCTCTTAAGGTTGTCAAAGATGCTAGTAGTAGTGATGATGACGAGGAGATGGTTTTATTAGTTAGGAAGTTTAGGAAATTTTTAAGGAAAGGTGCCAAGCCAAGTGGCAAGTACTCAAGAGAAAATGAAGTCAAGAAATCCTTTACTCATACTCATGAAAGGAGTGGTCATGCTAAGAGCAATAGAAAGGTCCAATGCTTCAAGTGTAAGAAGCTAGGACATTATGCTTCGGATTGTCCAAATGGTGATTCTAAGAAGGATAAGAAGGGAAAAGCTATGGCGTCCACATGGAGTGAAGATGATGACTCTAGTGAGGAGGAGAGCTCAAGTGATAAGTCTTCTAGTGATGAAGAGCTTGTGATCAACTTTGTTTCCTTCACGGCTTCTCACTCTATCCTAGAGGATGTTTTTCAAGATTCGCTGGACAAGGAGTGTAAGATCCTTGATTTGTATTGGCTTGATTCCATTGCAAAACTCTTTATATTTGTAATAGTTGTTGCTTAGATGTTTCTTGGAGAAAAGAAGCTTCAAAGGTGAAGAAGCAACATCTTGTGCAAATATCAACTTCAAGGGGAACATCGCATACTTGGATCCTAAGGTATCAAGATTCTTCTTCCTCTTGTAAGGCGTAAGTGCACATACACACAATTCATACATGTGTGTCCCTGCATCATAGTTCAAACATTTGGTATAATACATTCACACACATTTAAGTATGCACATGCATTTATCTCAATGTTGATAAACTTGTAGAATTGTATGTTTTATCACTATCGCTTGGATATGGCATACTTGTGTGACATTATAAATATTTGTTTGTGTTTCTTGTATTTTGGACTTGAACATGATCTCATATGATTCCTTATTAAGTCCCGGTCATTTCGGTTACTCATTCATTAGGTTTCAAGTCCAAACGACGTAGCTACGCTACTTCGCATTCTCATTCGTTGAGTTGTCTTCATTATTGTTTTCCGAGATGAATTCTCAATATTTTATCAAATTTTTATAGTCTTTGTTATACGTGAGGGAGTCACAGTTTGTAATCTGAAAACGGATTCGAATTCCGAGTTCGAATGCCCGAATACGGCTGAAGAACGCAAGAAGAGCGCAAGGGATCTTGCTTGGCCAAAGGCCAAGCAAGGAGGACCGCGTGTGGGCCACGTGTGCCACACGGCCAGAGTCTCTCTCTGCCCATGTGTGCCACACGCAGACCACACGTGGCTGGTGATGTGGCTCTTTTTGATTGGCCACCGAATCTCTTTCTTCTCTATCTATTTTCCCTTTATATATATTCGAAATCTCGAGAAGAATTTTACATAACTTTTGATTTCTTATTTTGATCATATCTCTCTCATTTCAACTCTGAATCAAGTGATTCAAAAGCCAAAAATATTGGTCTTGAAGAGAGGAACAAGTTCCAAGCATTTTTAGAGTCAAAATATGTCCAAGTTTAACGCAGTCATCTGATTTCAGTTCATGGTCCATCTTTGTGTATGGTAATCATCTTCTCTACATTTTTCTTATGATCAACTTCATGGATCTACTTTATTGATTGATGAAAAATGTTTAGAATGTCTTTGATTCTATTTTTAGACTTGTTTGATTGATTTTTGAGTTTATCCTTTGTGATTTCATATAAACATCTTTTTGATAAACTTGAAGAACATGAACTTGATTGTAGAAATATTTTTTGTTCTTGAGCTTGATTGTTGATTTCTAGGTTTTTGTCACATGTTCATGAACTATGATTTTTGATTGTGATATCTATCATTTAAATATAGTTCTTGTTTGGGTTGAATATGTTGTGGATTTCAAGTGTTAACTTGTTCACTTGATTTCAAAGCTAGTTTTGTGATTTCTATTGAAAACTTGTTACTTTAGCTTTGATTGACATGTTTAGGTTTCTAGATATTTTTGTGAATGACTTTGAATGTCTAATCTAGATTTCTAATCACATGTTCATAAGAATTAGTTACATTTGCTTGTGAGCTTGATTTGTGCAAATCTAATTCTTCATAGAGTGTGTTTGATCTACTTGCTCTATTTGCATGTGTTTGCATCATTTGCATCACCTAGATCATTGTCTTGTAATAGGTTGAAGTCTCTTGCAAAGTGAGTGAAGCTTTGTGTTGAGTAAGAAGACTTGGCTAGGAATGTGTTTCGGATAGCCAAGCAAAAGTCTTAGTAAAAAGTTTGATACTCTGAATGGTTGAGCTAGGAAAGCTTGACTAGGATCTCTTAATCTAGATTGCTAAGCAAGGAAATCTTCCTAGAGGCTTGTGAGCCTTGGATATGAAGTTGCTTCCTAGAGGTGTAGGACACACATTGGATAGGAAGTATGCTAAGTGAATCACTAGCCCGATAGTAGATTAGGAGGTGATAGCTTATGGTGGATATCATTGTGTTGATAGCCTTGAGTGTGTAAGTCTTTTTCATATAGTGGATTTGCTTTGCCGGTGGTTGTTGTATCAACCCATGGATGTTTCCTTTTTGAGGTTTTACCACGTAAAAACATTGTGTCTCATTTTCACTTTAAGTTTCTTTATCTTCCATATTTTACATTGATTGTATCTTTTGTATATTGATGTTCACATGAATTGACTCATACTATACACTTGTTAAATAATATCAAGTATTCATTTCATTTTTGTATTCCACTATTTTTGAATATTTGAAGAATTTGGGCCTATATTGAAACAAATTACGAAGTGTTCTAATATTAATCTGGGGGGGGTGGGGGCAATTTCCTTGTATGGTCAAGATTACGAAAAAACCCCTAATAATCAATATAAATACAACAAGTGTAATATGGTGCAGAAATTAAATAACACTTGATATTTACGTGGAAACCCTCACGGGAAAAACCACGGGCTAATAAGTAAGTCACACTAGAACCTCGAATTCACTAAATGTGTTAAAGATTACAACCTAATCCCGTTATATAATCACACACCTACCTAATCCCGGTATGAGTGAACCTAGTCCTATTGCTTATGATTTACGCAACCTAATCCCGGAAGCAACACAATACTTAGTTCTCAATGAAAAGAATGCAACCTATGTGAATATGTAAAATACTCAAAATGCAACAAAAGCTAGGTAACCATATATGCTTATCTAGGATGATGATATATCTATTAAAACAATCCTAGATATCAAAAGCTAGATGACATACCATAAAGTTTAGATAATTAAGATTAAGCAAAACCTAGATAGCTATCACAATACTGTAGGTACCTAGGTTTACAGATCGCGCAGCGGAAAGGTTTTTAAAAAATTTTATGCAATCATAAACTAAACTTATTTGTACAATAATAATCGAAAACAATTAAAGAAGGTGAAACGATTTCATACCTACGTAGGAGGCTCCTTCACTTTAATTCGATCTGCTCCTGATTTGAACCACTTGATCTTCCTCGCTATCTCCCGGAACTGGCAACGGCGTGTGGGCGCGTCGCGGTACTCAGGAACTTGAATGGAGGTAGTAGAGACACACAAAACAACTCTTTTGCTTTTTGTGTATAGTGTGCAGCAAGCCTAAAAAAAAAATATAAAACCCCTTTTTTTTTTTCTTGTTTGCCGCGCCCTATGCCACTCTTTTCATTTTGCTTTGTTTATTGTATCAGATACAAAATGTCTACTTTTTTTTTTATTCAAAATCACATATATCATATATATATATATATATATATAATTTTTAAACTTAAACTAATAAAATCTTTTAAGATATCAAATATCTTTTAAAGATATTAATTAATTTATTTGATTTCATTTGAATTCAAAATTCTTTTAAATTCAAATTTAAATATTTAATTAAATGAAAATAAAATAATCAAATTATCTTTTCTTCATTCAAAATTAAATATCAATCAACACCCTCCATCTAATGATTAATTACTTAATTAAATAATCTAATTATTTAATTAACATAATCATTAATATTCATTAATTGAATAATCACATTATTCAATTAATTCCTGGATAGACATGTGTCACTTTTGTAACACAATTAATTGGACAATCCAATTAATTAACCGTGACCCTTGTTACCTAAATCGATCGGGCTAGCAAGGGGACCTAATGGACCCACAGTATTTTGAGCTCCAATAATCCTTAGAAATAAATAATTAAACTCTTTAATTAATATTTCATGATTATTAACTTCGGTGTTATTCCACTAAAAACCCGAAGTTGCACTCTCTCAATTGTAGACGTTTTTACACAAACCAATAATTATTGGTGTCCATCGATATTGCTATTACATATGATATAATCCTCCACAGGTAGCTCATAATTAGAGCTGGGTCATAATGTCCGTTATACCCCTCTAATTATATCTTTCCATTAAGTATCATTGATTCTCTAATGGACAATAAATCCTACATTCCTTACGGAATTAGGAGAGCGCTCATATTGTTCAAGCCCCGAATCAACCCTTAAAGGAACTGCTATCTACTTCTCACAAGAAGGAGTGGATTCCACTATTGTGTGCAGACATTCCCAGCCACAAGCCAAACCGCGATTCCAACATACGAAGTTATTGACCGGGAATGCAACTCTGATCTCACCCATGGTATATCAAAAACCACGATCTAACCTGAATGAGTCGATAAGACACTTAGGATTAAGATCACCCATATATAGCCATCATTTGTTGATATATATGAATTTCATCTTTTAACGGATCTTGGTGAGAGATTCATATAGATCATGGCCCAGTCCTATATGATCAAATCATATAAGGTGCCTCCATTCTCATATCTCCATATGAATGATCTAGGATAAGATCACCGTACATTACGGAATGGACCGCAGCTGTAGATTGACCACAAATAAAGTACCCAGCTTTATTTGCTATCTACGGACTCTTTAGATTGCTCCTTTCAAATTGAATCCATCTATATATGACATTCATATACTCAGTTTGAAATTACATCCGGCAATCTTGGATGTTAAGTACACATGTTATTATAAATGTATGAGACAATTTGAATGAATAAACTACTTCTTTTATTTCTTGTTCAATTCACATTTACAAACTACAAGCTTTAGGGCAAAAACCTCAACAATCTCCCATTTGCACTAAAGCATGTGAGACATGTCTTGTAAACCTAGACTCTCTAGGTGACCCGTAAACACTTTAGCCAGTAAGGTCTTCGTAAATGGATCAGCATGATTATCCTGTGATGCTACCTTGGTCACGGTCACGGTCACATCTCCTCTCTGCACTATCTCTCTGATGAAATGATATTTCCTCTCTATATGCTTACCTCTCTTGTGGCTTCTTGGTTCTTTGGAATTAGCCACAGCACCACTATTATCACAATAAAGTGTAATGGGCTTATCTATATTCGAAACAACTTCCAGATCACTCAAGAACTTGTGAAGCCAAACAGCCTCTTTAGCAGCTTCACAAGCGGCTACATATTCGGCTTCCATGGTGGAATCAGCAATACAAGATTACTTAACACTCCTCCACACAATGGCTCCACCACCAAGGGTGAATACTGATCCAGACGTGGATTTCCTGGAATCCTTGTCTGTCTGAAAATCAGAATCCGTATATCCTAACAGGATCAAATCCTTTCCAGAATACACTAGCATATAGTTTCTCATTCTCCGAAGATACTTGAGAATAGTCTTGACAACAACCCAATGATCTAATCCTGGGTTGGACTGGTATCTGCTGGCTACTCCCACTACGAAGCAGATGTCCGGTCTCGTGCATAACATAGCATACATGAGACTACCTACTGCTGACGCATAGGGAACTCGTCTCATATCCTCAACTTCTTGAGGTGTCTTAGGACACTGTTCCTTAGACAAGTGAACTCCATGCCTGGAAGGTAAATTACCTTTCTTGGAGTTCTGCATCGAAAATCGCACAAGAATTTTGTCGATATACGATGCTTGAGACAGTGCTATAAATTTGTTCTTGCGATCCCTTATAAGTTGGATCCCTAGAACATAACTCGCCTCTCCCAAATCTTTCATTTGGAATTGGCTAGCCAGCCAGCCCTTTACATCAAACAATACTCCCACATCATTCCCAATGAGTAGGATGTCACCTACGTATAGGACCAAGAAAACTACTTTCTTGTCAATTATGCGCTTGTAGACACAAGGTTCATCAACGTTTTGCTCAAACCCATAGGCTTTGATCACATCATCAAACCTTATGTTCCAAGATCTAGATGCTTGCTTAAGTCCATAAATGGATCTTTGCAACTTGCAAACTTTTTGCTCTTGATCTGGAGACACGAATCCCTCTGGTTGCATCATGTAGATGCTCTCATCAAGATTGCCATTCAAGAATGCAGTCTTGACATCCATTTGCCAAATTTCGTAATCAAAATAGGCAGCAATGGATAAGAGAATCCGAATAGACTTAAACATAGCTACTGGCAGAAGGTCTCCTCATAATCGACCCCCTTCTTTTGGGTATAACCCTTGGCCACTAGCCTTGCCTTGAAGGTCTCTACCTTCCCGTCTACTCCTCTCTTTCTCTTGTAGATCCACTTACACCCTATGGGTTTCACCCCATCCGGTAAGTCTACAAGTTCCCAGACTGAGTTAGAGTACATGGACTCCATCTTGAGATTCATGGCTTTAAGCCATTCCTCTATATCAGGATCTTCCATTGCATTCTTAAATGTCAATGGGTCAATGGATCTTCCACACTATCAGCAGAGACAACATCTTGTCCCTCACTTACACCCAAATAGCGTTCAGGCTGTCTCACAACCCTTTCACTACGTCTAAGTGGTAGTATATCCTGACTATGAATCATCTGACTCTCAGATGTTAATGGATCAACAACTCTTGTTGACTGAGAACTGGTCTCACCAGGCTCCATCTCATTCAATACAATTTTAGAACGAGGCTTATGGTTACTAATATAGTTATCCTCAAGAAATGTTGCATTTGTCGATACAAACACTTTGTTATCTTCAGGACTATAAAAGTATCCACCTCTGGTCTGCTTGGAGTATCCTACAAACAAGCAGACCACAGACTTGGGCTCTAGCTTTCCACTTCTGTTCTTCAGCATGTGTGCTAGACACCCCATATGCGAAAATATCGCAAACTAACTTTACGACCATTCCACAACTCTAGAGGAGTCTTAGGAACAGATTTGGATGGCACTACATTCAAAATGTATGCCGCTGTTTGTAATGCATATCCCCAAAAGGAATTTGGTAATGATGAGAAACTAATCATAGATCTCACCATTTCCATTAAGGTTCTATTTCTCCTCTTCGCGACACCATTCTACTGAGGTGTACCAGGAGCTGTGAGTTGGGACACTATCCCATACTCGACCATGAAGTCTTCAAACTCTTGGTCAAGGTACTCACCTCCACGATCTGATCGTAGAGTCTTGATAGTCTTTCCTAACTGATTTTCAACTTCAGCTCGAAATTCTTTGAACTTTTCAAAAGTTTCTGATTTTCGTTGCATTAGGTAGACATATCCGTATCTTGAGTAGTCATCTATAAATGTGACATAATACTCATAACCACCCCTTGCTTTAACATTCATCGATCCACAGACGTCTGAATGTATAAGCTCTAGTGGTTCTTTAGCTCTCAGCCCTTTTCCAGTAAAAGGTCTCTTGGTCATTTTACCTTCTAAACAGGATTCGTAGACAGGTAAGGTGTCAACCTTTAACTCACTTAAAGGTCCGCTTTTCACTAGTCTATCTATCCGGTCAAGGTTGATATGGTCAAGTCTTAGATGCCATAGATACGTTTCGTTTTCTAGAGAAATCTTTTCTCGTTTAGTTTTTGGTTTTTCAACCTTAAACATTTCGGTGTTGAGCAGTGTTGTATGTATTAACGGTCTTAACACATATAAATTGTTTTCATTAATTCCTGAACAAATATTCAGACCATTCTTTGCAATAATAACTGATTTATTATCAAAAGAAACAGAATATAATTGTTCTAACAATTTAGAAACGGAAATTAAATTCCGTGTAAATCCAGGAATGAAAAATACATTGTCCAACAATATGAAATTATTATTACAAAAACGCAATCTAATTACGCCCATTGCTCGTGCCGACACGATATCCCCTGACCCCACACGCATAGAGAAGGCTCCTTCCTCAAGCTGTGTCCAAGAATCAGTCCATACAAAAAAGAACAAACATGGTTAGTGACCCCCGAATCAACTATCCAAGGTGAAGAATCATCTTCCACTAAACACGACTCAAGAACAAGTAAATCATATTTACCTTTCGTTTTCTTCTTCTTGGCTACCTCCTCCAGATATTGAGGACAGTTCCTCTTCCAATGCCCGACTTTGTCGCAATGGAAACATTTTCCCTTGCTCTTGTCGATGGAGGCGCCTTTCTTTTTGCTCTGGGCTTTCTTGGGTTTGGGCTTACCCTTCGCCTTCCCAGCAAACCTCTTCCTCTTTTTGTTATTGGAGGAAGATGGTTCGGTAACATTTGCCTCACCGGTCCTGCCCTTGCTGTCCTTAGTCAAGGACTCAAAGGTAGTGAGCTCATTGAGCAACTGTGTGAGACTGAACCTAAGCTTGTTCATCCCATAGTTGCTCTTGAACTGATCGAAACTCTTCGGAAGAGTCGTTAGTATGATGCTCACCTGACTGGGTTCATTAATGGCCCCGCCATTGATTTCTGCCGTGTTGAAGTAGGACATCATGTTCAGGACATGTTCCCGAAATGATGCACCATCCTTCATACGAGCGAGCATAGCGGAACGAACAGCTTCATGCCACTTTTGCTCAGAGGGTTGCCTGAACATAGCCTGCAATGACTCCATTATTTCAAATGCAGTACCCATTGCTTCGTGCTTAGTGACAAGCACGTCTGTCATACTTGCTAACAAATATGTTCAGGCTTTCTCATCTGATGAGACCCATTTCTCATATGCCTCATGAACAATTCGTGCGGCATTGGCAGTAGGTGTTGGAGGACATTCCTCCGTAAGCACAAACTTAAAGTCCTTGGTGACCAAAATTGCATTGATATTGTGTTTCCATTTAGTGTAGTTATCACCAGTTAATTTGTCATTGGCTATGATTTGTAATAGGGCAGTTGACATGGCTGAAAAACATAAATAAAGAATTCATTCATTCATACATACATTCAAAACTGTGCGAATGTTCGATATAAAATTAAACATGATGCATGAAAATATTTAATGAACAAGAACAACCCTAAAAAGTGTTTCTATGCCACGACAATCCAACATACCACAAGCAAGTGCCGCCTTAGGGTCAGTCAAATTCTTGCATGTTGGATCGAGACATTCTCAATCAAATGTTATACCGAAATAACTCTTATTCCTCTAACATTCAACCATTGTATATTTCAGTCAGGTTTCTAATTAACCAATTTAATTAAAACCTTATGAGCATAACCCATCATTTCAGATCTCATGAGCTTAACTCGAGAATTGCCGCCTTAGGGTCGGTCAATCCCGAAATCCCCTCAGAAATCCTATCCGTTAGGAAGTCAACCTTGATATTGATTCTTATGGAAACCCTCCTTAGGGAGGACGAAAACAATGTCGTCACGAGGCCCCACTCGAATCTTACGGTGTTGAACTAATGATGGAGACCGCGGGATATAATGTCATATATCCCTCTCCCACTCACTATTTTATAATTAGGGTTTTCTATTAATATTAATGCACCTAAAAAAAAACTAGATTAAACGGCTAATTTCAATCTAAGCGTCAGGTGCATTATTCACATATTATTAGAATCCTATTCCAATAACTAATAAACTAATTTGATTTTTAACTCTTAAAAATCTAGTTCATTAGTGATAATTATAATCTATGTATACTATATACTAAGACTAGAATTATTAAATGTGTATTTACCAAGTTTTAACTATTAAAACTAAACACATTATTAGGTCCAATTATTATTAGGGGCTTAATCAAATTAATCCTAATAAATATTAAAGGACCCTACTAATCTAAGTAATTAAACTCTTTAAAAAATAGAATAGTGATTAATGAGAATTACCAAGTTTTTATTCCTAAAAACTAATCCCATTAATATATAGCCAATTATGTGAATAACCCATTTTAATCAAATTAAAAAAAATAAACACATAATATAAATGGCTATAGTGCATGTATGACATATCAACATATATATGTGTAGGCACACCTAATCTAAATGATATGTATATGCATGGCAATGCTTTAATTATAACATAATAAAAGCATACATGAATTGACCGAGTACAATGGGTTATCTAACTTAAAAATTTCTAATTACAAAAAATTTAATCCAAGGCATTCCTTGGTCTTCTTGTAATTCCAAAAATCTTCAAGTCCATTTGTAATTTCTTTTGCGTCTTTCGGGCCCAAAAATCAAGTCCAACTTGATTTATTTTATTGGATCCATCTCAAGAATTTAATCCCTTAAAGCCCAAATGTTACTCTAACATTTTTCGGAGGCCCGAGATTTCCAAAAAAAAATTGGCCCATACATTGCACCAAGAACCGCACAACAGCCAAGCTTTGCACAAATAATGCGTGCAGCCTTGCCCCGCACATGCCATGCACTGCACAATTGTTATTGCATGACAATCGTGCATGTCATTGCGTGCTACTGCACAGTTGTTATTGCAAGTCATTGCATGACAATCATGCAAATTTTTTTTATTTTTTTTTATTAAACGTGCAACATTTGCACTGCAACAGCATGTTGCAAAAAAAAATATATATGTGCAAGTGACTTGTGTAATAACATGTGCGGCAGCCTTCTAGTGTCTTCGTTCTTCCGGATCGTTGTTCTTCGTCTTCGATTTACATCAATAATTCAAAATTACAGCAAATCAACGGAATAAAAAATATTATACAACCCGGGATAAATATCACATTGAATAATATTACAACCAATAAAAACGAACTCTAAACCCATTGTACCATACAATTAACGATCAACCATGTTTATAATAAAGAAATAAATAAAAAATTATAAACACCATACATTCATTAGAAAAGTGCCTACACATTCATACATGCAATCGGGAGCAATCGAATTCGATTATACTGTACAAAAAATTGGCTTTGATACCAATTGTAGGTACCTAGGTTTACAGATCGCGCAGCGGAAAGGTTTTTTAAATTTTTTATGCAATCATAAACTAAACCTATTTGTACAGTAATAATCGAAAACAATTAAAGAAGGTGAAACGATTTCATACCTACGTAGGAGGCTCCTTCACTTTAATTCGATCTGCTCCTGATTTGAA
The DNA here is from genome assembly GCA_954870605.1 of Acer campestre. NCBI lineage: Eukaryota > Viridiplantae > Streptophyta > Magnoliopsida > Sapindales > Sapindaceae > Acer > Acer campestre. Next base: position 63,547,132 of record OX940799.1, read on the forward strand.
CCAATTGATCTTCCTCGCTATCTCCCGGAACTGGCAACGGCGTGTGGGCGCGTCACGATACTCAGGAACTTGAATGGAGGTAGTAGAGACACACAAAACAACTCTTTTGCTTTTTGTGTATAGTATGCATCAAGCCTAAAAAAAAATATTAAACCCCTTTTTTTTTTCTTGTTTGCCGCGCCCTATGCCACTCTTTTCATTTTGCTTTGTTTATTGTATCAGATACAAAATGTCTACTTTTTTTTTTTTTTATTCAAAATCACATATATCATATATATATATAATTTTTAAACTTAAACTAATAAATCTTTTAAGATATCAAATATCTTTTAAAGATATTAATTAATTTATTTGATTTCATTTGAATTCAAAATTCTTTTAAATTCAAATTTAAATATTTAATTAAATGAAAATAAAATAATCAAATTATCTTTTCTTCATTCAAAATTAAATATCAATCAACACCCTCCATCTAATGATTAATTACTTAATTAAATAATCTAATTATTTAATTAACATAATCATTAATATTCATTAATTGAATAATCACATTATTCAATTAATTCCTGAATAGACATGTGTCACTTTTGTAACACAATTAATTGGACAATCCAATTAATTAACCGTGACCCTTGTTACCTAAATCGATCGGGCTAGCAAGGGGACCTAATGGACCCACAGTATTTTGAGCTCCAATAATCCTTAGAAATAAATAATTAAACTCTTTAATTAATATTTCATGATTATTAACTTCGGTGTTATTCCACTAAAAACCCGAAGTTGCACTCTCTCAACTGTAGACGTTTTTACACAAACCAATAATTATTGGTGTCCATCGATATAGCTATTACATATGGTATAATCCTCCACAGGTAGTTCATAATTTGAGCTGGGTCATAATGTCCGTTATACCCCTCTAATTATATCTTTCCATTAAGTACCATTGATTCTCTAATGAACAATAAATCCTACATTCCTTACGGAATTAGGAGAGCGCTCATATTGTTCAAGCCCCGAATCAACCCTTAAGGGAACTACTATCTACTTCTCACAAGAATGAGTGGATTCCACTATTGTGTGCAGACCTTCCCAGCCACAAGCCAAAACGCGATTCCAATATACGAAGTTATTGACCGGGAATGCAACTCCGATCTCACCCATGGTATATCAAAAACCACGATCTAACCTGAAGGAGTCGATAAGACACTTAGGATTAAGATCACCCATATATAGCCATCATTTGTTGATATATATGAATTTCATCTTTTAACGGATCTTGGTGAGAGATTCATATAGATCATGGCCCAGTCCTATATGATCAAATCATATAAGGTGCCTCCATTCTCATATCTCCATATGAATGATCTAGGATAAGATCACCGCACATTACAGAATGGACCGCAGCTATAGATTGACCACAAATAAAGTACCCAGCTTTATTTGCTATCTACGGACTCTTTAGATTTCTCCTTTCAAACTGAATCCATCTATATATGACATTCATATACTCAGTTTGAAATTACATCCGGCAATCTTGGATGTTAAGTACACATGTTATTATAAATGTATGAGACAATTTGAATGAATAAACTACTTCTTTTATTTCTTGTTCAATTCACATTTACAAACTACAAGCTTTAGGGCAAAAACCTCAACAAATACAACACTCAATCATATTCATCACAAACAATCTCTATCTTGTATCTAGCATATGATCTTAAAACATACAAGTAAATAAAGAGATGACTTGACAAGAAAGAAACTAAAATTAGATGAAGTTAGTAAAAATCTTACCAAGCAAGTTGTAATGATGCAAAACCATGCATGAATGATGCAAGATGTTCTTTGATGCACAAAGGAATGTCTTTGAGTGTTTAAAGGAGAGTTCTTGAGAATTTTTCACTTGAAAAATGTTCTAAGGAAAAAATATGATTTTTTGAACTTTTGAAACTGACCTAAAGATAAAGAGGCATATATATAGGGTGCCAAAATGAAGTGACATCGTTTTGAAAAGTGGCACATATTTTGCCTTGGGCAATGTACGAGTCGCTGTACGTAAAGTGACTTGTACAATGCCTACCTGGGAAAAATGAAGAACATCTTCATTGGCGCTGTTCGTAGGGTGCTTCTGAACAGCGACCCAATAGCGCCACAACTCTGTTCTTCTCGGGAAACAGAGTGTTGCTATACGTAGCGTTGTACGTACAACGCTTTGTACAATGCGATGTACAATGACTCAACAGCGATCATAAAAAATGCATCAGGTCTGTACAACGCCTTTCCCAAGCCATACCAGGTCTCAAATAGGTACTGTTCGAACAACGCTTTGTACAGCGCCTAACACAATGATGCATCCTAATGCCTAAATGTGACACGGCAATAAACAACACAATATGCAATCATATGAGCAAGCATGAAGAGAGATTAAAGAACATTAATGCACCTAAATAACATACACAACATACAAGATAAACATATATGCATGAGTTATGTATGTGTGCAACTACATCTCTTTATTTGCAAGAAAGCACTTAGAAATATACCTTTGGAGTGCTTCTTCTCTTGAGGTCTTGAGAGCCTAAACTACCCTTACATCAAAACCCCTAAATCTGGTTTGTCTACGAAATAAGTCAATCAATAATTGAGACCTTACATATACCTATTCACCCCCCTAGGTATATTATACACTATTGCTTTAAAGGAATTTCAAGGAGGTTGATACAAATCATCAAGTGTGCTTAAGTGAGAATCCTACCTATATTGATCTTTTGGCTAAAGTGAAGTGTCTTGAAGATAGTTTGAAGATAGCCTTAAGAGAGGTGGATGAGAAGGATGGTTTGATCAAGCTACAAATGGATGAGTTTGTTTCAACAACTCGAAGGCTCTTGGGTGAAAAGAATGCTCTTGCCAAGAAGCTTAGGGAAGTTGAAGGGTTTGTTCTTAAAAGGGATAGGATCATCTCTTGTTTGTCTTTAGGTGGCTCAAGCGACTTGGTAGTTGAGGAGAGACTCATAGAAGCATCACTTCCTACAAGCGAGGATAATGTCATTATTAACATGAAAGCTCCTAAGAAGAGACGTTCCAAGACCAAGAACAAATTGAAGAACAATGTACCCCTTGAAACTCCCATTTGTGCTTCTTCAACTCCAGAAGGTAAAATCTCTTCTTTTGTTCCCATATGTCATTTTTGCAATACCATAGGACATATCAATCCCAAGTGCTTTAAATACATTGAACATTGCAAATTAGGAAATACATCTAGGGATAAAGAGATTGAACTTCATTTTAAACATGCTAAAGCTTTTGAATATATAATGCATGAAAATGTTAAAAAGCATGTTAAGAATGTCCAGAATGTGAAGAATGGAAACCTTGCAAAATTTGACAATGCATGTGTTGCTAATAATGTTGAAAAGAAGAGTATCAATGATATTATTGTGAATCAAGTTGTGGAAGAACTTTACTCTAGATTCAACATTGTTGTCAATAAGAATCTTGATAGTGTTTGTGTAGGTTCACCCAAGACAAAGTTTGTCAAGGGTGAGTGCTCTTACCAATAGTGTAAGTTGCACATGTGAGTTAGCTTTAAGATTAGTGTTATGTTGTTAAGAAACTTAGCTTGTTTGTTGTGTATCTCAATAATATGACTTGAACTTAGCTATCTCACATTGTTTGTTATGATAGTCGAAATCTATTGATTAACTTTTTGAGAAGTTGTTTTATGTAATCTATATGGTGACAATCATGTTAAGACTTTTATAGAAAGTCATTTTTTTGTTGTTTGAGTTGAAATGCATAGTCTTTAGTCTCTTGGAATCGACACACCTATAACTTGTTGTCATTAGGACATACAAGCCAAGAGGACTCATAAAAAGTGTGAAGGCCTTGCATTTGATGAAGATTGCTTGCGAAGGTATCTCTATATCATATTGCTTGCTTTCTTATATTTTCATCTCTCAACTCATTATTAGTACCACTTCATGAAGCATGTCATAATTGAGAACTAATATAGTGTTTATATGGTCCTCTTTGACATTTGCTCTTTTGAGATCTTTTGGTGATAATTGTTCACATTGATCTTAATCATGATATGTGTTATTGTTTGTATGATTGTTAAGTGGCAAGTTTTTGATAAATATGCTTTATATTCTTTGAAAGCTACTCTCTTAAGAAGTAGAGATCTTAAGTAAGTCTTTTTACTTGCTTTTCGATCATGTGCTTTTAAGCCTTACAATTTGGTTTCAAAATGCACTTGTCTTCTCCTATATGCTTTGTTATGTCGTCGAGTTTGATAGATGTGAGTTTTGGATACTCTTGAAGTTTTAAAATTAGTGCATTTAAAAATGACATTTGGTTTGTATCTGAAAATAAATATAGTGTGCGTGTCTAAACAACCTAGAGGGCGGTGAATGGGTTGTTCATCGATTATTACCAATTTTTCGATTAGTCAAAGTTAATATATGAAAAACCCAAAACACACAACAAAATTAATCAAGTGTAAAGTGCGAAAATTAAAGAACACTTGATTTTTACGTGGAAACCTTCAACAAGGAAAAACCACGGGCTAATATGTGCACCACACACGATCCTCGAATCAACTATATGTAATGATGTTTACAACCTAGGTTGACCTCAACCATTCTCGATTATTAACCCACCACTACTACCCGCAGGCTTTTTATAGCGAATCTAGATCAACCATAGAAAACCTCTATATGAAGAGAAGGTTACACTCTCAAGTGAGCACCTCCTAATCTACCTGCATGCCTTTTACGGAGGAGCTATTATAATACTTGTGCAACTTCACCTAAAAGCCACAAGACTTTGACTCTTGAAAAGAATTAAAAGTCTAAGTGCATATCACAATGATGCACAAATGCAATGAGTGCTTGACTAAACACTATATGCTTAACTATATGTTATAATGCAATTTAATATCCTAGTTATCAAACAAGCTTACATGAACATACATGAGGACTCAATTAGATGCAAAGAGATTCTAGCAACCTAATTGTCAACAACCAACATACAAACATTAAAAAGCTTAACTAGTTGATTAAAAGACAATCTATCAAGAGAAGAATGAGACATTCTCAAGTGGCCAACAATCATGCAAACGTGGACGTTTTCGATCACACAAGCGGAAACGAATTACACCACTCTTAAGACTAACATGAAGTGCAAGTGTGGTTGTGAGAATAACATGAATGGAAATATATGGAATCATGAATAATAACCAAGCATGTGACACACAACAAATATGCAAGATATGAAAATGCATAAGTGTGATGATAAAGCATATAAGCACACATTTAAAATAGACACAAATGCAATCATAAAAAATGCAATATGAAAATATGTGTGTGTGCAACTAAATCTCTTCAAGAGGCAAGTCAAGTGATTACCTTTCGCTCTTGCTCTTGAAGTCACGTTAGGAAGTTCGGAAGCTTGCCAATCATAATAACCTAAGCTACCCGTTACACACTAATCCCAATGTGGTTTGTTATGAAATAAACCAATAAAAAATGAGGCACTTACAGTATCCATTTGCTTCGGCAACATAGTACTCAACGAGCACTCTCATGGAAAGGGCTACACACCTTGGTTGTGCAGCCACCCAATGTAGGAAAGGGCTAAGCCATTGTGATGAGTGAAAGCCGCTATGAGGTGTATATATTTTTGTTAGAAAAATCAAAGTAGTGTTGAAAAGAATCATTAAAAAAAACACTTTGATTCAAGCCTAAAACAAAACAAAGAGGCTTTATGGAGTATAGTTGAATAATCAAATTAGCTCGGGTTGACAATTAGAAACGGGTATACAAGCCACATGCACAAACAAACGCTCACATGTTGAAAACTATTCTCTTTAAAAGTAAAATTTTGGATCAAAATCGGTTTTACCTTTTTATGGAAAGTTTAAGGATGAATAGATGTTGAAAATGCTTGCATGTTTGATTAATAAACTACTTCATTTCATATTCTTGAAGCAAAATCTTCACACACTCATATTTGCTTATTTGGTATTTTTGATACTCTAGCAATTTTTGAAGACATATGAGAGTGATTGAAAATCATGGTGGAACTCTCATTGGTATTTGAAGTTTATTTGAAAAACTATGAAAATTGCTTGTGATGTGAATGTGTGGTGATTCTTGTGAACAATTGTCTATCTAGATCTTAGATGGGGCATTTATCAAAAGAGAGCATAATATGCTATGTTTTAGTTCTCTTTTGTGATTTGTTCACATGATTCTTCAAGATTGTTGTTTGTAGGCATTATGTTTGTATTTTATAAATCTTTTAGATGCTATGGAAATTATTAATGTGCATAATTGATTTGTTCAAAAATAATGTTTTTGCCTTCGTATATGTTTATTGGTCACTAACTCGCTTTGATGTTTCCACTCATTTTGTTCGTAGTGTTTTTGTGATATAAGGTCATGGAAAAGGCTAAGGGACAAACCATTGAGCTAGCCTCATCTTGTCCCAAGAATATAATTGAATGAAATTTAATTTCATAATTTTATTATTTAACATGGTATAAATAAGGTGAAAATTGCCAAAACTAACCATATATATTATGGGAAATTTATTTTTAATCACAAACGAAATTTTATTTATTAATAGCCATGTTTTTGAGAAATTACTAGAAAGCCCTCATATAAAAACCGCCCTCAAAACACTCTCACTCCTTTTTCTCTCTTTTCTTTCTCTCTCCTCTCCTCTCTCTCCCCCGATCTCTCTCTCTCCCTCAAAGTCATCGCTAGCGGCGTCGCCTGAGTGCACCGCCGACGAAGGAAAGATCGTCGAGCGCCGGCGTGCTGGTTGGCTTCGCGACAGCCACAGTGCTGTCATGATTCACCGGCGTTTGGGCTTCACGCTGTCGTCCGTGCTTCGTCGTCGTCCGCGCTTTGCTGTTGCTTCGTGCACCAATCATCTGGGATTCACGGCGGTCGGGCTTCACCATCGTCTGGGCTTCACTGCTGGCGATCTGATCTGCCAAAAAAAATTTAACCTAAAAAACCTAATTTGTGAATAAGGGAAATTGGGGAAGAAAGGAAACTAGGGAAAAAGGGCATGATTTCAAGTTTGACATATTTCATTTAAGGCATAATTTCAAGTTTCACGTTTAATTTTAGGTATGATTTCAAGTTTCAACATTCAAGTTTTAGTCATGATTTCAAGTTTGAGGTTTTTAAAAAAAAAAAATTAATTTCAAGGGTGCTCTTGTAATTTACGGATATACACTGAATTTTTTTTAAAAAAAAGTGGTTATTAACAATTAAAGTTTCAAAAGTGGTTAGTAACAAAAGTTTACGGCCCGTCCTGCAAGCCGTTTTCTATTTTTGTTTTTAGAAAAGAAAAATAAAAATGAAAACAGTGTTTTTGGTTTCATTTTTGAATTCCGAATACGCGTATATAGCATTTACTGTAATCCGTATTTTGAAAATAAAAACGGATAAAACGCGACCGAAAACTTTCGAAAATTGAAATATCAATTTTTAAATTTTGTTTAATATTATAACAATTATAAATAAATGATTAAATAATTAAAAAAAAAACATTTTGTAATTGATCGGAGACCAGACCGAAGACCAGACCAAATCGGCGGTGATCGGCGGCGGGAGGAAGAGGAAGAGGAAGAGGAAGAGGAAGAGATCTCGGCGGCGATGCAGACCAGATCTCGGCGTCGGTGGCGGGAAGAAGAAGAAGAAGAGGAAGAAGAGGAAGAGGAAGAGGAAGAGGAAGAAGAAGAAGAAGAAGAAGAAGAGGAAGAAGAAGAAGAGGAAGAAGAGGAAGAAGAAGAAGACAGCGGCGGCAGCGAGCAGCGAGCAGCGACAGGCTACCGGTGACCGGCGGAAGGCGAGAGACCACCGACGGCAGGCAGGGACGATCAGCAGCGAGATGGAGGAGGAAGAAAATGAAGATGATGGCCTGATGTCTGGTTCAAGAGAAATATATATATATATATATAATTAATAATATGGGACCCACATCATATGAAAAACAAAAACAAATTCATGAAAAACAAGTTTTTTTTGTTTTGTTTTTCATTTTGTTTTTGAAATTTGAAAATAAAATGAAAAACGGTTACCGGACACGAATTCGAAATCATTTTTAGAAAATAAAAACGAAAACAGACTGAATACAGTCTGCAGGACAAGCCCTTAATATTTCCTATGGTTAGTTTTGGTTTTCCCTCATAAAAAAGCGTTTCAAAAAAAAAATATATGTTGTATAAAAGTGATTGATTGGGTTTTTAGTTCTTTTTTCTATTTTACAATCAGATTTTTTGAGTTGGCAATTAATACATGCCCTTAGATCCATTTTTAAATGATCCAACAGACCAAATGCTTCACTATTCATAACTGCATGATGTACTAGCCGACCCCCATCACCGTTGATCAATACTTGATCTTATCTGTAAATGAGAGGTGGAGACAGAGCGTATAAATTGCTCTCTTGTAATTAAAATATTTATTCTTCACAGATCAATAAAATTTTCCAGATCTACTTTCTCTCTCTACTCATCTTTCTCTGATCAGTAAAACTTTCTCTCTCAAGTTTGTTATTTCATAACTCAAACACAAGTAATAGCTCAAAATATTTCTCTTCTTTTGGCATTCAATTTCAAATCTCAAAATATGGCTGCTGGGGCAATTGTTTCTACTGTTCTGGAACAACTGACTTCGATCATTGGTAGAGAAGTAAAGCAAGAAGCGAGGCTTGTAACGAGCGTCAGAAAAGAAATAGAAAAGCTCACCCGCAACTTTCAAGCCATTCAAGCTGTGCTGATTGATGCAGAGCAAAGACAAGTGAAGGAGACGGCTGTGGGAGTTTGGCTTGACAAGCTCAAAGATGTAAGTTATGACCTGGATGACGTCTTGGATGAATGGAACACCGCAATTCTGAAATTACAAATTGAGGGGGTTGAAAAGGCTCAAATTCCTGAGAAAAAGGTACGTTTCAGGTTTTCCTCCCCTTGCTTCCGTTTTAGACAAGTTGCTTCACAACGTAATTTTGGTGTTAAGATAAAAGAAATCAATGAAATTCTTGATTCTATTGCCATAGAGAAAGATACGTATAATCTTAATGCCATTATGAGTATCGAAGAACCTCAAAGATTGAAAACAACTTCTTTTATTGAGGTGTCTGAGATACGTGGTCGAGACGAGGAGAAAAACATTCTAGTAAACATGTTGTTGAGTGAGAGTAATAAGGATGAAATAACTTGCCTTCCTGTCATCTCAATTGTAGGGATGGGAGGAATTGGGAAAACCATTCTCGCACAACTTGCTTACAATGATGCAGAGATTAGGAGTAAATTCGATTTCAGAATATGGGTTTGTGTCTCAGACCCATTTGACGAGGTTAGGATTGCTAGAGCAATAATTGAAGGTCTTCGTGGTCAAGTCACTAATTTAGTTGATTACCAATCTCTTTTGGAATGTATACGTGAAACTGTTGTTAATAAAAAAATTCTTCTTGTCTTAGACGACATGTGGACAGAAGATTTTAACAGATGGGAACCATTGTACAACTCTCTTAACAATGGTCTTCATGGTGAAAGTAAGATTTTAGTTACCACACGTAAGAAGACAGTTGCACATATGATGAGATCAATTGATGTTATCAATGTTGAATTATTGTCTCCTGATGAAAGTTGGTCATTGTTTAAACGATTAGCATTTTTTGATAGGTCTCCTGAAGAGTTTAAAAAATTAGAAAATATTGGTAGAGATATTGTTGGCAAGTGCAAGGGTTTGCCTCTTGCCATAAAGACTATCGGGGGTTTGTTACGGTTTCAAAAAACTAGAGATCAGTGGCAAAGAATATTAGATGGTGAGATTTGGGAATTGAAAGAGTTAGAAAGAGATGTTTTTCCCCCACTATTGTTGAGTTATAATGATTTGCCTTCTATGGTCAAACGATGTTTTTCATATTGTGCCATCTTTCCAAAAGATTATGAGATGGAAAAATATGAATTGATTCGATTATGGATGGCCCAAGGATATCTTGGTTTCGAACATGATAAAGAGATAGAGATAATTGGTGAGAAGTATTTTGACACTTTAGTGATGCATTCTTTCTTCCAAGAGTTTCAAAAAGATGCAGATGGTAATATTTATGCATGCAAGATGCATGACATAGTCCATGATTTTGCTCAATATCTTAATAAGAATGAATGTTTTTCAAAGGAAATTTACAGCGGTGAAGAAGCAAGCCTAGATGTTTCGAGTGAGAAAGCTCGTCATTCAATGTTGATGCTGAAATCGTCGTATCATATCAACATATCTAATGTTCAGAAGCTACGTAGTTTTTTAATTGAGTGTGAATCTAGATCTCAATCGATGGGTAGTTTCTCACCTTACTTATTTGAGGAGTTGACATGTTTAAGGGCATTGAAGTTAAGAAGAAGTTGGGATAATAAGATACCAAGTAAGATAGGGAACTTGATACATTTGAGATACCTTAACATGTCCGGGCTAAATATAAAAGAATTGCCCGAGTCGTTATGTTGTTTGTGTAACTTGCAAACCTTGAATATTAGTTATTGTTGGTTTCTCGAAAAACTACCTCAAGGGATGGGAAAACTAATCAATTTGAGGCATTTAATAAATCGGAGTACATGCGACCTCAAATACATGCCAAAAGAAATGGAGAGTCTAGTATGTCTTCGAACATTGGATAAATTTATTGCTGGAGGTGATCGTAATGGCATGGGTCTTGGATGTCTTAATAACTTTAACAAGCTTCGAGGTTGTCTTTTGTTAGAAGGGCTTGGAAATGTTGTAGACAAAGTTGAAGCTAAGAATGCACGACTCATGGATAAGAAAAATCTGGTTGATTTGCGATTGTATTTCAGCAATGAGAGTGATATAGATTCGGTTGAAGAATGTAAGAAAGATTCAGCAGTTCTTGAAGCCTTACAACCACCTCCCAATTTAGAGACCTTATTTATAGATGGTTGTAGAAGCATCAATTTGTCCCCTCATTGGATGGTATCCTTAACTCATCTCAAGACGCTATTTCTCCAAAGCTGCAAAAATTGTAAGTATTTGCCTGCTTTGGGAAAATTGCCACGGCTTGAATATTTGGAGATATCTGAAATGGAGTGTGTGAAAAGAGTGGGTAATGAATTTGTGGGCATTGAGAATATAGACACTTCTTTATCATCATCGTCTTCACATATTGCCTTCCCCAAATTGAAGACTCTCAGTATCCAGTGCATGGACAATTGGGAAGATTGGGAATATAAGATTACAGGAGATATTACAATCATGCCATCTCTTTCTACTTTACATATCGTTGACTGCCCAAAATTGAAGTCACTGCCGGACCACCTTCTTCTTGCTACATCACTCAAGCAATTGAACATAAAATATTCCAAAATTTTAGAAGAACGTTACATGGTGGAGAGTGGGAGACTTGCAGTGAGGAGTTGAGACGGTGATTATGCAGTCTGGTAATCTCTTTCTTCTTTTCTTCACTTTTATTAGTTAGTTAGTTGATCTTATTGCTAATTAATCTGAAATTTTTATTTGAGTTTAGATTATAGTTAGACCAAAAAAATTCAATTGCAATCTTATCACTTCATCCTGTATCCTATATCATATGAATCATTTTGCTTCAACAAAAATTAACTCTAAAAATCACTTGTAATATAATATTTCTATTCTATTTCATGTTTCTTTTATTAGCTACTCTCAATTGCCATTACTATGAATCAGGTGATGCTGAAATTAATAAAAACTGCTCTTACATAAAAACATTTGACTTGTCTTGTTTAACAGCTGATGAATGGTGATATTTAATTGGAATTCATTGTCAACTCTTGATTGGTGAATGGTGATATTAATTAGAATTCATTATCATATTTTACAGGAAATGAAAGCTCTAGTGAATAGTGATGACAGAGGACAGACTACAATTGCTTGGGGGGAGTGACCAGAGCTTTAATGGAAAGACTACACGGATGGATATTCTGGCGGAAGGAAAAACTGGTGACATTTGTGAGAATTTTTTATATTATATATTCAGCCTTCTTAAGACTTCCTAAAGAAGTGAGCTACAATGAAAATATGATGAACCTCTTGTTTTTACTTGATTTGGTGTTAGAATTTGGTCTCAAACGGAAGTGACTTGTTGGATATGCTTTGCAGCATGGATGCTCAAAATCCAACACATACTGAAAGATATTGAGAGCAGAGGATACTCAAAATGCAACAAAATATATTCTCTATTGATTTTTTTCAGTAAGGTTTTTTATTTTATTTTTATTTATTTATTTATTTATTTTTATTTTAATTCTGATGTTTTTTGTTGATTTGATTTTACATGAATAACTTTTAGGTTGGGGTGGATATTGCTAGAAGCGGCATTGTTTTCTGATTTGTAGTGGAAGGAGCTGAGAGCAGTCTAATTACTGACTGACTACACTCACAAAGTAAGTTCAGTTCTGAAACTTTGCTATAATTATTGATTGATTGATCATTAATTTGTTTCCTGTGAATAAAACAAGTTGTTTGATGAAAGAGCTTTTGGGGCATGACATTTGTAAAGATAAGAGTTGTTGGAGATTTGATGCGGCAGGGAATTTCTGTTCTGGTGGACAGAAGAAGAGAGCAACAACTGTTGAATACTCTTTGTTTTTTTATTTTAGGAAGAGAGATTTGTTTCTTAAATTTTCTGAACCAACCCATTTTTCAGACTGTTGTGACACGTCTCTAGCAGGTGTTCCGTTTACACCTTTATCCATGTCCTTTGACGGTATAAATTACTTTGTGGACATGCCCTCGGTGAGTCTATATATCTTCACACCTTCTGTTAGTACCACAAAATGCATAGCTAATATTGCAAGTAATTTTCAGGAAATGAAAGCTCTTGTAGTGACAGGGGACAGTCACTACAAGAGCTTTCATTTACACCTTTATCCAAGTCCTTTGACGGTATAAATTACTTTGTGGACATGCCCTCGGTGAGTCTATATATCTTCACACCTTCTGTTAGTACCACAAACTAAATTGAATGCATAGCTAATATTGCAAGTAATTTACAGGAAATGAAAGCTCTTGTAGTGACAGGGGACAGTCACTACCAGTCAACATCCCTGTAAGTGTAGTAAAAACTGAACCATCTTGCTAAAATTTCTGGTCTTTGATATATAATATATGTGGCCTTTGTGCACAGGTAAACCAAGGCAGATCTCTATTTTTCTACTCAATACTCAATGAATCCACATGGGAGAAATTCAAGTCCTGTCTGTGGAAGCAATGGTGGACTTACTGGAAAAGTTCTGATTACAACCTTGTTCGGTTCTGCTTCACCTTCGTAGCTGCTCTTGTTCTTGCTACTATCTTCTGGCAGGTTGGCACTAAATGGCTAAATCAACATCGAGTCAAAAGAAGATAAAAAAAGGCTGAATCGATCATGATGATGATGATTCTTGATCGTGGTGATGATGATGATTCCGACTATGAAGGTGGCTGCAAGGAACGAAATCGGCAATGAAGGCCGACGAAGAAGACGATTCCAGCTATGAAGGCCACAGGGAGTAACAAAATTGGCAATGAAGACTGATTGTGGAAGCAATTTCGGCGATGAAGGCATCCTTTTGATAGGAATATTAGCAACTTCAAGGATTGGAGTTCAGTCAGTTGAGAAATCCATAGAGCTATTTCATCGAATCCACCAGAAATGAAAATGTCATCTATTCTACTTGGTGCCCTTTGTGAATATTATTAACAAAGACTTGACTAGTTTACTTCAGTCTTCCTTTGAATGTCAACATCATTCTATATAGTTACCTAACTTTTCCCCATTTCTAGAATGTTTAATTCAACAATAATATCCAAGTAAATCACTTTAAAAATAAATTCAAAATGAAGCTCAAAAAAGCACAAAATTTCACCTGTTAAAGCATATGACAATAACAATCACCTTACAAAGGCTTCATATTTCTTGATGAAGATGGGTTGATCGGGGCCATCCATTTGCATGACTTTTGTGGTAGACAACAACAAAGTACCCTCTGCTGTGTATTTTTCTTTTATATTTTTAATGCTGTACTGACACGTCACGAGTTGATTTGGGATTTTACCAGTTGAACTCATCGTCAAATGGAGAGTGAATATGGAGTTTTGAAGGTGTATGTTGATATGCCCAGATACGTCAGCAAGACTACGCTGACATGCCATGGCATGTCAGTCTTGGTACAATGATCATGAACGGTTGGCAAGAAGCGTTGACATGTCCAGACACATCAGTATATTCCATTATTCGAAGATTGAATGGACGTTGGATTGGGCTGCATTTAATTTCAAGTGAAGGTGGGCTTTTATAAGCTATATTTGGGCCCAATGTTTTTTTTTTTTTTTTTTTTTGCTTGATACGGTGCGTAAATAATAATAAAAAATTCACAGTTCATTCAAAATTTCTCCCCCCAGTTGACAAATCATGCAATTTCTTCAAAATAAAGCACTTAATAAGCTTAATTCAAGTGAGTTTTGAACTTGTCTTATCCAAAATCAACATAAAAAAAATATAAAAAATACTAGAGTCAGCTAAGGTTGGCCAAAAATATATCCTTTGAATATATAAGAAGGGAAATTATTATTCTTCCCCTGTAGTTTACCATATTCTCCATTTTTCCCCCTTTAGTTTCAAAATTCTCTAAATTCCCCCCTCCTATGCACAAATACAACCAATTTCATCTTATAAAAATAGGTATGGGAGGGGGAAATTGGAGAATTTTGAAACTAAAAGGGGAAAAATGGAGAATATGGCAAAATATAGGGGAGAGAATGATAATTACCCTATATAAGAATTGCTTTCCAAAGGCACATCACTTAGGTTTCCAATTGCAGAAGTATGTTAACATTTTTGCTTTCCCAAAGCCGTATACATAACTACAGCAACCGAAAAATCTAAATTTCAAAACTTTTGGGAACTTGTTTGACATATAATTTTTAGAAGTAACTTTTGAAGGAATTTGGTTGAACCTTGAAAATAGCTTTTTGTATTGGAACTACAGGTGTCAAAATTTTCAAGTCCAATTACTGTGCAGACCGGATCGGGCCAGACTTGTAATTTCAAAACATTGTGTTAAGCCCAAAGTATTAACAGGGCGGGTCGGATTGCACTGCACTAGGGCCCAATCGGATTTGGGCCCTTAACAAAATCAATTTTATTTTGAAAATGATGAGCAAATTTGGAATCGAAATTTTATCACGGAGAAAGGTTGACTTGACAGTTGCCACCGATCTAAACAACATTTACTAATGTTTATTTAAACATTTAGTTATAAATATAATATAATTAAAATGTGGCCTTACATGAATACTTGCCAACGTCTCCCACTACCCTTTTCAGTTTTCAACGTATCTTTAATTATTTATTATCTTTTATTATTTTAATATTTAAACTTTAACTTCTTTTTTAAAAAATTATTATTTAATATATTTTGGCCTTTGGATATCATAAATCTTACAAATCTCCACAAATGACAATTATAAAGTTTTTTTAAAATATTTATAAAAATATTTTTTACTTTGTCTTTATATTTCCCAAGTGGCCAAGTCATTGTTAGCTTTTTTTGTTATTTAAAGAAATGGTTTTTTATTAAAATTATTTTTAAAGATAGTTTGACTTGATATAGTTTTTTAATAAATTATTAAAAGTTACTGTGCGGGCTCAGGCTTTTCGGATTCGGACTGGGATAATTTTCTAAAGCTCAACCCTATTTCGGACTTATACAGTAAAGGGCCGGATCGGATCGGATCGGACCGGACCCGGACCTTACCCAGACTGGGCCAGATTTTGACACCTCTAAATTTGGAACTTGGAAGCTCTTTAAAATGCTATAGATTCCCACGCGGAAAAAATGTAACCGATAAGGTGTGGGTCCGCACAGGAAAAAAAAAAACGTAACTATTAAGGTGTGGGGTCATGCATGGTTTTTTGGTGGGAATCTTGATTTGTATCGGTGAAAACTGAACCATTTTAAAATCAAGATCCCATGTGAAAAAAACATGCGAGATTCCTGCAAGGAATATACGTAATCGATAAGGTGTGGGTCTACATGAGAAAGACATAGCTGATAAGGTGTAAGGTGTGCAAAGGTGTGAGGTAATGCACAGTTTTTTCCGTAGGGATCTTGATTTGCATCGGAGCAAATTAATGAGGTTCGTTATGAATATGTAAATCAAGAATCCGTACGAAAATGCGGGATTCCCGCACGGAAATAGTGTGAATATGCGGGGTTACACATATGATAATTATTATTTAAACAGCAGCCCAAAAATCCAAACTTATTACAAAACTGTAGTGAAGTCCCTTGCTTGCCTTTTTTCTCAGAATCATCTCATATGTTTCTGTTAGAATTTAGAAACTCTCAGTTTGATCAAAACTACCAACTGACTACCTTTTTTCTAGGGTTTATACTATTTTCCTTCTTCTTTCCATCCAAAAACCCACGAGAAAACCCTCAATTCCTGCTGAAAACTTGAAATTCCCCATCAATCGACGTCTCAAAATCCAATTTTGACTTTTCTTTATTCTCATAATCTCATTATTATTATTAATTTTGTTTCAGCTGGTTTAACTTGTTTTTTCTTATTTTGCTCCAGTTTCTCTGCATCCAAACACGCCGAAAAATACTCAATTTCTACCAAAAACTTGAAATCCCTTGGTATCTCAATCCACCTCTCGAAATCCAAAATTCATACTTTTAAAGCTCCTTATTTATTTTCCTCCGCTTTCTCATCAACCAAACACAGACCCGAACCTAAATTTCTCGAAAAAAACCCATCTGGGTCGTCTCACCATCCAAACATTCACAGAAATCTGAATTTAGCATCTTAACCAGCTCAATTCATCACAAAACTTATTTTCTCGGAGAATAACTTTCAGATCTTTTTTTCCCTTGAGTTTCTCATGATACAAGCAATACAATCTGTTTAAATTCTTCAAAAAAGAAGGGTTTATATGGGTATATCATTTAAAGTTTCAAAGACAGGTAAACGGTTAAATACAATGCCCGCTCTTCAATCAGAGACTTCAGCTGTAGATGAAGTATCGGAGAATTCGAAGGAAAGCTCTCGTATTTCCAATGGGAAATGGTTTTTTCCAACGGCATTTAGCCGTCATAAAAGATCATTTTGTTTTTAGTGCAGGCCATGCCTCATAAATGAGGTCTATAGGCAGGCCATCATGCCTGTCAGGTCTGCCAACATTTTTTTTAAAAAAATAATAATAATAATAATTAAACAATATACAGTATGTATAAATAAACAAAGTTAAACTTAGAGCAAATTGCTCTAAACCTTTATGAGGTTTGATCTCTTACACTTAGAAATAATTTTATCGTATATTGACACTCACACCCTCTCCAATTAGTTAAACTTGGTCAAACCAAATTTAACCGTTAACAATAAGGGTATTTTTAATTTTTCAGATATTTAAAAAAAGAATTAAAAATTAAACAAAAAGCGTAAAATATACAAATTAATTGAAAAAAATGTGGATTATGGTTCAATAAAAAAATACAGAAAAAAAAATATTAAAAAAAAAAAAAAGGTGATTGGAGCTTGTTTGGTTGGACTTTTAAAAAACCTCAATTGGTAAAAGATCTACTTGTAGTAGATCTATTAGAAATAAAGTTTTTTTTAAAAAAAAAATTAAAGATGTTTGGTTGATAGACTTTTTTTTATAAAAAAAAAAATCTATTTGGAGAAGCACCTCATTATGAGCTTTTGCTCAGTAGAGGTTTAAACTCTATTAGCATCTACTCAATTTAAAAAAACAATCTTAAAAACCCAACCAAACAACTTTAAAAAAACTCAAATAAACGTTGGTAGACATTTTGAACCAGTAGAAAGCTTAACCAAACAAGCACCGAGTCTAACAACAAATCACTTATCTGATTCCAAAACAACAACAAAAACAAGCAAATCTCACCTAAGACATTTCCTGTGGGAGATTGGTTAAATAAGCTGAAAGACATTTCCTGTGACATAGAAGACGTGTTAGATTATTGGAACGCACCGATTCTGAAACTAAAAGTCAAGGAAGTTGATCGAGGTTCATCTACCAGAAAGGTATGTCACAAAATTTCTTCCTATCAGTTTTCTTGTAAGCAAGTAGTTTTGGGTTGTGGCATAGCTTTCAAAATAAAAAACATGAACAAAAAGCTAGATGTTATTACTAGAGAAAAACCCAGATTTAACCCGATGAAGGGGATTGGAGAAGGAGAACAAAAAGTGACTACCTCTGTTAGTGATCAGAGGTTCATGGAAGAGATCAGGATAAGAAGAATATAGTGAACCTTTTGATGAGTGAAAGTAGTCAAGGACCAACCCATCCCTATTATTTGGAGGAATTGGAAAGACAACTCTAGCTCAACAAGTTTTTAGTGATAATGAGATAGATACATCTTTTCATGAAAAAATATGGGTATCTATCTCTTATCCTTTGGATGAGATAAGGATTGCCAAAACAATCCTTGAATCTCTAAAAGTTAATGTAATAAATCTAGTTGAATTGGAAGCAGTCTTACGACACATACGCCAATCCCTTAAAGGAAAGAAGTTCCTTCTTGTCCTAGATGATTTGAGGATTAAAGATCTCGAACATTGGGATCGCAGAAATTGGGAACAATTGATGTAGTCTCTTAAGTGTGGTTCTGAAGGAAGTAGAATTTTGATAACTACACGTGAGGTGAATGTGGCAGAAATGATGGGAAGATTGTAGTAAGAGCACGCTTATTCAGCAAAAACTACAAGATTTGTTGGATGTTCAACAGATTATAGACCAGGGAACGCAAACTCAAGTCAATGATCTCATCAACAGACTAACAGAGGTTCAAAAATCGTTGAAAAATCAAGCAAGTACGGTTTTGACGAACAAGCATCTTTTGGATGCTATTTACTTTACAGAGGACACCATAGACATCTTTAGAACAAACTTGCTGACGCAGAAGTCGTTGCCTTGGTTTGATTTGAAATCTGAATCTAACCAAGTTCGTTTCAGCGACATGATCAAAAAGCTAGCGAGTGATATAAAAAAGGTACAATTGAGTGTTAAGACAAGTCCTGATGGATCGAGGAACATTATCGACGATCCTGAAGAGGAGGGAAAAAGCGAATCAAAGAAGTTTGTGGCACGAGTACTCAAAAGTGGCACAACTCTTGTTCGAATTCCAGTGGTGGATGTTTCAGCAAGGCCTGGTAAGGAAACCATGTTGAGAAAGATTTACAACGATTTAGTTGGAGGAAAGCATTTCGATTGTCATGGTTGGGTTCAGATTTCTGAAAATTTCGAGAAAAGAAAATTTGTTGTTGATATAATGCAACAAGTTTCAGGATTCCAGGAGGACGAGATCAAGGACTTGCCTTTTCATTCTTTGAAACAAAAGCTCCGGAATATCTTAATCTCGAGGAGGTACCTAGTGGTTGTGTTCAATATTCAGACTCCTGATATTTGGGAGATTCTCAAATGTTTCTTCCCAAATTCATCAAAAGGTAGCCGGGTGATTCTCAGTTTTTGTGAAGACGAAGCAGGCCGGTATCCAAACAGTTATGGGTTGATGAAGAATTGCCTCTTGAAGAACTGGAATCTGATCTTAAGGAATTCTTATCTCAGAAGAAGTTCCTTATAGTCTTGGATGATGGTCATGCAGCTAGTGCTTGGAACAAACTCAGAAGAGTCTTTCCGTTAAATAGAGATAGCCGGGTAATCCTAATTACACGAGACACTAATGTAGCCCGCTGTATTGATCCAGCGGGCTACATGTTGTCCAGCTACCTCCACTAGATGAAACTGATAGTTGGACATTGTTTTTAAAGAAACTGAGAAAAGATGGAAATGATGAAAAGTTAATTGGATTTAGAGAACAGATCTTGCATAAATGCCACGGTCTACCTCTTGCAATAACTGTCCTGGGAGGATTTCTGTCTACCAAGGATTATAGCGATCTTATATGGTCGGAGGTCACTGATCCTATGAAACAAGGAGAGAAGGAGAAAGAAAAGAAGCACGGAGAACAAGAAGAAAACAATGCGACTCAAAGTGCAACTGTTGATGAAGATCCATCAGCATCACTTGATCAGTCAGTTTTCTCGGATAAATTGGATCCTTCTTGTATCTTGGATTTGGGCTGTCAAGAGCTATCTTACCATTTAAGGGCATGTCTCCATTACTTTTGTCTCTTTCCAAATCATATGAGATTCCCATAAGGAGGTTGTTTCTGTTATGGCTTGCTGAGGAATTGGCAGCAGCAGAAACTATTGAAGATCAGATAGAGAACAATTTTAATGAACTAGAAAAAAGGAACATGATCGAGGTAGCAACACAAAGGCCAGATGGAGGTTCTAAAACATGTCGATGACCAAGTATTCTTTATGATAAAATCTTTGAAGATACTCAAGACATGGGGTCTTTTCATATTTATGGCAAATCAGAATTTAAGGCATCCGAGTTCAATATTCACAGGCTTGCAGAACACTCAAGCATCCAGATCAACACTCCTTTGACTGAACGCATTCCAAATCTATGGTCTTAAATATCATTTGACACCCAAAAGCGTGATAATCCTTCAGATGAAATAGGAAATTTGCTGGACAAGACAATCATTAGAAGAGGCTTTGGATTGCTCAGGGTGCTTGATCCAGTGCTTCCTGAAAAATAGGAAGATCGCTGCTTCTGAGGTACATAGGTCTGCGATGGACATTTCTCGATTCTATCCCAGATTCAATAGGGGATCTCCCTTGCCTGGAGACTTTAGATATGAAGCACACTAACATAACCACATTGCCAATTTCCTTTTGGAATGCAAAGAAGCTTCGCCATCTCTACATGAACGAGATACCTCTTCCTATGTCAAGTCAAAAGCCATTTGCTAGCAGTTCTTCAGCAGACATTATGGGGCCTTTTAATTGGCAGTAAAAACCCTCCAATCGACTGGTTGGCTGGGTTGAAAGGTCTTAGGAAATTGGGACTGACATGCCATAAAGACTCAATTGGGAAGATAAATAAATGGATTTTCCAACTGACATGTCTTCAATCATTGAGGCTGAGATCGATCAATGATCTTTTCGAACCTTCTGACCTCCAATTGGCATCCAAGTATAAACAAGAGAAGCTGACAGATTTATATTTGGTTGGAAAGTTAACAAGAGCCTTGGACATAACCGAACTTCCTCCAAACCTCAGAATCCTTACTTTGTCAGTTTCCCACCTACCAACCGATCCAATGCCAATTCTCGGGAAGTTGCAGCAACTGAACATCCTCAGGCTATTGGCTCATTCCTACATAGGGGAACAAATGACTTGTCACTGCAGGGATGGATTTCCTCAACTCCGTATCTTGAAGTTATGGATGCTAAAGGAGCTAAAAGAGTGGACTATAGAGGAAGGAGCCATGCCTGCACTAAGAGAATTAGAGATCAGACATTGCGCAAGACTGAAGAAGGCTAATGGATTGGAAACGTTGACTACTTTGAAGGAAGTTACCTTAACCGATATGCAACAGGATTTTGTAACTGAAGTTAATCAAAGTTTGGGCAAGAGCATAATTATCCATGAAAACAAGTGGGATATTAAGCTTACTTCACGGGTGAGTTCTTATAGCTTTTAATGGTTCTTATAATTTGTGTGAATTTGATGGGTTGTTTCTCTAATATTATTATTTCTATATCAGGATTAGAAGATTCATGGATGCAAAAAGTCTGAGGAGAGAACCAATCCCAAGAAAGATCTACTTGGCATCATTGTTGATTAATTACAACCGTTGATCTTCAATGCTATCGTCTTTCTCTTGTTTTTATTTTTCCTTCCCCTTCCTGTCTCTGTTTCGGAGTTTTTGGAAATGATAGGATAGGATTGAATGATATGTATTGTTGTCATATGTTTGGTGATGGTGATACTGAACTATGTTTCTTAAAGATCAGATATATAACATATTATCTTTCATTACTATTGTTTTCCTTCTTTTATGATTATCTAAAGGCACTACTGTTAGAATATTTGTCAATAATGTAGATGATTTGTATAGTTGACTATCTTAATTATAGGAGATCATTGTACTATTATAGGAGATCTTTTCCTTGACTCTCACTCATGTATGTCCTATAAATTGTCTCCATATAGAGAAGAATAAATTAACAAACTCTTAATTTGTTCATGGTATTAGATCCTAAAAAAATTGTTTAGGGTTCTTTTGCTACTTTCTAAATTCATTTTTTCTGCATATATATATATATATATTTTCTTTACTGCTACTCTCACTTTTCCGGTGAGCCTTACCACCGGCATCTCGTCAGACTTCCTGACAGTCTATCACGTCACCGGTCTTCTTCCAATCATCCTAAACCTATCCAGCGACTCACGTCGCTTCTGCTTGTGAAACTTCTTCACGACCCTACCTGACCCGTGTCAATTTCCTCTTCTCCAATAGCGATCTGCTTCACTGATCCTTCTAATAGCGACCGTTGCCACTCGTTGACCTTCTCGTGCCACCGTCAGACTTCTTGTTGGTTAGCCTCTTGAATCGATTTAGGTTTACATCTTTGTTTGAACTCATTTTTTGAACTCAGTTTACTTGTTTGAATTCGGTTCACAAAAAAAAAAATTAAAAAAAAAAAAAGATTGTTATTTCTTTTGCTTCCTCTGCTACAACTATTGCCTGTTTGGGCGTTTTATAGATTCCTACAGTATTGAAGGAATTTGTAATTTCTTTGCTTCTGCTACAGCTGCTATTATGACAAATCCAAGTGACAACAAATCAGATATGTTCAGTCCACTGATGCCACCCACGGTACTTCCTCAGGTTTACTCTCGTGATAACTTTTCTAAAAATTTCATGTCCAGCTGAGGACATTCAAACCAAGGAGATGATTGGAACTGGTAGGAAAAGAGGGGGATTGTACTCAATTCTACTACTACTATAAATTGCTAACAAGACTATTGCCTGTTTTCAACTTCTCTACTACTAAATATGACTGTTGCCTGTTTTACTGCTACTACTATAAGTTGCTAATATGATTATTTGCATGTTTTCAACTTCTCCACTACTAAACAAGATTGCTGTCTGTTTTATTACTACTACAAATTGCTAACATGACTATTGCATGTATTTCAACTTTTTTTGTTTTCTGGTAAGCTTCACAGCTGGCCCTTCTATCTCCGACCACCGGTGCCACCTACTAGTAAAGACCAGCCTGCAGATATTCTTACAAAAGCTATTAATGGAAGGAGCTTCCATAACTTAATTAGCAAGTTGAGCATGAGTGATATCTATGCATCAACTTGAGGGGGGCGTTAGAATATTTGTCATTAGATGATTTGAAGAGTTGACCATCTTAATTATAAAAGATCTTTTCCTTGATTCTCACTCATGTATTTCCCTATAAATTAACAAACTCTTAATTTGTTCAACTACTTGGCCAAAATAAAAAATGTTGTAATTAACCTGATGATAAAACATATAATTGTAGAAAAAATAATGAATAAAGGAAGATATAACATAATAAAACGTGGAAGAATAAACTTCTGAAAATTGTTTAGAGTATGATTCATGTAGGACTGGATCAACATTGACATACTCTTTCAATGAGTTATTTTGACCCCCTCTCGAGGGATACAGTATTGAATAATTATGTACAACCTATTAGCATGCACCGACGAATATTGGAATGGACTTACTCTAACCAATAATAAAATCTAAGCCATTTTTCATTTGATCTTTCACATTGAATCTGATCTTAAGCTTACTCTTTAGAGTCTCTCTTTTTATAAAGAGTAAATTACATTGAAGTACTTGGTTTATAAATTATTCTTCGGGAGAACTTTATAACTAGCAAAAAAAATCAATAGCTTTACTATTTTTGTCCAAGATTATTATTTTTACTGTTTTTGTCAAGATTTCCACTTTTTGGGCAAGATTGCCCTTCTTTAAAAAAAAATAAAAAAATAAAAAAATAAAAAAAACTCTTTTTTTTTTCTTTTTCTTCTTCTTCTTCCCGAAAAAAAAAACAACTTTTTTTTCTCTATTTTTTTTTCTTCTTGTTCTTCATCCCGGATATGTTTAATTGTGTTTCTTAGTGTGTTTAATTGATTTGCATCTGGTGTGTTTAATTGATTACAATTGGTGTGTTTAATTGGTTTACACATGATGTGTTTAATTGGGTTGTCATGGTGTGTTTAAGTAGTGTGTTTAATTAATTGGTGGTCTGGTGTGTTTAATCGGTAGTCTGGTGTGTTTAATTGATTACAATTGGTGTGTTTAATTGATCAGCCCTGGTGTGTTTAATTGGTGATCTGGTGTGTTAATTGGTGGCCTAGTGTGTTTAATTGAACAAAATCTGGAAAAAAAAATTAAAAAAAAATTAACAAACGTGATCTAATTTTTTTTTTTTAAAAAAAAAATCTGAAATTTTTAAACAAAACAAGATCTGGAAAATATTTTAAACATTCAAATCCAACTAACACTCAAATCTAAACATTCACAACCACAACCACCCTTAAAATCAACAACTAACACTCAAATCTAGACCCTTTTTCAAATCTGAAAAAATTTTAAAAAAAAATTAAAAAAAAAACTGAATTTTTTTTAAATAATCTGAAAAAAAAAAAGTAAAAAAATAACAATCTGGATTTTTTTTTTAACAAACATAATCTGAATATTTTTTTAAAAAAAAATCTTGCATTTTTTCAAAAAAAAAAAAAAACCTGAATTTTTTTTTAAAATTCTGAAAATAATTTTAAACAAAAACAAAATCTGAAAAAAATTTCAAAATAAAAAAAAAATCTGGAAAAAACGTGAAAGAGAAAGAGAAGAAGAAGAAGAAGAAGGAGAGAAGATCAGACGACCGACGATCAGACGACCACCAAATCTGAAATTTTTTGTTTTAAAAAAATCTGATTTTTTTTTTTTAAATCTGGAAAAAAAGAGAAAGAGAAAGAGGAGAAGAAGGAGGAGGAGGAGGAGGAGAGAAAGTGAGAAGACGGAGGAGAGAGGAGGATAGAAAGAGAGAAGAAGGAGAGAAAGAAGAAGAAGAAGGCATGAGAAAAGGAGAGAGAGAAAGAGAAAAAAAAAATCTAGTGAAAATGAGAGAGAAAAGAAGAGAGAAGAGGTTTTGAAAAAAAAAAATAGGGGCAATTTTGTCTTCACAGCTATTTTACTGATAAAAACAATAAAAATAATAATTGTTGACAAAAACAATAAGACCCCATAATTTTTGACTAAAAAGCCCTATTTCCTCTTATTCTTCATTAACATTAACCTCAGAGGCAGATTCAGTTTAATTTTTCGTTTTTCCATAAGAATGGGGTGAATAAGCTTCTACCAAAGTATCTTACTGAAAAATTACAAATTAAGAAAAGAATCTACCAGCATAGCTTATTTGGGAGAACAATATTCTCCCACAACAAATACATATTGTATGACATTGACTAGTCATAAAATGATTGAAACCATTTTACTCTCTCTCTCTCTCTCTCCCTCTCAAGCAAACACGCACACAACACAGTTAAGATTGCAGTTTAATTTAGAACAAAGTTGGAATAACAACGCAAGAACAGCAATATCTGATATCTCCAATGATACTAGCTCACAGGTTATGATTGAATATTTGAGGTAAAAACACCATAGTTGTTGATGCTATGATATATATCATTGACGAACAAATCTTTTTTTGTGTTTCCATTTCCATCGGTTGTTAGCAGCTTGATCTTGATGAAAAGGAGGTGGATGGCGGAGGTGGTTCCTACACCGTTGAAAAAGCTGTGGAAGAAATGGGAGCTGAGAGCAATGGTTGTCTTAAGCCTCACCTCACAGATAGTTCTAGTCATTCTGGGCAATCGTAGGAAGTATAATCACAAAATCTTGATTAAATCTGTAGTCTGATCTGCTTACTTGTTCGCTGATTCTGTAGCGACAATGTCCTTTGGCATACTCTTAAATGACCTAGGAGAAATCTTTGAGAAGGATCATTCTGGTCACCTAGATGCCAACAATGAGCTTACAACCTTCTGGGCACCATTTTTTTCTGTTTTGGTCAGCAAGCAGTGATCAGCTTAGAGACTCCATGCTCACTTCTCCTGATCCGGGTCCAAACTATCCGAAATTCATGAATGAGTATGATTTAAAAGAGGTAGAGGGGTTTCATGTGATGGCAGAGGAAGTGAAAGATACTGCTCAGGTACTTGATATAGATCATGTATCTGGACAAGGAGAAAGCTTCACTTCTGATGCCAACAACATAAGTAAAGCTCATTTCTTGTTCCAAACATTCAAGTGTGTGTTTGCAGATCTTATCAAGAGGAAGATTCTTTGGTTTTTTACATGTAATATATAGATTGGTCTGAAATAGTAATAATTATCACAAACACCTCAAAAACACTTTAGTTTCTCATCTTTCTTTAATCAGTAGATATCATCTTTGAGCTGCATGGCTGAAGTACTTGTTTCAATCATCTTGGACCAGTTGGCTTCAATCCTTCAACAGAAGGAAAAAGGTGTAAGAATAGTCTTGACAAAGAAATCCAAAAGCTCATCAGTTACTTTGAGGCAGTTCAAGCTGTGCTTGATGATGCGGAGAGAAGACAAGTGGTGGACAGCGCTGTGGGAGATTGGTTAAATAAGCTGAAAGACATTTCCTGTGATGTAGACGACGTGTTGGATGAGTGGAACACATTGGTTCTAAAAAAAGTCAAGCAAGTTGATGATGCTTGATGATGTGAAGAGAAGACAAATGGGGGACAACACCGTGAGAGCTGGCTTAATTAACCTTACAGACAAGTCTCATGACAAAGTGTTGGATAAGTGGAAGGCATCGACTCTGAGAAAAGTTGAGGATGCTTCCAGGTGTATGATCGAAAAGGAATGTTACAACATCCCTTCTTGTAAGCAAGTAGTTTTGGGTTGTGACATAGCTTTCAAAATAAAAAACATGAACAAAAAGCTATATGTTATTACTAGAGAAAAAGATTTGTTCAATTTTAAGGAGGAGATCAACAAAAAGTTACTACCTCTGTTATTGATCCATCAGAGGTTCATGGTAGAGATTGTGATAAGAAGGAAATAGTGAACCTTTTGATGAGTGAAAGTAGTGAAGGACCAATCTGTTAGAATATTTGTCATTAATGTATATGATTTCTGTTTTGATTAAGGAATCAATTAGTTTAATTATAGGATTTCCTGATTCTTTCCTAATTATATTTCTCCTATAAATTACCTAATATACTGAGAAGAATAATAACAAAAATATGAATTTGTTCATGGTATCAGAGCCTAAATCAAACTTTTAGGTCTTTTTTTTTTTCTTTGTATCTATATTATTTTGTTTACTACCTTTGACCTCTCTAGTCGCCGGTGAATCTCACTGCCGGTAGCTAGTGGTAGTGAGAAAAAAAAGTACTACCGTTCTGCTTCTTCGACATCCGGCCCTCCTTCTACCAGATTTAATGTTCTGACTATTGGATTTACTGTTCCGACTATCGGATTTACTGTTTTGACCGCCGGAGTTACAGTTCCGATCGTTCTCTGGGTATTTTTTTTTTTTAATGTTATTTTGCTTTTGCTATTGGCAAATCCCAGGGAAGATGAATCAGATATGTCTAGCCCCGTGGTACCACCTCCAACACTCCATCCAATTTATTCTCATGACAACCCTTCTCAAATTGAGATTAAACTGGAAGGGTCAAACTATACCTTGTGGTCCAAGTTTGTCCAGTCATTCTTTGTTTTTTTCTTTTTTCTTCATTTTCTACTTCT
Organism: Acer campestre; assembly: GCA_954870605.1. Classification (NCBI taxonomy): domain Eukaryota; kingdom Viridiplantae; phylum Streptophyta; class Magnoliopsida; order Sapindales; family Sapindaceae; genus Acer; species Acer campestre. The sequence continues at coordinate 63,574,904 of OX940799.1, forward strand.
ATAAGTTGCTAACAGGACTATTACCTGATTTCAACTTTTCTACTTCTAAACACGACTACTGCCTGTTTTTTCTATTACTACTATAAGTTCCTAATAGGACTATTGCCTGTTTTCAACTTCTCTAGTACTAAACAGGACTATTGTCTGTTTTACTACTACTATTATAAGTTGCTAACAGGACTATTGTCTGTTTTCAACTTCTCTACTACTAAATAGGACTGCTGCCTATTTTACTACTACTATTATAAGTTGCTAACATGATTATTGTCTGTTTTCAAACTACTAAACAGGACTGCTGTCTGTTTTACTACTACTACTACTATAAGTTGTTTTGTTTTCCAATAAGCCTCACAGCTATCCTTTCTATCTCTGACCACCGATACCACCTACAAGTAAATACCAGCTTACAGATATTCTTACGAAGGCTATTAATGGAAGGAGCTTCTATGACTTAATTAGCAAGTTAGGCATGAGTGACATCTATACACCGACTTGAGGGGGGGTGTTAAAATATTTGTCATTAATGTATAAGATTTATGTTTTGATTATGGAATCAATTAGCTTAATTATAGGATTTCCTGATTCTTTCCTAGTTGTATCTCTTTCTGTTTTGATTAAGGAATCAATTAGCTTAATTATAGGATTTTCTGATTCTTTTCTAGTTGTATTTCTCTTATAAATTACCTCCTATACGGAGAAGAATAATAACAAAAATATGAATTTGTTCACAACCCTCCCTATTATTTCCATAATAGGGATATATGGGAGGAATTGGAAAGACAACTCTAGCTCAACTAGTTTTTAGTGATAATGAGGTAGATACATATTTTCATGAAAAAAATATGGGTATTTGTCTCTTATCCTTTGGATGAGATAAGAATTGACAAAACAATCCTTGAATCTCTAGTTAATGTAATAAATCTATTTGAATTGGAAACAGTCTTATGACACATACACCATTCTGTCAAGGGAAATAAGTTTCTTCTTGTCCCATATGATTTGAAGATTAAAGATCCCGAACATTGGGATTGCAAAAGTTGGGAACAATTGATGTACTCTCTCAAGTGTGGTTCTGAAGGAAGTAGAATTTTGATAACCACGCGTGAGGAGAATGTGGCAGACATGATGGGAACCACTAACTACTGTTGACTGTACAGATTTTATTATTATTTTACTTGATTGTATAGTTATTTCTTTCCTTAGTTAGGACCTAGATTATAGGGATTTGGTTCTCTAAATTAAGATAAATAGATCCTCCATTTATGGGCAGTCCTTAACTGCTGTATATATATATATATATTCCAGTTGACAGCTTCAATAATATAAAAGGCAATCAAGCCTATTTCTTCATGGTATCAGAGCCCTATATGAACCCTAACAAACCATAGTTTTCCTACTGCTCTTTCCGGTAGTAAACCACCCTAAAATACTTAAAACAAATCAAACATGTCCACCGATTCCATTTCAGAAATTGGTTCCGTTCTAGAGCTCCCAAAAACCGATAACAATGGAGGAAGGAGTTTGGAACAAAACTCACATCCCAATCTTCCCATAACTGGTCACAAATTGACTGGTAAAAATTTTCTTCAATGGTCCAAGTCCATGCTCATGTACATCAGGGGAAAAGACCAAGATGAATATCTGACTGAAGGAATTCTGCATGATCTTTGTCAAGGGGAGGAAATGATCACTCAATACTTCACCAAACTTACTTGGTTGTGGCAGCAGGTTGACTCCTTCGACAATGATGTTTTTGTTAACCCTAAAGATGAGGCTACACACAAGAAAAACATTGAGAAGAGAAGGATATTCAAGTTCTTGCTAGGGCTGAACAGAAACCTTGATGAGGTGAGGGGCAGAATCATGATTGTCAAGCCCTTAGCTACCATAAATGAGGCTTTTTTTTTAGAAGTTTTGCATGAAGAAAACAGGAGGAAGGCCATGCTTGGCACTAACAGCAACAGTTCTCAGCCTGATGGGAGTGCATTGGAAATTCGTAGAGGCTAAATTTCCTCATTCGACAATAAATCTAAGAAGGGTCGTCCATGGTGTGACCATTGCAAGAGGCCAGGTCATGTTAAAGACAGCTGCTGGAAATTGCATGGAAAGCCTATAGATTGGAAGCCCAAGGCAGAGAGAGAAAGGCGAGGAAACATGACAACTTATGGAGACTCACCTACTGCTATTGCCGAATTATTTAGCAAGGAACAATTGAATCTTCTCTAGAAGTTGATCAGCCAACAACCATAGTCTATCATTGCATCAGGATCTTTGGCTCATGCTGATAACCAATTGACTGCCCTTAATGCAAAACAAGTGCCGAGTGAGTGTTGGATTATTGACTTGAGCACGTCAAATCATATGACATGGGATGTTAACATGTTTACTACATACACTCCCTGTCATAACCATTTCAATATTCGTATAGCAGATGAGTTCTTATCTAAGGTTGTTGGGATTGGTGTAGTGGCAGCCACTAACACAATTATTGTTGACTCTGTGTTATTTGTACCTAAATTGGATTGCAATCTTTTATCTGTGAGAAAATTGACCCAAGATAAGAAATGTGTAGCTAAATTCTCTCCTAAATTGTGTCTTTTTCAGGACTTGGGTTCGGGGAGGACTATTAGCAGTGCAAGAGTCAGTTCTAGACTCTACTATCTCAAAGTGGAGCCTTCTGTGAGAAAACGGTTCATTCCAATAGCATTTGGGGCCGGTTGCAGTAAATCTTCTAAAACCTCTAATCTAGTGTCTGGGCCTTACAGTTATAACGATGTCTTGATTTGGCATTATTGTCTATGCCATTTAAGTTTTCATTATTTGTCAAAGTTATTTCTTGTACTGTTCAGAAATAAAAATCCACTCCTTTTTCAATGTGAGATCTGCCAGTTTGTTAAACATACTAAGAGCACTTATTCAATTTCACCATATAAATCATCCAAACTTTTTTCAATAATCCACAGTGATGTTTGGGGGCCTTCCTAGGTTGCAAACATCACAAGGGCTAAGTGGTTCGTTTCTTTTATAGATGATCACACCAGGCTCACTTGGATTTATCTTATAAAGGAAAAATCTGAAGTGACACATATTTTTAAATGTTTTAAAAAGATGATTCAAACTCAGTTTTACAAGGATTCAAATTTTTCGAGCTGACAATGGCAAAGAATTTTTTAATTCATTCCTTGGCAATTATCTTTCTGATGAGGGTCGTACATCAAAGTACGTGTGTAGATACACCCCAACAAAATGGTTTTATTTTCACCTGCCCAGAGAGCTCTAGATCGTTTGATTTCAGTAAATTGATCTGCAAATTATTTATATCAATCAATTTTGATTTTTTACCTCTTATTTTTCTTGAAAATTCTATGCATGTCTGAAATAAAATTTGATTTTGAGATGTGTTTGCTATGGAAGAATTTGGTGAAACAGTGTTTATTAAAACTGGTTCAATATTTTAGAGATGGTTTTATTTATTTATTATTATTTATTTTTTTGTAAACTCTATTTTTGGATTTTGCTTTCGGGTTTGAATGGATTTGGAGGAGGTAATTTGATGCTGGGTGGAGGAAGAAGCATAAGTTCACAACATCATTTTTTGTTTTTTCTCATTATCTTATTATTTTATATTCTATTATTTTCATATTTTCAATTTTTCTTATAAGGGCCTTTTTAGGCCTATAACAAGTCTAACTTTGTCAACCTAACAGAATTATTAGCCGTTGTTAATTTGAGGGGTCTTCTTGTAGAATAATCTTATTTCACCATCTAGCTATAACTAGACCAAACCTCAAGGGCGTCTGTGCAATTTCCCCTAAATTTACCTATTTACCATTATTAATTGACTAATTTCTAATTATTGTCCTTAAAAAAAATAATCTAATTATTAGAGTATTTGTTAATAGGGATGGCAAATAGACCCAGACCCGCGAGACCCGACCCGGACCCGACCAGCGTGGGTCGGGTCTGGGTCCTCACATTCGGTTCACGGTTCGGGTATGGGTCTAGAATATTAGACCCGATTCGGATCCGGGTCGGGTCGGGTCGGGTCTAGGTCTGGGTCCATAGACCTGGATCCGGACCCGTAGACCCGAATAGTGAGTGAGTTTAAAAAAAAAATTTGAAGAATTTGAAATTGAAATTGAATGCAAATAATAATATTTCCCTTTTATGTCCTTTATTTATTAATTTTTTTATTTAGTTATTTATATATTTAAGTATATATATTTTTTTAGTATTTTATTATTATTTTTTTTGGATCATGGGTCCACAGGTCCGCGGGTCTAGACCTAGACCCGCGAATTTTCATGGGTTCTCGGTCGGGTCTGGGTCTTCCTAAGACCCGCGGGTCCAGACCCGAACCCGAACCCGAAAATTTCATGGGTCTAGGTCCGGGTCTGGGTCCAATTTTTTTTGTCGGGTCTAGGTCTGGGTCCAGTAAGACCCGACCCGACCCGACCCGACCCGAACCCGACCCATTGCCATCTCTATTTGTTAAACTTGTCAACATGTGGGGAGGGACTAGGGAGTTGGGAGTAATTCTGTTTGGGGACATTATTATTTTCCACCCTCACTTATGAGGTATTGATCATTTTCCACTCTCTAGTTTGAGTAATGACCAAAATCCACAATCTAATTTCAGTTAATAGTCAAAATGCACCCTACCATTACAATTCCATTAAAATTTTTATTTTTCCGTTAAGTTAGGGTATAATGGTAAATGAAGTGGTAAAATTAATAATCATTATTAAATTAAATAAATAAAATTAAAATATAATAAAGTATAATCTATCTCTTCCTTAAAAAAAAATCTCTCTCTCACACCCCACTCACCACCGATATCCATTCTCCACCCATCTCTCTCTTTCTCTTTTAAAAAATTAAAAACAAAATTGAGATATTACTTTGATTATGGTTTTTATGATGTGTGTTTTGTTGGAAAATTTTGTGTATTTTGTGATAAACTCATATTTTGAGAGCATTATTTGGGTACGATTAATTCCATAAAAATGGGAGATAAATGCATATTCGAATTCTCCTCCGTGAGAGCTTCGAAATGGTATACTCAAATTCACAAAATGATTAATGGGTGAATGAGAAATTGAGTCTCAAAGTGAACTCATTGTGTAGGGAATAAAGTGAATCCCACATTGCTTAGGGAAATCATTTATATGTAGTATATAAGTGAATGGGTGATATGAGCTTTCAACATGTGTGATGGACCTCGAACCTTCGAATGCACAACTCGTGTGTGGGCGCGACCTGCGTACACGAATGCCGCTCCGGTTTGGACCGTGAGAGTCAAGTTGACTTTTTGCCACTTCCCTAAGTCAACGTTTTTTTTTTTTTTTTTTTTTTTTTTTTTTTTTGTAAAGAATAAGGAAAGCAATTAATTGTTTGGATTCTGATTTCTTACTTGATCACTACGAATACAGAATCGGTTTTTAATTAGGAATGAATCTCTTTAAACGGAAGATTATTCCCTAATTAATTTACTTTCCTTATCAGACTAAAAACGTGATAATCAAGTATTTTCCAACTAAACCCTAGTTTCGGTTGCCTATAAAACCTAAGCTTCTTTTCACAGAAAATCATCCCGAAAATACAGCAGCTGCAGCAGCTTCTTCTCTTCTCTGTTTTTCTGTTTTCTTGGTAAGTTTGAGCTCGGTTTGGAGTTCGCTGAGAGTGGCTTGTGCTTCGCACTTCCACTGTTAATCCGTTGTATCCTAGGAGACGATCGCTACACACATACGGTGTGATATATGGCAAAATTGTCTTAAGGACACCGTATGAAACATGAGCCTCGGATTTCTAACGTGATTTCTGTGTTGTTCATCTTCTGTTTACTGCAGGTTCATTACCATATTGTGTTTTCGGAAATCAAAACAACAATCTAAAGACGATTTTACTTTATTCTTTTCATCTAAACTGTTTTTATTTTTAAAAACCTTCTGGTCTTTGAATCTCGTTTCAGATCGTGAACCTCACTGGTTCGGTTTTCTTTTACCGTGGAAATTGGGTTTCTTTTGAAACACTGATTTCGGTTTATTACAAACGTAATCTGTGGAAATCGGGTTTCATTCGAAACACTGTATTTCAATTAATCGTTGATCTATATCTTCGTGGACAACCGGGTCTATACTTCTAGACACTGATTGTGATTTCTTTTTAGAAATTTGGAATCATTCGATTCATAGTGATTTATTTCAGAATTCTTGAATCGTGTTGATTCATTGTGATTTGAATCTGTTTTCATTCACTGGAATATCATTTGATATTATTTTCGTCGCTCTAAAACAATTTTGCTTTTGTTTCAGATATTATGACAAATACCTCTAACGTGAACTCGAGCGTTCCATTAGAGACTCCGAACGTAAATCCAACTGTGGAATCAATTGCTTTGGCTGTGAACTTTGTGCTCATGGGCGAAGTGCCTGTAGCGTTGCCTGCTGTGGCCACAACGACTCTGGTCATCAACTCTTTTGTGAGAAACATGCTTGATCCGGTGATGAGCCAGTATATGAGTCAAGGGAACATTCCTATGGCAAATCCCTACATGAATTCGGTACCATTACCGATGAATCATATGGAGAAACCTGATAAGTTCAGTGGACCGAATTTTAAACAGTGGCAGCAAAAGATGCTGTTTTATTTGACCACACTGAACCTTGGCAGGTTCTTGACTGAAGATGCTCCTAAACGTAATGTTGGTGAAGAGCGAGATGTTCAAGTATGGAATGCTATTGATGCATGGAACCATTCGGACTTTCTGTGCTGCAATTACATACTGAACGGGCTGTCAGATTCGCTATATAGCGTTTATTCTTCAAAGAAAACAGCCAAAGAACTGTGGGAGTCATTAGACCGGAAATACAAAATTGAGGACGCAGGATCCAAGAAGTTTGTTGTGGGCCAGTTTCTTGATTACAAGATGGTGGACTCCAAGACAATTATGAGTCAAGTTCAAGAACTTCAAGTGATTCTACATGAGATACACGCTGAAGGGATGGTCCTGAGTGAAACCTTCCAAGTGGCGGCAATCATTGAGAAGCGAGGAAGGATTTCAAGAACTATCTCAAACACAAGCGAAAGGAGATGAAGATCGAGGATCTCATTCTCAAGCTTCGTATTAAAGAAGATGACAGGAAGTATGACAAGAAAGATGTCAGTGTGCCTGAAGCAAAGATCAATGTAGTTGAGCATGGGCAGAGGTCTAAACCTAAGAAGAACAAGCCTGGGAAAGGATCCAAATTGGGTCCAAAGGGAGGAGTCTCTAAGAAGCCAAAATTCCAAGGGAAGTACTTCAACTGTAACAAGCTGGGTCACAAATCTTCTAAGTACAGGTTGCCAAAGAAGAAGAAGAACCACATGGCAAACATGGTTGCTGGGATCTCAAAAGAAGTATCTGAGATCAATCTCTCTGCAGTTGTGACAGAAGCAAACCCGGTTGGGTCAAATCCAAGGGAGTGGTGGTTGGATACTGAAGCCACTCGGCATATATGCTCTGACAGGGAGATGTTCAATTCGTTTGAAGAAGAGGCGAATGGGGAGAAGCTGTATATGGGCAACTCAGCCACATCTGACGTTAAGGGACGTGGTCAAGTCGTTCTCAAGATGACCTCTGGTATAACCTTGAGCTTGAACAACGTGCTGTATGCACCTGAAATTCGCAAGAACTTGGTGTCCGGTTCGTTGATAAACCAGCATGGGTTCAAGATGATGTTTGAATCAAACAAAGTAGTTTTAACTAAGCAAGGTACTTATGTGGGTAGGGGATATGTAACTGAAGGGCTTTTTAAGCTTATGTATCTGTTGTTAAACGAACTATCAATAAAGATAATGCTTCAGTTTATTTGCTTGAGTCTTCCAATTATGGCATGGTAGACTAGGACACGTTAATTATGATACTTTGCATAGATTAATTAACGTGAATCATATTCCCACATTTAATATTGATCCCAAACATAAGTGTGAAGTTTGCGTTGAAGCAAAACTAATAAGATCATCATTTCAAACTATTGAAAGAAAATCTGAACCTCTTGATTTAATTCACACGGACATATGTGACTTAAAGTTTGTACAAACAAGAGGTGGCAACAAATATTTCATCACGTTTATAGATGACAGCACTAAATACTGTTATGTATATTTGTTGAAAAACAAAGATGAACCCATAGAGAAGTTTAGTCTCTATAAAACTGAAGTTGAGAATCAACTCAACAAGAAAATCAAGGTACTGAGAAGTGACCGAGGTGGTGAGTATGTAGCACCGTTTGGTGAATTCTATGCACAACACGGAATCATACACCAAACCACTGCACCATATTCCCCTCAGCAAAATGGTATTGCAGAACGTAAAAATCGTACCTTGAAGGATATGATGAATGCAATGCTGATAAGTTCTGGATTGCCTCAGAACATGTGGGGTGATGCTATATTGTCTAGCAATTACCTTTTAAACAAGGTACCCCGAAAGAAAGAAGACAAGACCCCATATGAACTATGGAAAGGAAGAAAGCCTTCCTATAAATTCTTACGAATGTGGGGATGTCTTGCCAAAGTGGCCGTACCTATATCTAAAAAGGTGAAAATAGGTCCAAAAACTGTTGACTGCATTTTCATTGGATATGCACAAAACAGTAGTGCTCATCGATTCTTGGTCTATAAATCTGACATACCAGATATACACAAAAATACGATAATGGAATCTAGAAATGCAATGTTCTTTGAACATGTATTTCCATGTAAATCCAATGATGAAGCAAGTTCGTCAAAACGAACACATGCTGATAGTTGTGAGGACCAAGAACAAGAAAAAGAAGTAGAGGATGAACCTAGACGTAGCAAAAGAGCAAGGACGGAAACGTCTTTTGGTCCAGATTTTATGACCTATTTGCTAGAAGGTGAACCTCGAACTTTCAAAGAAGCAGTAAGCTCTTCAAAAGGACTCTTGTGGAAAGAGGCTATTAAGAGCGAAATTGATTCCATCCTTCAAAATCATACTTGGGAATTAGTGGATCTTCCTCCAGGGTGTAAACCGCTAGGATCCAAATGGATTTTCAAAAGAAAGATGAAAGCAGATGGAACAATTGATAAGTATAAGGCCAGACTTGTAATTAAAGGTTACAATCAACGAGAAGGCCTAGATTACTTTGATACATATTCTCCTGTGACGAGAATAACCTCCATTAGGATGATACTTGCAATCGCAGCTTTGCGAAACCTTGAAGTACATCAAATGGATGTGAAAACGGCTTTCTTAAATGGAGATTTAGATGAAAAAATTTACATGGAACAACCTGAGGGTTTTTCTGCTCCAGGACAAGGAAAGAAAGTCTGTAAATTGGTGAAGTCTTTATATGGTTTAAAGCAAGCACCAAAACAATGGCATGAGAAATTTGACAATGCTATGATGTCAAATGGATTTAAAATCAACGAATGCGACAAATGTGTTTATGTTAAGGACACAGAAAATGGCTATGTCATTGTATGCCTTTACGTTGATGACATGCTCATTGTGGGTAGTGATGATAAAATGATCAAATCTACCAAGGATATATTGAAATCAAGATTTGATATGAAAGATATGGGACCAGCTGATGTCATGTTGGGAATGAAAATCTCAAGGACATCTAACGGACTCATAATAAGTCAATCACTCTATATTGACATGATTCTTGAGAAATTTAACACGAATGATTCTGGAATTTCCAGAACACCAGTAGATACAAATCTACACCTATCCAAGAATAAGGGTGAGAGCGTCTCTCAACTAGAATATTCTCGAGTGATAGGAAGTCTGATGTACTTAACAAGTTGTACAAGACCAGATATAGCTAATGCAGTCAGTAAATTAAGTAGATACAAGAGTAATCCAGGAACCGATCACTGGAAAGGAATAGTAAGAGTACTGAAGTACTTAAGATTCACTCGTAATCATGGATTGCATTATACCAGATATCCTGCTGTCCTAGAAGGATACACGGATGCTAACTGGATATCTGATATGAAAGATTTAAAATCCACCAGTGGGTATGTGTTCACACTGGAAGGTGCGGCAGTATCCTGGAAATCCTCCAAACAAACATGTATAGCCAGATCCATCATGGAATCTAAGTTTATAGCATTAGATAAATGTGGTGAGGAGGCTGAATGGCTATGCCAATTCTTAGAGGATATTCCAAGATGGCCAAAGCCTGTGCCAGCGATTTGCATCCACTGTGATAGTCAATCAGCAATAGGAAGAGCACATAGCAACATGTATAATGGGAAGTCTAGACATATACGTCGAAGACACAACACCATTAGACAACTAATCTCAACTGGGGTTATCACTATTGACTATGTAAGGTCAAAAGATAACATTGCGGATCCGCTAACCAAATGGTTAAACAGAGAATTAGTTGAGACATCATCGAGAGGAATGGGACTAAAGCCCATGAGATAAAAAGTCGATACAATGGACACCCAACCTAGTTGACTGGAGATCCCAAGATTTAGGTTCAATGAGACAACCAAATTGTAAGACTTAGTTGGATCACTGTGGGGGTTACCCTCGAGTCCATTCCTATAATGAAACAGTGATGCCCGCAGGGAAAAGGTTAAACCATGTTTTTAATGATTCTTATGCGTCGAAATTCCAAGCTATGGAAATCCGAGCAGAGTAATGCGGGTTACTCTTAATTAAGAAATCACCTATGTGAGAGAGAAGTGGGGCTGCTTCTAAAAGAGAATAGTGAAGGGCTATATTCTCCGGTGACTCTCACAGAACCAGGCGCATGTTCATGGTCAAAACGAACATAACAATGAGAACCAAATCGGGTCTGGAAGATGCCTGTGTGAGGTATGCTATCGTTTACATAAACGGTAGAGCAGTTCAAGGATATCACATCTATTGATCAACCAGTAAAGTAAGCATACCTCTACAATGGAAGGTTCAAAGGGTAACACCTACCTATCCTATGCAGGTTTCAACCGTTTGAACTTACCAAACTTCATCTCTCATCTCCTAGGTCAATTTCATTCATGTGGGGGATTGCTGGAAAATTTTGTGTATTTTGTGATAAACTCATATTTTGAGAGCATTATTTGGGTATGATTAATTCCATGAAAATGGGAGATAAATGCATATTCGAATTCTCCTCCGTGAGAGCTTCGAAATGGTATACTCAAATTCACAAAATGATTAATGGGTGAATGAGAAATTGAGTCTCAAAGTGAACCCATTGTGTAGGGAATAAAGTGAATCCCACATTGCTTAGGGAAATCATTTATATGTAGTATATAAGTTAATGGGTGATATGAGCTTTCAACATGTGTGGCATAGAGGCTCTCTCTCGCGCGTGCAGAGGGGTGCAAATCATGGACCTCGAACCTTCGAATGCATGACTCGTGTATGGGCGCGACCTGCGTACACGAATGCCGCTCCGGTTTGGACCGTGAGAGTCAAGTTGACTTTTTGCCACTTCCCTAAGTCAACGTTTTTTTTTTTTTTTTTTTTTGTAAATAATAAGGAAAGCAATTAATTGTTTGGATTCTGATATCTTACTTGATCACTAAGAATACAGAATCGGTTTTTAATTAGGAATGAATCTCTTTAAACGGAAGATTATTCCCTAATTAATTTACTTTCCTTATCAGACTAAAAACGTGCTAATCAAGTATTTTCCAACTAAACCCTAGTTTCGGTTGCCTATAAAACCTAAGCTTCTTTTCACAGAAAATCATCTCGAAAATACAGCAGCCGCAGCAGCTTCTTCTCTTCTCTGTTTTTCTGTTTTCTTGGTAAGTTTGAGCTCGGTTTTGAGTTCGCTAAGAGTGGCTTGTGCTTCGCACTTCCACTGTTAATCCGTTGTATCCTGGGAGACGATCGCTACACACATACGGTGTGATATACGGTGAAATCGTCTTAAGGACACCGTGTGAAACACGGGCCTCGGATTTCTAACGTGATTTCTATGTTGTTCATCTTCTGTTTACTGCAGGTTCATTACCAGATTGTGTTTTCGGAAATCAAAACAACATGTTTATGAGAGTATTGAGTCTTTTGACCAAAGAATAAAGCAAAGCCAACATGAGATTTCGTGTACAATAAAGGGTATATTACTTTGATTTGTCTCAAATGACAGATAAGTTATTTGTTGAGAGTTGAAATGAACTTTCATTCGTTTGCCTTTTTTTTATTCTTTCTCATACTCAAAACCCAGATGTGTAATGTGCCTTGAAGGGTTCTTGTCTAATACTCATTTGTTGGTACTGGTGCCGTTGTGGGTGAGAAATTGGATCTGAAGAAGATGATTGAAGAGCTTGATTTAGCTGAAATCCCTTCAGTGTTCATCTTTCCCACCATCTCTCTCTCTTGGTCTCCTCCGAGTCGAGATCGGCGCTCGATCTCCTACTTCACGCTGCTCGATCTCCTCTCACCACCGAGTCCCTTCTCTTTCTCTTCCCCGTTCTTCTTCTTCTTCTTCTTCCCATCTCTCTTCATGGGGCAGTGGTGATTGTGGTGAATGGGTTTTTTTTTGGGTTTGGGGTGCTCGCCGGCGATGGGAGAGCTGATTTCCTCCGTTGAGAAGAGATCAGCTGATAGGAGGTAGTTGGTTGCTTTCAGTTTTTAGGTTTGCTGGTTTGATTTGAGTGTTGAATTTTTTTGGTTTTACTTTTAATTTGATTTTGCTAAAAAAAAAAAATAAAAAAAAAAAATTGGTGGTTACTCTGATTTTGGTTTTAATTAGTTTGACAATTTTTTTAAACTACTTAGAATCTACTGTTGAATGGAGTAGCAGGTTGGGAATTGGATGGATTCGATTCCGTTTTTTTTTTTTTTTTCTAGTGGGGTGTCAGTTCCTGGGTTTCTATTTCTTGTTGGTGTAACGGTGTTTGTGTTGTTGTTTTTCTGGTTGGTGTTGGTCTATGGGAGCTGGTGTGGGAGTTGGGGTGATGACTGATAAGGTTTCTGGGTTTTGGAAACTGTCTTCTGGGTTTTAGAGACTGGATTTCTAAGTTTCATGATGAAGATGTTGAATTTGTTTTTGCTTTTTTTTATTTCTTGATTATCTTCGCCGGCCATCTCTGATATTGATGGTAGAGATTGAATCTGGTGATGATATTGATGACATGGTGTTGAATTTTTTTTATAAAAAAAAAAAAAAAAACAAAATTTAAAACTGAAAAAGAGAGGTAGAAGGCTATAATAGTATTTTTGTTAAAAAGTTAACGAAAATGAACAGAAGTTAACAGAATGTGGAAAATGGTCAAACTAGAGGCTGGAAAATGACCAATACCACAAAATTGAGGGTGAAAAAAAATAATATCCCTTATTTTTATGAGCAAGAAAAAAGAGCTCGACAAAATATCTTATCATCAACTGTATTATTGCATTTGTTAGAAAAAGTCAAAGCTGGTATACTCACACAAGTTGCATGTTGAAATCTCCACTAACCATAAGGTGGTTGCCTAGGTGGTCCAAGGCTTAGGATTAAAAAACCTAAGTCCTTAGTCCTTGGCTCTATTCCTGACAATTACATTGTGGCAAGCCCTCAGAGTGTTTAGCTCTCCTTATGGAAAGAAGGACGGACATGAGGCTAACGTTAGCGGTTCAAATCATACCCAGACGGAGGCGAGTTCTGATTTACGCGTTTACATCCTTGTGGGGCCAGGGGTGTGGGCCAGGGTTTCTTATCTGTCATACTCCGTGAAGCCAATATACAGGCCACATCGTCACGCAGTTGGAGAAGAACAGACGAATAGGTGTCTGGATAAAGTATGGGATCCTCGATGATATAACAACAACACAACAACAACAAAAGAGGAGTGCTAGATACACTCCTCAACTCACTCTCCCAACCCACTCTTTTTTTTTTCTTTTTTTTTGACACTTGTCATATATTGACTTTTTAGAAATAACTTTTAGACCCATCATTAATGAATTATTTTTGCATGTTATTTAAAATTCAAATCATCCACATCTTCCCAAAATTGCCCTTCTTTTACACCAAATTGTCATTTCCAAATAGAGAGCTTCTTTTAACAATCTAAATTTTTCTTTTTACACTTATTTTCTAATGACACTTCGTTCTCAAAATTTAAATTTAAAAAAATTCTAAAGACACTTCCTTTTGTTCCAAGATTATCTTTTTATTTTTTGACACTCCTATTCTAAAAAAAGAAATTATCTCTCATAAATCATTAAATTAAATATTACATATTATACAATCTCTCCTAAATTTTTACTTACCATATTAAACTCTCTCTTCTCCAATGCATATCTCTAATTTTCTATCTCCATTATTTCCCAAGCAAGACTAACAGTTAAGGAAAAAAAAAAAAACAAAGTAAAAAAACTCAAAAAGCAAGTACTTTGTTTTTTTTTTTTTTAATCGAAATATGAAAATGTTTTTTGTTACTTTTGTAGGTATGTGATTACCTAGAGAACTTTAATTCGTTCATTAGTCTTAGAAATTCTGAATTTAATCAAATCTAGTTGTAATAAATCAAGTTTTCATATATCTATTTTATTTTATTTTTTAAAAATTGACTTTTTAATATATATATATATATATATATATTACTGTTAGTAAAAAACCAAAATATTCATAAGTTTTTTTTTCCTTTAATTATTAATCAATCAAGAAAGTATGGGAAAAATTGAGAGAAAGAGTAATTAGGAGAGAGTGTTTAATATGGTAATAACAGATTTAGGAAAGAGAGTTTAATACGTAATATTTAATCTAATGATTAAGGAGAGAGAATTTTTTTTTAAAAATAATTTTACTAGTTTGGAATGTCTTTAGAATTTTTTTTGTCTTGTTTAGTAATTTTAATTCAGGTTAAAATTGTCATTAATAAAAAAAAAATTAAATTGGAGTGTAAATAGATAATTTGTGGATTGTAAGGATAAACTCTCTTCCAAATATGTGAGCAAAAATCTTTAAAGGTAAAATAGATTGAATAATATTTATTTTAAAAAGAAAATTAGTAAATATATTATTAACAATATTAAATTTATCAAAATACAATAAACATCGACATCTTACGTTTTTTAGTATATTTGAGTTTTGATATTATTAATGAAATTTTAATTATTTTAACTATATTTTTCAAATTATGTAAAAATAATTGCTTTGTAAAATGTGATGAACTTATGATAATATAGACAGAAATGATAATTTTTTAAGTATAAATTGTGTTTGCTATGATATTTTAAAAAATAAAAAAGAGGTATTATTAATATTTAAGAAAAGAACTATGACAATTTGATGTAAACAAAAGGGTAATTTGAAAAGATGTGATGGCTTGAATCGTAAATAATATTTAAAAACAATTCATTAATAATTTATTTTAAAAAAGTGGACAAGTGTAAAAGGAGAAAGGGTGGTAGCTTGGGAGAGTAAAGTGAGGGAGTGATTCTCTCACGACAAAAAACTCCTCTCATCCCCGTTGATCAATGCCTGATCTTATCTGAAAATGAGAGGTGGAGACAGAGCATATAAATAGCCCTCTTGTAATTAAAATATTTATTCTTCATAGATCAATAAAATTTTCCAGATCTACTTTCTCTCTCTACTCATCTTTCTCTGATCAGTAAAACTTTCTCTCTCAAGTTTGTTATTTCACAACTCAAACACAAGTAATAGCTCAAAATATTTCTCTTCTTTTGGCATTCAATTTCAAATCTCAAAATATGGCTGCTGGGGCAATTGTTTCTACTGTTCTGGAACAACTGACTTCGATCATTGGTAGAGAAGTAAAGCAAGAAGCGAGGCTTGTAACGAGCGTCAGAAAAGAAATAGAAAAGCTCACCCGCAACTTTCAAGCCATTCAAGCTGTGCTGATTGATGCAGAGCAAAGACAAGTGAAGGAGACAGCTGTGGGAGTTTGGTTTGACAAGCTCAAAGATGTAAGTTATGACCTGGATGACGTCTTGGATGAATGGAACACCGCAATTCTGAAATTACAAATTGAGGGGGTTGAAAAGGCTCAAATTCCTGAGAAAAAGGTACGTTTCAGGTTTTCCTCCCCTTGCTTCCGTTTTAGACAAGTTGCTTCACAACGTAATTTTGGTGTTAAGATAAAAGAAATCAATGAAATTCTTGATTCTATTGCCATAGAGAAAGATAGGTATAACCTTAATGCCATTAGGAGTATCGAAAAACCTCGAAGAGCGGAAACTACTTCTTTTGTTGATGTGTCCAAGATACGTGGTCGGGACGAGGAGAAAAACATTCTAGTAAACATGTTGTTGAGTGAGAGTAATAAGGATGAAATAACATGCCTCCCTGTCATCTCAATTGTAGGGATGGGAGGAATTGGGAAAACCATTCTCGCACAACTTGCTTACAATGATCCAGAGATTAGGAGTAAATTCGATCTCAGAATATGGCTTTGTGTCTCAAACCCATTTGACGAGGTTAGGATTGCTAGAGAAATAATTGAAGGTCTTAGTGGTCAAACCACTAATTCAGTTGAATTCCAATCTCTTTTGAAATGTATAAGTGAAACTGTTGTGAATAAAAAATTTCTTCTTGTCTTCGACGACGTGTGGACAGAAAATTATGGGAAATGGGAAGCATTGTATAACTCTCTTAACAATGGTTTTCATGGTGAAGGTAAGATTTTAGTCACCACACGTAAGATGGCAGTTGCAAAAATGATGAAATCAATTGATGTTATTGATATTGGAGTATTGTCTAAAGATGAAAGTTGGTCATTGTTTAAACAATTAGCATTTTATGATAGGTCTCGTGAAGAGTGTGAAGAATTAGAAAAGATTGGTAGAGAAATTGTTGGCAAGTGCAAGGGTTTGCCTCTTGCCATAAATACTATCGGGAGTTTGTTACGGTTTCAAAAAACTAGAGATCAGTGGCGAAGAATATTAGATGGTGAGATTTGGGAATTGAAAGAGTTAGAAAGAGATGTTTTTCCCCCACTATTGTTGAGTTATAATGATTTGCCTTATATGGTCAAACGATGTTTTTCATATTGTGCCATCTTTCCAAAAGATTATGAGATGGAAAAATATGAATTGATTCGATTATGGATGGCCCAAGGTTATCTTGGTTTCGAACATGATAAAGAGATAGAGATAATTGGTGAGAAGTATTTTGACACTTTAGTGATGCGTTCTTTCTTCCAAGAGTTTCAAAAAGATGCAGATGGTAATATTTATGCATGCAAGATGCATGACATAGTCCATGATTTTGCTCAATATCTTAATAAGAATGAATGTTTTTCAAAGGAAATTGACAGAGGTGAAGAAGCAAGCCTAGATGTTTCGTGTGAGAAAGCTCGTCATTCAATGTTGATGCTGAAATCGTCGTATCATATCAACATATCTAATGTTCAGAAGCTACGTAGTTTTTTAATTGAGTGTGAATCTGGATCTCAATCGATGGGTAGTTTCTCACCTTACTTATTTGAGGAGTTGACATGTTTAAGGGCATTGAAGTTAAGAAGAAGTTGGGATAATAAGATACCAAGTAAGATAGAGAACTTGATACATTTGAGATACCTTAACATGTCAGGGCTAAATATAAAAGAATTACCCGAGTCATTGTGTTGTTTGTATAACTTACTAACCTTGAATATTAGTTATTGTTGGTTTCTCGAAAAACTGCCTCAAGGGATGGGAAAACTAATCAATTTGAGGCATTTAATAAATCGGAGTACTCAGGACCTCAAATACATGCCAAAAGGAATGGAGAGTCTAGTATGTCTTCGAACATTGGATAAATTTATTGTTGGAGGTGATCCTAATGGCATGGGTCTTGGATGTCTTAAAAACTTTAACAAGCTTCGAGGTCTTCTTTTGTTAGAAGGGCTTGGAAATGTTGTAGACAAAGTTGAAGCTAAGAATGCACGACTCATGGATAAGAAAAATCTGGTTGATTTGCGATTGTATTTCAGCAGTGAGAGTGATATAGATTTGGTTGAAAAAGATTCAGTAGTTCTTGAAGCCTTACAACCACCTCCCAATTTAGAGACCTTATTTATAGATGGCTGTAGAAGCATCAGTTTGTCCCCTCATTGGATGGTATCATTAATTCATCTCAAGACGCTATTTCTCCAAAGCTGCAGAAATTGTGAGTATTTGCCTGCTTTGGGAAACTTGCCACTGCTTGAATATTTGGAGATATCTGAAATGGAGAGTGTGAAAAGAGTGGGCAATGAATTTGTGGGCTTGGAAAATATAGACACTGCATCATCATCATTGTCTTCACTTACTGCCTTCCCCAAATTGAAGACTCTCAGTATCCAGTACATGGACAATTGGGAAGATTGGGAATATAAGATTACAGGAGATAATACAATCATGCCATCTCTTTCTACTCTACATATCATTGACTGCCCAAAATTGAAGTCACTGCCGGACCACCTTCTTCTTGCTACATCACTCGAGCAATTGAACATAAAAGATTCCAAATTTTTAGAAGAACGTTACATGGTGGAGAGTGGGAGACTTGCAATGAGGAGTAGAGACGGTGATTATGCAGTCCGGTACTCTCTTTCTTCTTTTCTTCTCTTTTATTAGTTAGTTAGTTGATCTTATTGCTAATTAATCTGAAATTTTTATTTAAATTTAGACCAAAAAAATTCAATTGCAATCTTATCACTTCATCCTGTATCCTATATCATATGAATCATTTTGCTTCAACAAAAACTAACTCTAAAAATCACTTGTAATATAATATTTCTATTCTATTTCATGTTTCTTTCAGTAGCTACTCTCAGTTGCCATTACTGTGAATCGGGTATTTATGCTCAAATTAATAAGAACTGCTCTTACATAAAAGCATATGACTTGTCTTGTTTAACAACTGGTGAATGGTGATATTTAATTAGAATTCATTGTCAACTCTTGCTTGGTGAATGGTGATATTTAATTAGAATTCATTATCATATTTTACAGGAAATGAAAGCTCTAGTGATGACAGAGGACAGACTACAATTGCTTGAGGGGAGTGACCGGAGCATTAATGGAAAGACTACACGGATGGATGTTCTGGCGGAAGGAAAAACTGGTGCTTAAATTTGTGAGAATTTTTTTTTATTATATATTCAGCCTTCTAAAGACTTCCTAAAGAAGTGACCTACAATGAAAATATGATGAACCTCTATTTTTTCCTTGATTTGGTGTTAGAATTTGGTCTCAAACGGAAGTGACTTGTTGGATATGCTTTGCAGCATGGATGCTCAAAATCCAACACATACTGAAAGATATTGAGAGCAGAGGATGCTCAAAATGCAACAAAATGTATTCCCTGTTGATTTTTTTCAGTAAGAAATTTTTTTTTTTATTATTATTATTATTTTTTTAAAAAAAAAATTCTGATGTTTTTGTTGATTTGATTTTACATGAATAACTTTTAGGTTGGGGTGGATATTGCTAGAAGCGGCATTGTTTTCTGATTTGTAGTGGAAGGAGCTGAGAGCAGTCTCATTACTGACTACACTCACAAAGTAAGTTCAGTTCTGAAACTTTGCTATAATTATTGATTGATTGATCATTAATTTGTTTCCTGTGAATAAAACAAGTTGTTTGATGAAAGAGCTTTTGGGGCATGACATTTGTGAGTTGTTGGAGATTTGATGCGGCAGGGAATTTCTGTTCTGGTGGACAGAAGAAGAGAGCAACAACTGGTGAATACTTTTTTTTTTTTTTTTTTTTTATTTCAGGAAGAGAGATTTGTTTCTTAAATTTTCTAAACCAACCCATTTTTCTGACTGTTGTGACATATTTCTCTAGCAGGTGTTCCATTTACACCTTTATCCATGTCCTTTGACGGTATAAATTACTTTGTGGACATGCCCTCGGTGAGTCTCTATATATCTTCACACCTTCGGTTAGTATCACAAACTACAATGAATGCATAGCTAATATTGCAAGTAATTTACAGGAAATGAAAGCTCTTGTAGTGACAGGGGACAGTCACTACCAGTCAACATCCCTGTAAGTGTAGTAAAAACTGAACCATCTTGTTAAAATTTCTGGTCTTTGATATATAATTTATGTGGCCTTTGTGCACAGGCAAACCAAGGCAGATCTCTATTTTTCTACTCAATACTCTCAATTAATCCACATGGGAGAAATTCAAGTCCTGACTGTGGAAGCAATGGTGGACTTACTGGAAAAGTCCTGATTACAACCTTGTTCGGTTCTGCTTCACCTTCGTAGCTGCTCTTGTTCTTGCTACAATCTTCTGGCAGGTTGGCACTAAATGGCAAAATCAACAATGAGTCAAAAGAAGAAAAAAAAAGGGCTGAATCGATCATGATGATGATGATTCTGGATCGTGATGATGATGATGATTCCGGCTATGAAGGTGGCTGCAAGGAACGAAATCGACAATGAAGGCCGACGAAGAAGACGATTCCAGCTATGAAGGCTGCAGGGAGGAACAAAATTGGCAATGAAGGCCGATTGTGGAAGCAATTTCAGCGATGAAGGCATCCTTTTTGTGGGACTATTAGCAATTTCGGCGATTGTCTTTACATTTTTTTTTTCTAAAGACATTTTGATAGGACTATTAGCATCCTTCTAAGCAACAATAAATAATGTTCGCCATGTCTATAAAATATCTCATAAAGAAAGCAAAATATCATTTGCCAGCATCAAAAAATGCTTAAAAGTAATCCATAGTATTCAGTCAGTTTAAAAGCCATTGATTATACAAAAGTGAGTGTGCGACCATCTTATAGTATTCGATCACTTTAAATGCCTTTCATTATATGAATGTGAGTATGCAACCAAAAAAACAGATAGTTGTCTACCCTCCAGGACCAGAGGACTCACCAGCGTCAAAGGAAAAAGTTCAAGATGTATTGCTTTTTATATATACATTTCTACCCTACAGGATTGTTTCAACTGCTGCTCCAAAAGCCGTTGGCATATTTGTTAAAAGTTAAAACTAATTCTTTCAAAGTGGACACATTTTGCAAACATTCAGGTGGCTTCAAGAAGTTATTGCAATCTCTGATTTCTACTTCTCCAAGGCAAGGCATGGCTCCTTCCTCCACAATCCATTCTTGTAGGGCCGTTAACTTCCACAGTTTCAAGAGGCGGAGTTTAGGAGATCCCCCAGAAAGACAAGTTATCTGTTTCCCTCTGTAGGAGTAAGCCGAAAGCCTAAGGATGTTAAGGTGAGGCAACTGGCCTAGAATTGGCATCGGGTCATCTGCTAGTTCTGAAAGTGACAAGGTTAGGTTCCTGAGGTTTGGAGGAAGGACATGGACATCAATTACAGAATTTGGCACTAGTCCTTCCAAATAGAGTTCTTGTAGTTTGTGATGCTCAGCCATGGCCGGCAACATGATGTATGAAACTTGACCAGCGCTCTCAATCGATCTCAACTTCAAGGATTGGAGTTCAGTCAGTTGAGAAATCCATAGAGCTATTTCATTGAATCCAAGCAGACTATTCTGGCATGACAGCTGCAGCTTTCTGAGCCTTGTCAACTTTCGGTAGATAGTAACCATATAGTTCTTATATATAACTTGTAGCCCCCATAAGGTTTGCAGGTTGTTTGAATCTCCAAAATTAAAGCTGACATCAGAAGAATAATTTCGATTCAAATAGAGATGTCGCAGCTTCTCCGCGTTCCATAAAGTAATCTTTGAAACATTAGTCTTCCTCACATCCAAAGTCTCTAAACATGTCAAATACCCCACTGACTCTGGAAGATTATCTATAAAAGTTGATCTGAGGCCTAGGTAACTTAACTGTAACAGGTTTCCTATTACAGGATCAGATAACTTAGGCTTGTATACACCTTCAAGATCAAGCACATTCAACAATCCAAAACCTCTGTCACTGATAATCTTGTTAAGACACATACCTATTTCTCTAGCAGGTGTACCTCGTGTTCGGGTATCAAAAGCTATATAAGAACGTAAGTTTTGAAAGTGAAGAAACGAAGAGGGGAAGTTCTTGATGCCCAAATAGGCTGCCCATCGGCGAACTGTGTATTTTGATTGTTTTGTTGATGCATGAGATGAGTGGAGTTGATGATTAAAGAATCCTACAGCTTCTGCTTTTGGAGAGAATACATCATATAGCACACTAGGCATACAACATGTTACAGGACTTCCATATAACTTCCATCTTACTTGAATCATGTTTCTGGTTACTAGTTCTTCAAAGCACATCTCTGCTAGAGCTTCAGGGTCTATTTCCTCAATATCTGGCAGCGTCACAAATCCCTCGGCACACCATAGATGAATTAACCTCCTTACAGGAATCTCAAATCCTTTAGGGAAAATCCCCATGTAAAGAAAGCATGGCTTGACCTCTGAAGGTAGGTCTTGAAAGATAAAAGCCATGATATCTCCTTTAGCATTATTTGCTTGCTCAATCACTCTTGACCATTCCTCATAGCTTTGTTCCTTGGTAGACAGCAAACCACCAAGCAAGACGATTTGTGATGGTAAGCCACCACATATCTTCAAGATTTCCTCCTTGAGCATGATCAGCTCTATTCTATTTAACCCACCTTCTACTATTCGAACCTTCTTCAAAAACAATTTCCAGCTCTCCTCTTCATTTAATCGACATACTTGTAGAACTGATGCATTAGCAACCTTTGGTGGTAAATTCTTGGCATTGGAAGTAGTCATAATCAATTTGTCACAAAATTGAGATGAGGAACAAATCCGATTTAGAAAAGTTTCCCAAACTTGAGGTGTCTCCACATCCTCTAAGACAATAAGAAAGCTAGTACCATACAAGAGTTTAGTGAGCCCGCGCATCAAGGCATCTTCCGAAAGTGTTTCTGCTAACTCCAACTCATCTTGATTGATTTGTTTCAATATATCAGCCAACACATCTCTAGCTTTGAACACACTTGGAATGCGAACCCAGGCACGATTGATGAATTGTCGTTTGACATCAACTCTATCATATACCGTTCTGGCCAGAGTTGTTTTGCCTGAACCTCCCTCACCAACCAGCGCAATTACTTTCGTAGTAGACTGATCTCGATCCTGCTCACAAGGGACTTCCTCAATGAGTTCACTAGAATGGCCATTATTCAAATTGTGTTGAGGGATTAACTGAACTACCAACTCATTTATTTGACGTTCAAGACCTAAAACGTCTGTTCCGTCCCCTAAACAAAAACCATGAGGTATTTCCCACTGCTGCAGCTGGCAATTCTGGCCGCTATCATTTTCAAGGCTCAATAATCTTGTACTATTGTTGCAGCAGCCAATGTCCCCAATATCTGAACTGAAATCTTCTTTCTTCATCCCCACCAATCGTCTGACTTCATCATTGAACTTCTTCATCTCACGGGGTGAAAAGAACCTGGCTCCATAAAGAGTACACAAATGACATGAAAGGCCTGAAACCACTCTCTCCCTCTCCCCCATCTGATCTTCTGCAGTTGTTTTTTAATAAGCAAGGCGTCTGTAGAATCGCCTGTGAAGCAAACCGCTTCCAGAATCTGAGCAATCCTATGATCATTCGTAGAATCACCACCAGATGAAGAAGATGGCAAGAATTGCTTCAAAGCATGAAGATTGTCAATAGCTGCTAAGACTTGCTTTCTAAAGCTTGAATTTGTTGCTCCATCTGGGAGCAAGTCTTGTAACTTGTTTATCAAGAGTCAAACTGAAGTTTTAGCATCCATGGATTGGAAACAGACCAAGAGCTAGTAGCAGTATGTGGACAAAATAAAAAATAAAAATCAGAAATGAAAATTTCATCTATTAACAAAGACTTGACTTCACAGTCTTCCTTTGAATGTCAACATCTTTCTATATAGCTGCCTAACTTTTACTGATTGGTCAATTAGGAAAAAACATAGAAACAACCCCCATACCAAGAATGTTTAATTCAACAATAATATCCAAGTAAATAACTTTAAAAATACATTCAAAATGAAGCTC
This sequence comes from Acer campestre, assembly GCA_954870605.1. Taxonomy (NCBI): domain Eukaryota; kingdom Viridiplantae; phylum Streptophyta; class Magnoliopsida; order Sapindales; family Sapindaceae; genus Acer; species Acer campestre. The sequence goes on from OX940799.1 coordinate 63,598,784, forward strand.
AAAAGAGTACAAAATTTCACCTGTTAAAGCACATGACAATCACGATCAGCTAACAAGGGCTTCATATTTCTTGATGAAGAAGGGTTGATCAGGGCAATCCATTTGCATGACTTTTACGGTAGACAACAACTACGTTCCCTCTGTTGTGTATTATATATATATATATATATATATATGCTGGGTACGTCACGAGTCGACTCGGGATTTTACCAGCTGAACTCATCGTCAAATGGGGGGTGAATATGGAGTTTTGAAGAAGATTTAGGGTGTGAGAGAGAGAGAGAGAGCAGTCTCCCAAATATATCAGTGAATAAGAAGCAAGTGTATGCTGATGTGTTCAGACACGTCAGCGAGACTTCGCTTATGCCATGGTACGATGTCATGAGGCGTTGGCAAGAAGCGCTGACGTGCCCAAACACGTCATCGTACTCCATTATTCGAAGATTGATATTACGTTGGGTTGGGCTGCTTTTAATTTCAAGTGAAAGTGGGCTTTTATGAGCTTTGGGCCCAATATTTTTTTGTTGATTGATACGGTGCGTTTTAAATAAAGCACACATTTTTGTTCAAATAAATAAAATAAAATAAATAAAAAACATTTACATTTCATTCAAAATTACTAAAAATACAAACTTTGAAGAAACCCCAGTTGAGAAATCATCTTTAAAATAAAGCACTTAATATATGTTGCAAGCAAGGGCGGCTCAACATGTTTTAAGGTCTTAAGGGATAGATAGATACAAATAAAATAAAATAAAATAAATAAAAACCTATATATATTAAAAATAAAAATAATTTTTTAAAACATATTAACTTTTTATGCTTCTTGAGATGTAAAATTTTTAATTAAACTTTTGTTTTCAAGATTTTCTAAAAACTTTTTTTCAAGTGATAAAAGAGCTAATTTATTTATGATCTTATATAAGTTTTTATTAATTTTAATTTTGAAAAACTTTTTTTAGTTGAAGCAACTATTACAGGTGTTTTTAATAGTATTCTATAGGCTATACATTTATTTGGAAAAAAATCATTTTTTAAAAATAATATTTCAACTGTAGTTTGTATTTAATCTCTCTTAAGATTTTTAACTTGGAAAATAAATCAATATTATCTGTATTAGAACAACTATCATGTTTTAAAATAAATTCAAGATTAAGATAATACTTTTTAAAATTATCTTCATCTAACCATTTTATTTTTTTAATATCAAATAAAAAAAAACCAAAAATCTCTCTAAATTGTTGAAATTGCTCAAATCTACCGTGAATAGAGCCAGTCAAACAAAAACAATTAGTAAGTAGTAACCATATCAAAATTAACCACTTGATTCATCAAAAAATTAGAAATAAAAATCTAAATTCTTAAATTTGAATTTACATATCTCAATATCTTCTTAAGGGTAATATAAATAATAATTTTAAAGAAAATTGTAGACTACTGAGATTTAACTTATAAATTGTAAGAGCAAAAAATTATAACAAAAGAGAGTTGTAGAGACTTGTATTGTTGTAGATAAAAATTTAAAAAAAAAAAGAAAAAAAAAAAAAGATAACAATATAGTGGTTTTATTTTATTTACGAAAATACTCTTCTACCAACAATATATAAGGTTATTTCTAGGATTTTGGAAAAAATTATTACTGCTGAATTCATTTCCCTCCCTTTCCTCCCAAATTTGGATGTAAGTCAAAGTGTATAAAATAGGAATAAATTATTCCCCCCATTTCCTTTGGTATTTTTTTTTATCATTAAGACAATTTTTTTTTTTTTTAATAATATCTTTAAAGTTTATAAATAAATGAGGTCCCTATTTTATTGCCATTTTTTAAGACCCTAAACATTTGCATCGTTTGCTTTGCCCTATAGCTGGCACTAGTTATAATAATTGCTTTCCAAAAACACATCACATAGGTTTCCAATTGCAGAAGTATGTAACATTTTTACTTTCCAAAAGCTATTTAGTAGGCTCTAGAATATTACATAACCGATATAACAAAACAAAAACACTTCTAAAATATGATATCCAAAAAGTCTAAATTTCAAAATATTTTCGAACCTGGTTGACATATAATTTTTAGAAGTAACTTTCGAAGGAATTTGGTTGAATCTGTTAGCGAAACAAACATCACTATAAGTGCGGAAGCGTTGCCGGATTGAACACAAACAAACACAATAATAAAGAAAGGATAAGATGAAGAGAAGTAATTAAATCCAATCACACACAACACAAGAATTTACGTGGAAACACAAATTAGGGAAAAAAAACTACGGCCGTCAAGACGACAAAATAAAGTTGTAATATGTAGTAAATTGTTACAACCACACACTCATGATCTCTCTCTAAATAATACCCCAAACCCGATTACACCCAATGCTCACTTTGAGATCTTTCTAGTATTTACTATTTTGCTCTACACACAATAACCTAGTTATTATGGTGTATTTATATGAATTACAGGGAGTTTAAGAGAAAAGTAAATCCTACTCATGTACGTACAAGAATTACTTGTTCCACATAAATACTATTTTCTATTTATAACAAGTTTTCTTTTAAGGAGGAATCATTTTCCTTCAAATACAAGACTTTCCTAATCCACATGAAGACAAACTATTTTTCCTTTTCCGATAAGCACAAGAATGTCTAGAAGAAAACATCTTTCCTATTTTCGCATAGTATTCCTAATATAGGCAAAATCCGTCGTTGCCGCGGTTTGGGTCACGGTTCGCAACCCGTGACCTTCACCATGCAAAGCCACTAAAGTCCGCCACTCAGAATACCGCAGTTGGTGCATTTTGCCTCCGTCGCGATCTACACCGCGTAATACCTGCTGGAATGTACCGCTCCCTATGCCGCGGTTGGTGCACATTGTTCGCACCGCTGTCCATGCCGCAGTTCCCTTCAAAATCTGTTTTTCTAGTTCTTCTTCGGTCTTCAAGCCTCCCTCAAACATAACCTCATACTCTCAAACGCTCTCAAGTCTCTAGGAAGTCTTCACATGGGTTGTATTTTGTTTGGTAACCATTGAAAATTCAAACCATATCCAACAGAATCTTGAAAATAACTTTTTGTATTGGAAGAAGTTCTTTAAGAAAGTGACAAATTCCTGTACGGAAAAAAAACGTCACCGTTAAGATGTGGGGTCATGCACGATTTTTTGGTGGGGATCTTGATTTGCACAAATGCAAATAACCTCAAAGTTCATTTTGAACCATTATAAATTGAGATCCCATGCAAAAAAACATGCGAGGTTCATTATATTTTAATCAAGTTAAACTCTCTTAACACACTATAATCAAACAGAAATATAGTTTATATATATATGGGGCAGGATCAATAGCCTCATTTTTTTATACAATTTTTAACACAACTTTTTGACCATTGAATTTTACTTCTTTTAATGGATATGATTTATTCTCTTTTTCTATCTTTGTTTAATACAGATATTGTCTCTCACCTAATTAATAATTTATCTCTCCAAAATATTATTATTTTATTTAATTCTCTCACCTTATTTAATTTTTTTGTCTTTAATTTATTTTTCTTTTCTTTTACTTTTTCCTTTACACTTTTTTTTTTTTTTACTTTACCTAAAACTAGAACATCAACAGTGTGACTTTCACTCTTACTTTTGAGTCTTTAACATAAATTTTTTTTAACTTTTTTTTTTTTTTTACTATTCTTATTTCTCAATTTACTTTATTATTTTTTTTTATATGTAACCACTCTCCTCTTTTATTTTCTTTCTTTTTATTTTTTTCCCTCTTTTATCATTTCTTATTTCATTACTTTTGCAAAGTTGTACAATTGTATTGGTTTTGTTAATATATTTGCAAAGTTGAACATAAACATCATACTTGACTTCATTTGTACTAATATTTGTAAAATAAAATCTATGTGCAATAATTGAATCAATAAAAAAAAACTACCAATGAATACATGACTTGATCTATAAAATCAATAAAACACGTTCGGCATGCTAGATGTACATTGTCCATCTCCAAAGTCCTATGATTTGCCCATCTCAAATCAATAAAATATATAAAGTTATTTATTACTAAAATTTGTAAAATAAAACATGTTCAAGAGTTCAAAAACTTCAAAAGAAAAAAAAAAAAAAAAAAAAACTAATTCAAAAAATTACATGGTTATCCCTTTGTCAAATATATATATATATATATATATATTACATGCTTATATTGTAAACTAAATCATAACAAAAACCAAAACACTTTTTTGATTTTTTATAGGACTTCAGAGATGGGCAACGTACATCCAGCATGCATAACGTGTTTTATTGATTTTATGGATCAAGTCATGTATTAATTGGTAGTTTTTCATTGATTTACTTATTGCACATAGATTTTATTTTACAAATATCAATATAAATGAAGTCAAGTATGATGTTTATGTTCAACTTTGCAAATATATTAACAAGACCAATACAATTGTACAACTTTGCAAAAGTAATGAAATAAGAAATGATAAAAAAGGAAAAAAAATTTAAAAAGAAAGAAAATAAAAGAGGAGTGATTACATTAAAAAAAAAAAAGGAATAGTAAATTGAGAAATAAGAATAGTAAAAAAAAGAGAGAGAAAGAAAAAAAAAAGGATTTTAAAGACTGAAAAGTGAGAGTGAAAGTCACGATGTTCCGGTTTCAGGTAAAGTAAAAAAAGAAAAAAAAAACATGTAAGGGAAACAATAAAAGAAGAGAAAAATAAATTAAAGACAAAAAATTAAATAAAGTGAGAGAATTAAATAAAATAATAATATTTTGGAGAGATCAAGTATTAATTAGGTGAGAAACATTATCTGTATTAAATAAAGAAAGAAAAAGAGAATAAATCATATCCATTAAAAGAAACAAGATCCAATGACCAAGGAGTTGTATCAAAAATTGTGTAAAAAAAATTGGGGTATGGATCCTGCCCCAATATATATATATATATAATCGATTTATGCTAGTCCGAGGAACACATAATTCAATAATTCAATTCAATATATTTTAGCTTGTTTAGATCTACAAGAGACTTGGACTTTTGAAAAGTCAATATCGACAAATGGATTAGCCAAGTAAGGGCCAGTTTGGTATTGTTGTAACTTTTATAATAATCAATGTTAGCTGTGCTGAAGGAATAATCAGATGTGAAGTTAATCAGCGGATATTTGGTTAATTGTATTTATAAAGAGTAATGCTAGATGTCCCGATTTTTTTTTTTTTTCCAAATTCTGTCCCAAATGATGTGGCACATGAGGTATCAATATTACATCACTCACCACATAATCTCATGATTTATAAGATGTTGACACTTCACGCGCCACATCATTTATGACAGAATTTGGGAAAAAAAAAATCGAGATATCCAGCATTACTCATTTTTAAAACTAATGTATAACTTAAAAATAATATACATATGTTTAGTAATTTTATTGAAAAAGTGCTGAGATTAGTTACAATAACTAAAATATATATGAGTTTAGGATCCTATTTCATTTTTTTTATATATATTAAATCAATATTTAAGTAGAATATTAAAATTGGAAAAAAAAATTTCCATAAGAACAATAAAAATATTTGTAAAAGATTTTATAAATAAAATCAATATTTAAATCGAACATTTAATTTTGAGATGAAATAAGATATATAATTGATTTTAACTTGATTTCATAAGGATAATAATGATATTTTAAAAGATGTATTAAATGATGAAATAAATTATTTCATAATTACCTTCAAAAAGTAACCATCCGGCATCCACATACTTCTCAAAATCAAGTGGAAATTACACAAACTGACCACATATATTAGGGAATATTTGTTTTTAACCACAAACGAACTTTTATTTATTAATAACCATGTTTTTGAGAAATTACTAGAAACCCCTCATATAAAAACCACCCTCTAAACAGTCTCTCTCCTCTTTCTCTCTTTTCTTTCTCTCTCCTCTCCTCTCTCTCCCCCGATCTCTCTCTCTCCCTCAAAGTCATCGTCAACGGCGTCGCCTGAGCTCACCGCCGACGAAGGAGAGACCGCCGAGAGCCGGTGTGCTGCTTGGCTTTGCGACAGCCACAGCGCTGTCGTCGATCTCTCGGTTTCTGGGCTTCACGCAGTCATTCGCGCTTCACGGTCGTCCGCCCTTCGCTGCTGCTCCGTGCGTCGGTCGTCTGGGATTCACGGCCAGCGGGCTTCACCGTCGTCTGGGCTCCACGGCCGGCGATCTGATATGCCAAAAAAATTGAAACTAAAAAACCTAATTTGTGAAGAAGGGAAATTGGGGAAGAAGAGAAATTGGGGAAGAAGGGTATAATTTCAAGTTTGACATATTTCATTTTATGCATAATTTCAAGTTTCACATTTAATTTTAGGCATGATTTCAAGTTTCAAAGTTCAAATTTTAGTCATGTTTCAAGTTTGAGGTTTTTTTAAAAAAAATCTATTTCAGGGGCACTCTGGTAATTGATGGACATACACTGAAATTTTTTTAAAAAAGTGGTTATTAACAATTAACTTTTCAAAAGTGGTTATTAAGGAAAGTTTGATAATCACTATGGCCATTTATGGTTTTTTCTCCAAAATCAATGTCAAAACTTACCAGATTATCAATTATTCACTTTTGAAAGTTTTACCAAACATCATTTTTATATCAAAATTATAAAATAATATGATTTTAACTTTTAAAAATCAATATCAAACTGGCCTTAAAAGTAATTTAATATAAGCTATAGTTTTTATTTATTTTATTTATTTTTTATTTTAGAAGTATTACGCTATTATTTAAATTTGAGGTTTTTTTAAGAGGGGATAACTCAAACCTATAATCCCATGGTACATGTGTGAATGGTTTATCACTGGATCAATCTCATATATTCTATAAGTTACTAATTAAGTACCTTAAAGTTAAAAATAAATAATTTAAAATATAACATAACATATTAACATAGCACATCGAGAAAAAATTGTTTAGAAAAGCAGAAGGAGCTCTTGTGATGCCATAATATTTTCTAGAACTAAATTCAACTGGGCTTTTGTAGCCAGTTGTTGGGCCCAGATATTATTAATGGGCCCTGAAATGTAGAGATTTTATCTGATATGGTACATTTGTGACTTGGGTAGGCTTCGTTTAAAGAGTACAGTCAATTTTCAACATGAAGAGATGATTTCCCAGGGGTGTAGCTCAGCTGGTAGATGGACGAGTATAGGGTTTGGACAAATGATTTTTTAATCAGTGGATCGAATCCTACCAATAACAAAAGCTTTTAAAAAATATATGGTCTAGATAGATGTATGATGCTTGTGTTTGATAAAATGCTTGACAGAGATATATATAAATCGCCAACTCTTGTTAATATTATATATAATTTGGTTTCTCAATAAATAACATTTCTGCCAGGCTGCCACTGATTTTTTTTTTCCCTCTCATTTTAAATAAAATTTTTTCTTGTTGAGTTGGGCCTTTGTAGCCAGTTGTTGGGCCCAAATATTTTTTGTAACCTGTAGCTGTATAGGTGTTCGATGAAGTGATGCTTGTGTTTGATAAAAGGTCTGAGAGAGAGAAATAAATATACTTGTCAGCTAACACTACTTGAGCCTACCATCATCTACTACTCTAACAATAAATTGCCAACTCTTGGTAACATTTTATAAAATTTGAGTAACGTAGCGAAACCGATAATCCATAATAGATTGTTAATTACATGAGATGATAACACTTAAATTGTTGGCTTGATTACTTGGCAAACAGCCTAGCTACTGCACGAGGTTGAGCTGATATGATCCGAACGTGGTCAGTCAAGCCAAAATGAGCCAGGAGAAGCCATACATGAGTAAGAAATTCTCCCCACGCCTCAGTTGTTGCGCATGCTCGTTTGCTTTACACCTGCTCGCTGCATATGCCAACATTTCCAACCAAGCGCAACCAATCGTATCCCATTTCTTCGTAAAAGACTGTCACATTTAGTTGTAATTATTAGAACTGATCAATTTTTAATTTTTACAATTAACAAAAGTTGACAAGTACCTGCTGTGAATTATTCATTTGTAGAACAAGATCTCCTGCATTATCTAACACGACACGGTGTGTCTCCCCGTATTGAGCTCTGGATCCAAGAAACGCACCATGCTTGAACTGTCGAAGCAAATTATCACATGCTACGGTTTTGATTGAAGAATTTTGAGCTTCGCCTGCTATTTTGATTGAAGAATTTTGAGCTTCAACACTCACATCTTGAATGTTAATCTGACTCAATATTTCCACTGATAACATGGAAGGATGCTCCACAAGTAGATACATCATGTATCTTGAAATTTGTTTGATCGATTTACATTTCTCGAGAAATCCGTTTGAAATATGTTCTTTATCTGTGTAGTACCAAACTTCTGTAGCAAAGTGCCAGATTATGATACTGTAATCAAACTCTTCCACAGGACTTTGACGACTGTCCTCTTCTCCACCTCCTGGTATGGTAGGCAATGCAGTGAAGGCAACATTCCCGGTTGTTGTTGCTTCCTCGGCTTTCTGCTTGAAATATTGGTAGACTAGTTTTCTTAAATCTTCGGGGATATTTTTTGTATTCCATTGACTCCACCGATCCCTTTTGATGGCATAGTTAGGATATATTTTTGACACCAAAGGCTTTGCTTTCCTGTTCAAGCACAACAGACTGTACTGGGGCATGTTATTCGACCATCTAGGAGTCTTGTTTAGCGGAAAACAAGTAAGAGCTTCCATGGTTGAAGTTCTTCTATGTGTACTCAACCAAACAGCAAATCTGTCCGATGAGAGTTGTACTAGTGCCGCGTATATTTCTGTTATAATAGCTACAACCATCAACACTAACGTTATGTGAAGATCAATTTTTGAGCACTTGCTATTCGGGTAAACAAGAAAGGAGAAAAGCACCAATACGGAAGAAATAATGAAGAAAGTGATGAGGCGGAGGACTAATCCCCAAGGAGTATAGAATAGCGACATCTTGGTGTAAAGCAACTCGTATATCAATCCGAGTTCCATTTCTATAACTTTGAAAGCATCTTCGGACAGTAAATTTCTGAAAATAGTATGACCGGTGTCTCTATCCCTGGAGTTGAGAGTAGCATCTACGAAAAGACGCTTGCTTATGTTTAGTAATCCATAGGCTGTAAGCAACTTATCTTCATCGGAAATCGAATTGTTATTATCAGAGCCTGACAAATCTACCGGGAGCTGAACCTCAACAATCCTGTCTACTCCCACAATGAATCCTGCATCAATCTTAACCTTATAATCATCGTGAAAGATGTTATCTTTTGTATTGAAATCATGCTTTCTTAGCATGGAATTTCTTCGTTTCTTATTGCTTGCTGACCTGAGTACCCATGTCCGTTCTCCATACTTGATAAGCCCCGGAAAAAACATCGTAAGGGATAGAAATGAAAGGCTCGAACCTGTCCAAGCCATGAGAAAGACGTAAATTGCCATTCCTGTCTGGACAACTATTCCAAGCAAGTGTCTCAACCACAATTCATTATCTTCTAACGCGTAAGCTGTAATACTGTCAGGGCCACCCAAGTGCAAAAGAAGAAACGGCGCCCAGATTGCAGTTAGTTTAGTGTTTCTATCAATAGATTTAGTATTTTCACCATACATATCCGTGACATTACTCGAAAGTATACCGAGTGCAAAAGTTGCCACAGAATCTGCACCTATATAGGCAGTCCAGACAACAACTCGAATCCACAACTTTCTATTGTTCTTCCTACAATTACCTAAAATGCTAAGAAGTATTTGTAGGGTAAGACTAAGTAGAACCATCGCTCGCAAATCCCATTCCTTCCACAGTTTCCTGTAGCTCGCAACTGAATTTATAATGAGAAATAGGAACAAAAATGAAACACAATTCTCAGAAATAGAATATAAACTTGTAAAAACATATTCAACAAATTTAGGTGCTATGATACTTGAGCTACTTACAACAGAATTTATGCAATTACATTAAGTGAAGACATGCAAAGTTATTGTTTACAGATCAATCTGCCATAAACAAATGAACAAATTAATACTTACTTGGGAATATCATTGATGATGTTTGCTTCCTGATATTGCCAGATCTTGGCACTACAAGAGAGAGACGACCACTATTAATCAGAATTAGTCAATATGATATTTTTTTTCATTTTTTTTGAAGAGGGAAATTTAAATGACAGCTTCCATTGACTTTGACTAAAACATCCATGGACTTTGACTACAATAACTTGATCTACACCCATAAACATTGTTTTCCATGTACCAGCTCGAACCCACCCACCAAATAGATATTGTCCGCTTTAGGTTTCACGCACGCGTCCTTCACCCTCGTAGATTTTCTTTGGATCAATCACTAATGAGTGAGGTTCAAGAGTTGTATATAAGCATTGGTGTGAAGGGCGCAGAGAGCTTGCAAGTGTGAAGAAAACCCGTAAACTCAAAACAGACAATATCTATTTGTTTGAACATTTTTGAAACCAATTAGATAGTTTATTTTGAAGTTATTTGGTATAGTTTTAGAGTACAGAATTTATCTATTTATTTTTGGTAGAAATTAAAGTTTATTCCAGACTCTGTAAATGTTCATTTATACATGATATTTGCCTCTGTAAATAATCTAGGTTCTTTTGCTACTACTCAAACATCAACAACTATAAAAATAATATATATAAAATGTAATTGTTACAAAATGATGAAAATAATTGCAAACAAAACAGGATAACTAATGAATAATTAAATGTTGATGAATAACATTTCAAGGAACACAAAAAAACAAAACAAAACATGGATGAAAGACAGTCTAATTTGCTTTGGAGATCATAAATTCATTCCAAGCTATTGCTTCCGGATCGAACCGTTATTCCTACAATCAACACAAAGAAAGAATGAAACAAACCAATTAGTTTAGTTTGAGTTAGAGACAAAATCGAAGCATCTTTAATAGAAAATGAAGTACCACCGCCCAATATGGTTTAGTGGTAAGAGCGCTCATTCAAGTAGGTTCAAGCTAAGTCGCCACCATTGCAAGCGATATATCAAAAAAAAAAAAAAGTTGGAACTTTATTATGGACTAGCTAGAGGAGAGGACTCACCAGTAAAGGAGAAGAACACCATGTATTGGTTTTGATAAATACTTTTCTATCCTGCAGTATTTCTTCAACTGCTGCTCCAAAAGCCATTGGCATATTTGTTAAAACTAATTCTTTCAAAGTTGTCACATTTTTCAATCCTTCAGGTGGCTTCATGTTGTAGCAATCTCTGATTTCTAATTCATTTAGGCAAGGCATGGCTCCTTCCTCCTCCACAGTCCAGTCTTGTAGTGGTAGCTTCCACAGGTTCAGAAGGCGGAGTTTCGGAAATCCTCCAGAGAGACGAGTAATCTGTTTTCCTGTATAAGAGTCACCGAAAAGCCTAAGCCTGTTCAGGTGAGGCAACTTCCCTAACACTGGCATTGGATCGCACGTCAGTTGTGACAGCGACAAAGTTAAGTTCCTGAGGTTAGGAGGAAGGAAATGAACATCAATTACATAATTTGGCAGTATTCCTAGCAGATAAAGGTCCCATAGCTTGTGATGCTCCGCCAATGTCCATAATTCAAGGTTCGAAGCTTGTCTAGATCCTTGCACTAAGCCTGCTATTGATATCAGCTTTAAGGATTGAAGGTTGGTCAGTTTAGAAACAGATTCAGCTATAACTGGATCTTGTACATGTGCTATCAGCTTTAGCTTTGTGAGTCTTGTAAACTTTTGGAGCAACTCCAAATTCTCATCGTCAATGTGTAGTCCCCAAACAGTATGCAAATTGGCAAATGAATCTTTTTCGGAAAACAAATAACAAAAACAGTTCTGATTCAAATACAGATGTCTCAGCTTCTTTGCCTCCCAGATACAGATTTCTCTTATGTTAGTGTGCCTCACATCTAAAGTCTCCAAACGTGGCAATACACTCACAGCATATGGAAGATTATCTATAAAAGTTGATCTGAGGCCTAGGTAGCTTAACTGTAACAGTTTTCCGACTACATTGTCACATAACATAGGTCTGTATACACCCTCAAGATAGAGCACATTCAGCAATCCAAAGCCTCTGATACTGACAATCTTGCGAAGAAACATACCTGTGTCTCTAGCAGCTGTGCCTCGCATTCTGGTGTCGAAAGCTACATAAGACATTGTAAAACAACGAAGAGCACAAGTTCTTGACTCCAAAGTAAGCTGCAAGCAGCCTAACGGAAACTTTTGATTGTTTTGTGGATGTATGAGATGATGTGTGGAGTTGATGGTTAAAGAATCCTGCATCTTCTGCTTTCAGAGTGAAGAAATCGTACAGAACGCTAGGCATACGACACGTTTTAGGATGTCCATCTAACTTCCATCTTACTTGAACCATGTTTCTGATGATTAGTTGTTCAAAGCACATTTCTGCCAGATCTTCAGGGTCTATTAACTCAGGATCCGGTGGCGTCAGAAATCCCTTGGCACTCCATAAATGAATCAACCTCCTCACCGGAATCTCGAATCCTTTAGGGAAAATCCCCATGTAAAGAAAGCAAGGCTTAATCTCTGAAGGTAGGTCTTGATAGATTAAAGGCAAGATATCTCCTTTAGCATTATTTGTATGCACAATCACTCTTGACCACTCATCATAACTTGGTTCTTTGGTAGAAAGCAAACCTCCAAGCAACACAATTGTTTCTTTCACAATCTTTACCAAGTGATGATCACAGGAGGACAAGCGTCTGAACTCGTTCTTGAATTTCTTCACCTCTTGAATGAAAAGGAATTGGCTAGACGAAAACTTCAAGAAAGAACTGAAAGGATTCGGATTATTGAAAGTCTTTAATCTCATCTTCAGCAATTCTCTTCTCATAATCAAGTTATCGGTGGCATCATCCGCGGAGTACACTGCTTTGAGAAGCAGGGCAATCGTCTGATCATTCATTGATGAATGACCATATGAAGCTTCATGGTCTTCTGCATCTTGTAAGTATCATTTCAAAGAATGGAGATTGCTAAGAGCTGTCTGGACTTTTTTATCAAACACAGTATTAATGCTACTTGGTGCTTCGTCAAGGAGAAGATCCAGTAGCTTCTCTATAAGACGCAAAACCAGAATTGTAGTATCCATAGATCAAAAGTATCTGAAGCTAATTTGAACTCCAACTTAATGACGTAACTTATATAAACATCTTCAATAAATTGAGCAAGACATAAAATAACTAAGAAAAAAGAAAAATCAGTAATGAACAAGTGGTAAGACACTAGAGCTATGTACAACAGAACTAAAGAATCTGCTACTTCATTATGATTCCTCCACAATCCATTCTTCTAGGGTCGGTAACTTCCACATTTTCAAGAGGCGGAGTTTAGGAAATCCCCCAGAAAGACAAGTTATCTGTTTCCCTCTGTAGGAGTTAGGAGTAAGCCGAAAGCCTGAGGATGTTAAGGTGAGGTAACTGGCCTAGAATTGGCATCAGGTCACCTGCTAGTTCTGAAAGTGACAAGGTTAGGTTCCTGAGGTTCGGAGGAAGGACATGAACATCAATTACAGAATTTGGCACTAGTCCTTGCAAATAGAGTTCTTGTAGTTTGTGATGCTCAGCCATGGCCGGCAACATGATGTATGAAACTTGAGTACTTGACCAACTTCAAGGATTGGAGTTCAGTCAGTTGAGAAATCCGTAGGGCTACTTCATGGAATCCAAGCAGATTATTCTGGCATGACAGCTGCAGCTTTCTGAGCCTTGTCAACTTTCAGTAGATAGTAACCATATATATAGTTCTGAGCCTTATCAACTTTCAATATATCAGCCAACACATCTCTAGCTTTGAACACACTTGAAATGCAAACCCAGGCATGATTGATGAATTGTCGTTTGACATCAACTCTATCATATACCGTTCTGGCCAGAGTTGTTTTGCCTGAACCTCCCTCACCAACCAGTGCAATTACTTTAGTAGGAGACTGATCTTGGTCTAGCTCACTAGGGACTTCCTCAATGAGTTCACTAGAATGGCCATTATTCAGATTGTGCATGTTGAGGGATTAACTGAACTACCAACTCATTTATTTGACGTTCAAGATCAAAAACGTCTGTTTCGTCCCCTAAACAACAACCATGAGGTATTTCCCACTGCTGCAGCTGGCAATATATGCTGGCCGCTATCATTTTCAATGCTCAATAATCTTGTACTATTGTTGCAGCAGCCAATGTCTCCAATATCTGAACTGAACTCTTCTTTCTTCATCTCCACCAAGCGTCTGACTTCATCGTTGAACTTCTTCATCTCACGGGTGAAAAGAACCTGGCTCCATAAAGAGTACACAAAGGACATGAGGCCTGAAACCATTCTTTCTCCCTCTCCCCCATCTGATCTCCTGCAGTTGTTTTTTTATAAGCAAGGCGTCTGTAGCATCGCCTGTGAAGCAAACCGCTTCCAGAATCTGAGCAATCCTATGATCATTCGCAGAATCACCACCAGATGAAGAAGATAGCAAGAATTGCTTCAAAGCATGAAGATTGTCAATAGCTGCTAAGACTTGCTTTCTAAAGCTTGAATTTGTAACTTGTTTATCAAGAGTGAAACTGAAGTTTTAGCATCCATGGATTCAAGGATGGAGCTAGAAATATTTTCCAGCGGGGGCGCCGTAAAATAATGAGTTATATCAATATATATCTTAGAGATTACATTTAATTTAAAAAAACAATTAATTAAAAAAAAAGTTGTTTATTTTTCTGAAACATTAAATTATTTTTTTAATATATATATTTTTGAAATATTATAATAATTCAGATTTTGGGAGGGGGACAGACTCGAACCCACAACCTCATGGTGTATGTATGAGAGGCAAATCATTGGGTCAACCCCATCTTGCTAGTTAAATATAAATATATATCTATGTTTGGTTGTCATGATTTAATTATATAAGCCAACAAGGGCGTGGCTGAGCTGGTAGATGGACGAGTTTGGGGTTTAGGCAAATGACTCCTAGGTCAACGATATGAATCCTACCAATGAAATATCTCTAGTTCCAAATTAATAGATATTGTCAAAAATAAAATAAAATTTATAAATGAACACATATTGACTATTTGAAAATAAATAACATATCAAAAGGCACAGTAGAATTTGAAGACTGGAAGAGAGAGAGAAAAAAAAAATTGAACGAGAGAATACTATTAGTTAAGATAGAATTTAGTAAATGTAATTTTAATAAAAGAAGAAGGAGAATAAATTACAAATGATTTAACAAAACATATATATTATGATTCAATTTTTATTTATATTTAAGACACAAACCGAAAAATAATATATATTGAATCAAATATATTTTATTTGTACGTGATTAAGGGGAAAATGTTAACTATGTCGTTTAGAGGAAAAAAAAAAAGAAATATGGGCAAAAGCATAAAACTCAGAAATTGAGGATGATACGAAAATTGCAATAGAGGAAAAATTTATAAAATTTTAGAACTTCAAGGGGGCAGTGGCCCCCTCTCGTCATGTATTGGCTCCGTGCCTGCATGGATTGGAAACAGACCAAAACCTAGTAGCAGTATATGTAGGAAAAAAAAATAAAAAATAAAAAAATAAATTCTGAAATGAAAATTTCATCTATTAACAAATACTTGACTTCACAGTCTTCCTTTGAATGCTAACATCTTTTTATATAGCTGCCTAACTTTTACTGATTGGTCGATTAGGAAAAATCATAGAAACAACCCCATATCAAGAATTTTTAATTCAACAATAATATCCAAGTAAATCACTTAAAAAATAAATTCAAAATGAAGCTCAAAAAAGCACAAAATTTCACCTGTTAAAGCACATGATAATCACAATCAGCTTACAAAGGCTTCATATTTCTTGATGAAGAAGGGTTGATCAGGGCCATCCGTTTGCATGACTTTTATGGTAGACAACAACCACGTACCCCCTGTTGTGTATTTTTTTTTTTTTTATGATGGACTGACACGTCACGAATTGATTCAGGATTTTACCGGCTGAACTCATCGTTAAATGGGGAGTGAATATAGAGTTTTGAAGGTGTATGATTATGTGCCCAGATACATCGGCAAGACTACGCTGACATGCCATGGCACGTCAGTCATGATACAATGATGTGTCATGAAGCATTAGTAAGAAGCGTTGACGTGTCTAGACATATCAGCATATTTCATTATTCCAAGTTTGATTTGACGTTGGATTGGGCTGCATTTAATTTCAAGTGAAAGTGGGCTTTTATAAGCTATATTTGGGCCCAATGTTTTTCTTTTTTTGCTTGATACGGTGCGTTTTAAATAAAGCACACATTTTTGTTCAAATAAAAAAAAATAAATAAATAAAATTCACAGTTCATTCAAAATTACAAAAATACAAACTTTGAAGAAACCCCAGTTGAGAAATCATACAATTTCTTCAAAATAAAGCACTTAATAAGCTTAATTGAGTTTCGAACTTGTCTTATCCAAAATCAACATAAAATAAAAAACAAAAAGAAATACAAGAATCGGGCAAGGTTGGCCAAAAATATATCCTTTGAATATATGTTCGTTATGTTGTAAGAATTGTTTTCCAAGAACACATCACATTAAACATTTTTGCTTTCCAAAAGCTGTTTAGGCTATAGAATATTACATAACTGATTTAACTAAACAAAATCACTTCTAAAATATGATATCCAAATGGCAACCGAAAAATCTAAATTTCAAATCTTTTCGAACCTGTTTGATATATAATTTTTAGAAGTAACTTTTGAAGGAATTTGGTTGAACCTTGAAAATAATTTTTTGTATTGGAACTTGGAAGCTCTTTAAAATGCTATAGATTCCTATACGGAAAAAACGTAACCGATAAGGTATTGGCCCACACAGAAAAACAAACGTAACTGTTAAGGTGTGGGGTCATGCATGGTTTTTTGGTGGGGATCTTGATTTTTATCGGCGTAGATTGAACCATTGTAAAATTAAGATCCCATGTGAAAAAAAAACATGCGAGATTCCTACAAGGAAAAAACGTAACCGATAAAGTGTGGGTTTGCATGAAAAACACGTAAATGATAAGGTGTGGGGTCGTGACTCATGCACGGTTTTTTCGTAGGGATCTAGATTTGCACCGGAGCAAATTAATGAGATTCGTTTTGAACCAATGTAAATCGGGATTCCGTATAAAAAATTATGGGATTCCGGCACAGAAATAGTGTGAACATGCGGGGTTACAAACTTACACATAAGATAATTATTATTTAAACAGCAACCCAAAAATCCAAACTTATTACAAAACTGAAGTGAAGTCCCTTGCTCGTCTTTTTCCTCAGAATCATCTCATATGTCTCTGTTAGAATTTAGAAACTCTCAGTTTGATCAAAACCACCAACTGACTACCTTTTTTCTAGGGTTTCTACTATTTTCCTTCTTCTTTCCATCCAAAAACCCACGAGAAAACCCTCGATTCCTGCTAAAAACTTGAAATTCCCCATCTGGGTTTCTCAATCGACGTCTCAAAATCCAATTTTGACTTTCCTTTAATCTCATCATCATTATTAATTTTGTTTCAGCTGGTTTAGCTTGTTTTTTCTTATTTTGCTCCAGTTTCTCAGCATCCAAACACACCGAAAATACTCAATTTCTACCAAAAAGTTGAAATCCCCGGTATCTCAATCCACCTCTCGAAATCCAAAATTCATACTCTTTAAAGCTCCCTGTTTATTTTCCTCCGCTTTCTCATCAACCAAACACAGACCCGAACCTCAATTTCTCTATAAAAAAAAACCCATCTGGGTCGTCTCATTGAAGCTCGCAGAATCCAATTCACATTCCTTTTAGCTCTCTTTTTCTCGTATCAACTTTCTCACCATCCAAACATTCACAAAAATCTGAATTTAGCATCTTAACCAGCTCAATTCATCACAAAACTTATTTTCTCGGAGACTAACTTTCAGATCTTTTTTTCCCTTGAGTTTCTCATGATACAAGCAATACAATCTGTTTAAATTCTTCAAAAAAGAAGAAGGGTTTATATGGGTGTATCATTTAAAGTTTCAAAGACCGGTAAACGGTTTAATCCAAAGCCCGCTCTTCAATCAGAGACTTCAGCTGTAGATGAAGTATCGGAGAATTCAAAGGAAAGCTCTCGTAAAAGAAAACTAGAGGTAACTTTTATTTTTATTTTTTAATGAAACTGAATCAGTGTCTGTCGTTTTTAATTTCTGATATGAGAAGTGAAGATAAAAAAGAATGGATTTGAAAGGAAACGAAGGGAAATTCATGGTGTCAAGTTGGAGTGATTTTGACTTCTTTTTCGGGAGCTAGATCAAACCAAAAACATAAGATTAGATACATAGGATTAGCAGATTAACTTTAATTTATTTAGCCGTTTTTGTTGATAAATTAATCGAGAAATTGCTATGGTTAAAGCTCGCGTTTGCATTTAATTGAGAGCCTTTGAATGAGCAGTGTAGGAAGAGTGTGGAGGGTTTCGAATTGATTAAGGTATTCAGCTGTGATAATTTGGATTTTCTTGTGATATAGGGTGATGATGTTGCCAGGATCTCCCCTTTGGATGGAGGACTCGATATATCTGCAGGTTAGAAACTTAGAATCATGGTTAGTTTGATTGGCTATATTCTGTGATATTCGGATCTTGAATGTTTTGCTTCTCATTTTCATTGACAGAGCATGAAGTTTCCTTCACACTGAACCTGTACTCGGATGGATATTCCATTGGAAAACCCTCGGAGGTTTGTTTTACAGTACTTTAACTGTATGGTATAAATTGAATAGAATACATAGAAACAAATAGATTCTTTCTTATATGTTTGTTTTTAAGGCCACGTTATTTACGATTTGTCAGAAAGAGGCTGTGCGTCAGGGTCCACTTCAAGATGTTCCCAAATCGTTACATCCATATGATAGGGCTTCAGAAACTCTATTTTCGGTAAATTTCTATCTGTTTACTTTATTCATTTATCTTGGGTGGTATGTGCGTTCATGGCTTTCCCAAATCATTGCTCTGTTGCCTTTGTGGTGCAGAATATTCAATATACTATTTTCATGTTATATCCATTTATCATAAATGCAATTTTGGGAATTATCTTTAGGGTTTAGAGAAAGATTTTCTGCTGATTAGGCGGTCAATTAATAGAGGAAAATGAAATGTTATCACTAGCTTGTTGGGTTAGTAAATAAAGTTTGGATCCCTCCATAAGTACTGAGGGGTTTTAGAGTTGGGTAGGATCTTTCCATGCTACATAGTTGAGCCTTTTGATGTAAAAATAAAACAAACAATCGGAAAAGATGTTAATTATTGACAAATCTGTAATGTTGATTAATTTATTGCTGAATATGATCCATTTAGAGGTTTACAGTCATACCTCATAGGGTGAGTGGAGAGAAATTGATTTGGTAAATTGTAATGTATTTGTACATTCTTTTTAAAATTAAGGCAGTTGGTTTATGTTACCTACAATAAATTGTCATCAGCACCATGATCAGTTCTAGATTTTCTTACCAGGTTTTGTTTTCCCCATCTTTTTTTTTTTTTTTCCGCTGACTTGTACTTTTTCTTATGTATAATGTATTTGAAGGCTATTGAGTCTGGCCGATTGCCTGGAGATATTCTGGATGATATACCTTGCAAATATGTTGATGGGACGCTAGTATGTGAGGTAAGATCTAATTTCTGCCAACACTTTTTCTCAGTTGAGAAGTGAATCTCAATGTATAAATGACACAAGTTCTTGTAATGGTAATAATCATACATTATCAGTTGCATATATATGATATCAACACGTAAAGCTTGTAAAGTTGACTCGAATTATTTCTAGTGAAAATGCCAAAGATGCCCTTTTTTCATAATAGTGTTTGAAGCACACTAGCTCATTATAAGAGGAGCTGCTATTGTATGTTTCAAATTAAAAATGGTAGTTCTGATAATTTTTTCATCTATGTCATTGAATCACTTCTAACCTTTCTTACCTTTACTGTGTGAGTGTCCATAATGTCTGTCCATAACTGCCGCATCATGTTGCTCATTGCTTCCACCTCCCAAACAACTCAATACAATCACCACATATGTTTACGGCTTTTCTCTGCCACCACTTGTGCTGCTGTGTGTTCCAATGACTGGAATCCACCATCTTGGTAGAGTATTTTTGGTGTTTCATTTTTCAGATACATGTTTAGGTCCGTACTCTAACGAAACTGAAGGGAAAGGGTGCATAGTAGTCAAAGGCGCACCTAGGTGCCTTGAGTAGGCAATGCGAGGTGTGCGCCGTGAGAGGCATGCCTCAATTAAAATGTTAATTTTCATTTTATTTTATTTAAATAGTTAAGTAATTTAACGTAAGTTATCTGATCAAAACCCCAATAGCGTATCAAAATTTTTAAAATAATGAATAAATAAATAAATAAAAATTCTCCCAAAACAAACCCTAACAACTTTTATTCTTTGAGCGGTGCACCATCTATCTCTGGTCTCCACCAATTATCTCCTTTAACATCAAGTAAGATCTGGTCTCTCAATATTAACATGAAGTAAGATATAATCTGAACTCTCTTCATTTGACAAAACAGTTATATCGATTGCCCCTATGGTCATGTTTTGCCAAATGAAGAGAGTTCAGGGGGTAAATTGTCCTGAAAAAAAGGTGAGGGGGCAACTTGCAAATTCGCTAATAGTTCAGGGTGCACTGGTGCTGTTAACCTTTTTTTTTTTTTTTTGTTGGTTTCGGTCTCATCTTCCCTAAAAAAAATTTAACACGATGCCGCTTTAATTCAAGTCTAATTTTGCATATCCTTGTAATTTTGCTTAATTACTCGAAATTTATAGGAAAAATAAGGTCAATACAGCAATTATGAATTATTCAACCCATTGAGAAATTCATATACAAGCTAATTTAAGAAGGATCTTATCCTTTACTGAATTTTATGTTTATTATAAAAGGAAATGAAGGGGTTTAGCAACTTATCATAATGGTGGATCTTTCTTTTGAAGATTCTCTGGTCTTGCCAGAATAATCCGGCTATATGTTTGAGGCCATCTAATCTTTATTTTCTTTAACAATTTGTCTTTTGCCTTGCATGATAACTTAATTAGGTTACTCATGTCTCTTTAGTATCATATTTATTCAAGATCTTGAGGATTGACAATATATTTTTCCAGGTGCGAGATTATAGAAACTGTGGTTCTGAGCAACAGCCATCCCCAACTGTTAATAAAGTACGCCTGAAGATGTCTTTGGAGAATGTTGTGAAGGATATTCCCTTGATCTCAGATAATTCTTGGACTTACGGTGATCTAATGGTAAGTATTATTTACACCTTTCGTCCTTATAATTTCTATCCTTTTAAGGGATTATTATCTAATGTACTTCTTTTATTTTTAACTGTAGGAAGTAGAGTCCCGGATATTGAAAGCCTTGCAACCAACACTTTGCCTAGATCCTACACCTAAATTGGACAGACTCTCTACTAATCCGGTCCCTATAAAGGTAATGCATATGAAGTATATTGGATGGATGAATTGATTTTATGTTAGTTAACTAAAGCAACTTCACTTGCAGCTCAATTTGGCTCTGAACAGGCTGCGGAGGAAGAGATTAAGGGAGATGTCAGAAGTAACTGTAACGTCTAGTAATAAGATTCATGGGAAAAAGGTTTGCATAGATAGAGTACCAGAAAGCTCTAATAGCAGGCTGGGAGACTTGGGAATCATCTCAGGGAATATAATGCCGCCACATATCAATGAAAATCCGACCACTCAAAATCTTTCTCCAAACCAATTGTTAAGATCCAAAGGTTTTGTACCAGATGCCTCTTTGCCAACAGTACCTTCTGTATCCCAACAATCTAGGTATCAAATAGGAGTAGGGGTTGGGATAACAAGAGGTATGCAAGATCACGGATCTGTCTCTGCTGTTAATCCATCGGGAGCTTCCCCTGCGGGGCAGGATATGACAATGTCATATCAAAACAAGTTGAACAATCCTCCTATTCAGGTGAAGAAGGAGATTCAAGATATGCCAATGCCAATGTCATCTTTGTCTAATTTTAATAAAAGAGCTAGGCCTAGTCCAATGGGTCATGATGGAATTCAACAGCAGCAGCAAATAGGGCAGTCTATAGATAGCCTCCATGGAACAGATATGAGCTGGAAGAATACATTGTTGCAACAGCAAACAAGAGGAATTCCTCAATATGCAACTACAGGCATTCAAAAGTACCCCCAGCAGATGTACGATGGGGTTATGAATCAGGAGGTTGGGACAATGCCGTTTGCTGCAGGGCAACAGGGCATGAGATATGGTCTCAAGGAAGAGCCATTTGATACAGACAAAATGGATGGATCTGAGCTTAACCGGGGTAGAAATGATATGCAGATGTTGGGAACAGATGTTAGCAATTTGGATCCACAACAATCAAGGTTTCAACAAAGAATACCACAGCACGCATTCATGAGATCTGGTTTCCCCCAGGCAACCTGGAATAACGTTATTGGTCAGCATATTGAGAAAGATCCGAGAAAGGAGGACCAGTTCCAGAAAAGGAAATCTGCACAAAGTCCCCGCCTATCTGCTGGGGCTTTGCCTCAATCTCCATTATCATCAAAATCTGGAGAATTCTCAAGTGGTTCAGTTGGAGCACACTTTGGAGCAGTTGCTACATCTGCAGCACTTGGAGCATCACAGAAGGAGAAGTCAACAGTCAACTCTGTTCCTCATGTTGGTGTGACCCAGTCTGTGACATCTAGTGCTAATGATTCCATGCAACGGCAGCACCAGGCCCATGCTGGAAAGCGGAGAACAAATTCCCTGCCGAAGACCCCAGTAATGAGTGGAGTTGGGTCTCCAGTCAGTGTTGGTAATATGAGTGTTCCATTAAATGCAAATAGTCCTTCGGTTGGAACTCCGCCTCTGGCTGATCAAACCGTGCTTGATAGATTCGCAAAGATTGAATCGGTGAACATGAGGTATAATGTGGATTGAACTACTGTTTATGGTGTAATTTTATATAGTTCAATAATCATTGTTTATATTTCGTGTCCTGTTTCAATATAATTCTCCTATCAAACTTATATACAAGTGGCAAAAATAATTAATTCATCTTGTGCTTTGTTGTGTCATGTTTGGTCCATATCAGGTATAAACTCAATTCCAAAAAGAATAAGGTCGATGACTACCCCATCAGGAAACCCCGTGCATACCCTACCCAAAATCTATCAGTTTGTCTCTCCAACGCTCTCAATAACGAGGACTTCAAGAATGATGCATGGCCATTATCAAAGTCACTTGTTGGTGGTAGTATGAATATCTGCAAGACAAGAGTTATTAATTTTCTTCGACATCCAGAACGTATAGTTCAAGGTTCGTCTGTTTAATTGTCATAAAATTTGTAGTCCTTTCTAATATCTATTGGATTATTCCTCTGCTAAACTCCACTTTTGCTTTCACAGGAAGTGTTATGTCTATTGTTCATCGGTTGCGTTCTAGAATGATCGTGTCAGAGAAGCCAAGAGATGGAACTGTAGCAATGTATTATGGAGACATTGAAGATGGTGATATTCTGGCTGAAGAGGATCATCTTCCTACATTACCCAATACTGTAAGTTTGCTATATGAATGATGTATTTGAAGAGATAATAATCTCTTTTTATTATTATTATTATTATTATTATTATTCTTATCAATTAGATGCTACTTGTCCCTATTACTCAGAGCAATCAACATAACGATCCTGTTCTGATGAGAACCATCCTGTCTTTTAGGACGCTGGATTGTAGAATTCTTTTACATGTGAACTATTTCTTTCTGTTATGTTTTTACATTTGTGAACTTGCTTGTCTCACCATTATCTATCTTGAAACCCTTATCCATAACTGATTCTTCAAGTGTCCTATCAGTGATTCGCTTGAAATTTCTGTTTTGTTCTTTAAGATCAACTTAGTTCTTCACCACTTTCTGGTCTATTATCACACCTTCAGTTCATTTTGTCCTGATGTCATGTTGTCCACTCGGTAGCCACAATTCTGCCTCATAACTAATTGCAGTGGTTATCACACAGTATGATGGATCATAACCTTATTGTTAGTTAATGACACTCTGTAGATCAGTAATTCCAAGTGGATTCATTATTTGGCTGGTGTAATCCTTTAGTCCCCTTGAAATGTGTGGAATGCGGTGTCCTTTACTGGATAGTTTGGAAGAAAGGATGAATGGACTAAAACTTTTCATGATTTCCTGCAGATTGAATCATTACATTATAAGTTTACTTGTCCCTGCTAGTTAGCTGCTTTTTTGTTCTGACTGACGGATTTGACTAATTCTTGTTAACAGCACTTGGCAGATTTACTTGCAGCACAGTACTGCTCTCTGGTAAGTGATGGAAATCTGGATGTTCATAAATGAGAAATTTCATTACAGCTTAATCTGGCATTTTACTTTAAACTATGTTCTCTTTATGCAGATGGAGCTTGAAGGATTCCAGCGTGACGATCAACTTCAAGCAAAACCAATGCGCATGAATAATGCCTCGACCAGTCAACCCAACCCTACTGCAATTCCTCCAACTAATTCAGGAGTTGAGATGCAGCAATATGCTGATGCTGTTTCTGGTCAGGTATCAGGTGAAGTTGCAAAGCCAACCAGTAGCGGTAATACATCTTTAAATTCATCCCAGAATCTTCTAGCAGGTGCAAGAATGCTTTCTCCTGGAAACCCTCAGGCCTTACAGATGTCTCAAGGACTTCTCTCTGGGGTTTCAATGCCTGCAAGACCACAACAGCTTGATTTGCAACCATCACTCCAGCCGCAGCCCCAGCAACCACAGCAACCTCAGCAGCCAACAAATCAACACTCCTTGATTCAGCAGCAGCAGCAGCAGCAATTCCAGAGATCACAAATGTTGCTTGGTGCAAATCCCATCTCACAGTTGAATGCAATAGGCCAAAATTCAAACATGCAGTTGAATAATCACATGGTCAAGCAGCCTTCTCTCCCACTTCAGTTTTTGCAGCCGCAGCAGCAGCAACAGCAACAACCACAACAGCAGGCACAAATGCAGAGGAAAATAATGATGGGACTTGGAAACGCAGGTATGGGTAACATGGGGAATAACATGGTTGGGCTTGGAGGCTTGGGGAATGCCATGAGCATGGGAGGTGCAAGGGGAATTGGTGGAACTGGAATGTCAGCACCATTGTCGCCAATATCTAATATGGGAAATATGGGCCAAAACATGAATCTGAGCAATGCAATAAGCCAGCATATTCGATCAGGAAAATTAACTCCACAACAAGCTGCTTTAGTGGCACAGAAATTTAAGATGCGAACAGGCATGATAAGTGGCCCTCAGTCTAGCATAGCTGGGATGCCAGGACCTAGACAGCAGATGCTTCCAGGTTCTGCTGGTTTTTCATCAATGCTTGGCCAAAATCTAAACCGAACAAACATGAACCCCTTGCAACGGACCACAATGGGGCCTATGGGTCCGATGGGTCCACCAAAGTTGATGCCGGGAATCAATCCTTATATGAACCAGCAGCAACAACAACAGATTCAATTACAGCAAATGCAGCAGCAGCAGCTGCAACAGCAACAGCAACAGCAAATACAGCAGCAGCAGCAACCACAGCAGTTACAACAATCACAGCAGACACAGCCACAGCAATTGCAGCAACAGCAACAGCAGCTACAGCAGCAGCAGTTACAGCAACAGCAACAGCAACTACAGCAGCAGCAAGAAACAACCTCCCCACTGCAAGCAGTGGTTTCACCTTCGCAGGTAGGCTCACCATCGACCATGGGAATTCCACAGATGAACCAACAAACTCAGTCACAGCAACCCCAGCAAAATCCAATGAGTCCACAACAACTTAATCAAAGAACCCCAATGAGTCCGCAACAACTGAATCAAAGAACCCCAATGAGTCCACAACAACTGAATCAAAGAACCCCAATGAGCCCACAGATGAGTTCAGGTGCAATCCATGCCATAAGTACTGGTAATCCAGAGGCTTGTCCAGCTAGCCCACAGTTGAGCTCTCAGACCCTTGGTTCAGTTGGTAGCATTGCTAATTCTCCTATGGAGCTACAAGGTGTGAACAAAAGCAACTCTGTTGGTAATGCTTAGACAAGTCCAACTCAGTTTCATGTCTATAGCCAATAGCTTAGCTTCTTCCTTTTATAGCCATCCCTCTTCAGCAATTGTTTTGAAGAAACCAGAAAAGAGAACATCGCGGCCAAGCAATGCCATTGAAGTCAGCAGCATTTAAGATTGGCAGCAAGGATAAAGTGTTGATATTATTGTTTTCGAATAACATAATAATGTCAAGCATAGTGACATGCAGCAGTTTAGACATTTACATGGTTATTTTCCTTCTGGGAAAAGGTTTCTCTTCATTGTGGGGATGCGTTGTTAGATTTGGTAGAACTTGCGAATAAGTGGACCTTAAGAAAATCCTTGAAGTAGAATGCAGACTGTAAATTATATCAATGATTTGTTTAATGAAAACTCGCTTTTATTTCAAAATCTCTATTGTTATTGAAAGCATTACTGTTTTCTTTTTCTTCTTTGCCCTGTACAGCATACTTTTTTTCATGCAACAGATTCCTTTCTTTTCTTATTTGTTCTCTTTTCTTTGTTCTTATCCTCTGTTTCTGCTTCTCCTCGGAGGGGAGAAACAAGACTGGAAAAATTGATTCTAGACTGGCTGATAAGGTGCAGGAATAGCCTATGCTGCATGCTTCTGCTTTTTCAAAAATAGATGCCATATGTTTTATGAAAATTATCAAACACATCAAAATTTATACCCATCAGTGAGTATAGCTCAGTCAATTGTTTCCATTTTCCTTGAGAAATTAGCATCAATTCTTTCGGCAAATTAGATATTGTATAGTTTCTAATGTGTGATTTCTATAATTATCACATAATTAATTCAATGTTTTAATTTTAATTACAGGATTCAAGAGTTGTTGTTTTGGTTTGGCTTCCTTCAATATATAATGTCATTGGATCTATTTTCTCATATCTGTAAAAATGGAAACAAACTTCTTGATGTATAATTATCAATTTATCTCTCAAGAAAACACTCACAACATGACCGAAAATCACAAGATTGTTTTTGAAAATCTTTGACCAACTCAAAAGTTCTGTTCATTTTACTTATTTATATCACTCAATCACACATTTTGGCTTATTGTATTGTGTTACTAATCTAATGTTTCGGTATATAATTTTATATATTTGTTATATTTTATTTTGATATAACTTTTTAAAAATATATATTTTAATTACATGAAAATTTGGAAATTGGATCCTTCTTGTTTTGATTTGGCAAAAAAAAAAATATTTATTATCTTTAGGAAGGAAATTAACAAATGTTGTGTAATTATGTAAAAAATAATAATAATAATAATAATAAATAATAAATAAAAAACTACAAAAGTTTATAAAAAAAAAAAATTATTTTTATATATAAAAAAAAAAAAGCATGTATCAAAATAGGTATCACAAGCATATTTTAAGTTAAACATTTTTGTATAATACGGTTGATATTATACAATACAGTAATTAAATACGTGTAAGTAACAACCTACTTTTTAAATTTAAAAAAAAAAAAACTTTTTGTAAAATTTTTTATATCTACAATAGTTCATCATTTAATAAATAAGTTTTAAAATCAAAGGATATATGAGGTTGAATAATGAGGGGTGAGAGAGAGAGATTAAAACCTAAAATAAATAAATAAATAAATAAATTAGCGAGTTGGTTAATACATTTATTTTTAAGGATCATCAACAGCCACACACTAACACATATTAAAAAAAATAATAATAAATAAATAAATATAAATATAAATAAAAACATTCTCATCAATTTTATGGTCTTTTACAATTTTACCTTTCAAAGTGTTTATTATTTAGAGGTAATTGCACAAACATTCCTTTGAGATTTGATATAATTACACACATATGACAATTTTGGACATATTGACACAAACATTCCCTGACCTTTGAGAAATATTACACTAACATCTCCTACCGTTAACTTTCTACCATTAACTACTAACAGTCAATGGTCAAATGAGCGAAATGACTAAAATACCCTTTATTTATTTTTTTTAATACTAAAAATAAACTCTTCATCTTCCTCATTTATTTGAAAAAAAAAAAAAAAAAACAGCACCATATTCAAATCATCAAACAACATAGATCTCCAAATCAATAAACAAAAAAATTCTTCATCTTGCTCACCCATATGATCATCAAGCATCACCAAACCATCTTCAATCTCCCCACAAAAAAAATTAAAAAAATAAAATCATATTCAATTTCCACACCATCTCCTTTTCATCTTCATCAAAGATCCAAGGACTGCAACAAAACAAATCCACAACACAAGGGTACGATGGAAACAAAATTATGTGCTTGTCCACTTAATAATTACTAAATTCATTTATTCTTACTTTGTGCATTAATCACAATTTAAATACAAAGAACAATTTTTTGGTCCAAAAGTCAACCTGAAAATTCCACCAACGTGAGGTAAAGCTCATAGAGGGAAATGAAGAAAGCTTCGCTACAGAGAGCACTAATTGAACCTTTTGCCTCTGGAACTTGTATTTAATTGCCATCTACCATTAAATATAAGTTCCATAATCTCTCTAGGAAAGCCTAATTTCGACAACCCATTTCTCAATACCAACGAAAAACCGATTCCCATTACAAAAAGGCAAATCAAAATATAATTCAAAGACTAAAATATTCATATACTTGAAGATGGAACAAACAAGTACAAAACAAAGATACAACATTCAATTCAGTCCAACCATATGATATTCTTCTAATTTAGGAACTGCAAGTAATATTAGAAAGCTTATATAAAATGCCCAGATCTGTCTACTGAACATTCTCCGGAAGCAATGCGAGCAGAGAACTCGGCGGCTTTTTCTCTTCAAGAAACTTTTCCACCCTCTTCACTCCATTGTGCGCTGATTCTGGTTCTCTCCCATTCGAAGAAGAACCACACACGTAATCGTACCAAATTTAACTGCTCCAATTAACCCAACAAAAAAAGAAGAAGAAAGTAGTACCGTTGAGATTGGATGATTTGAAACTATTAGGGGGGTGTATTTAATTAGGATTCTTTGAGACATTTAAAGACATTATAAATCCTGGTGTATTCAATTAGGACATTTAAAGGCTTTAAAAGAGTCTATATTAATCCAGTGGTATTCAATTAGGATTTCTATAGACTTTTAAAGAATCCTTTCAAATCTGAGTGTATTGAATTGAGACTTTAAAAATGTCTACAAGAATCAAGGTGTATTCAATTAGGACTGGATTTTAAAGGATTTTCTTTGGTCATGGATTTTGGTGGATTTTGGTGGACTTGATAGTGGGAGATATAAATATCAAATGTCATAACATGTCCGGCCTTCTCCCCAAAGATTTTGGTGGACTTTGCTCTCTCTCTCTCTCTCTCAAAACAGAAACGTGTTGCTTCTTCTCACTTCTTCTCTGCTCAAATAATCATGATCAATAATCTTCCCTTACTGATTTTTTGATTGCAATCTTACCCAACAACACCCCAAAAAAAAAAAAAAAAAAAAAAAAGACAATAAACCAAAGCACATTCTACTACCACGATTAGCGCCTTTTTTTTTTTTTTTTTTTTTTTTCTGTGAGTTACACACACCGGAAAATAGCAACACATACAAGCAAAAACGTTGATTTTTTTTTTTTAATTTTTTTTATTTGTTTGTGTTTTGCCTTTTATACAGGTTCTATGCATTTAATTTACCTTTATTTATTTATTTATTTTTATCTTCTTTTATTATTTTAATATACCACTTTAAAATAAAATTAGCTAAAACCCCAACTCATCTGGATGTAATTTATGTATTTACGAGCTAGAAATTTTTTTTTTTTTTGAAAACAATAAATTCAATAACAAATTTTTAAATAATAATAAAGTTGATTGGACTTACCAGAGGGGTGTACATACAGCTTTTAAGGGGTGCAAATATCGTCACTCTTCTCCATTTATAATAGAAGTCAGAGATAACAAATCCATGAAAGTCCATGGATGTCTAAACAAATCTATAATAGTCTGAAATAAATGTCTAAACAAATTCATGAAAGTCTAAGATAGATGTCTAAACAAATCAATGAAAATCCATGTGGATTTATAAAAGTCCATAAAAATCCATGAAAATCCGTCACTTAAAAAATGTCTTTAAATGTCCTTAACAATCCTAATTGAATACACCCTCTTTAAGAGTTAAGTTTGAGAGAAGAATGGATTGAGGGAAGGAGAAATTGGTAGCCATTGAAGTGGGCAGAGATCCAATCTCCATCTCCGGTAGGAGCAGGGCTCCAGATCTGACCAGAGCCGGTGAGATGGAGTGGATCTCCATCTCATTGCAGAAGAAGTGGTGAATCCGGAGAAATCTAATAGTCTCCACCTTTATTTTTTATATATATTTTAAATTAAAGTATTTTAAATTTTCCCATAAAATAATAATATTTGTTTTTCAATTTATTTTAATTTTTGTTAAAAAGACCATATTACCCCTAGCTGTTAAGTGCTAACAGTAGAAAATTAACGGTTGGGGATATTAGTGTAATATTTTTCAAAGGTTAGGGAATGTTTGTGTTAATATATATAAAACTGTCATATTCGTGTAATTATATCAAATGTTAGGGGATGTTTGTGCAATTACCCCTATTATTTTTTATTGAATGGGGTAATTACCCTAGTGGCCATCAACTTTTGCCACCACTATTAAAATGGTCACCGGATGAGGAATTGGTTTAGAAATGACCATTTTTGGTAAACAATGTTACACTAATGGTCATTCCGTTATAACACCGTTAACTTTGTCTAAGAATGTTACACTAATGGTCATCAATTTGTTCACTTTGTATTAAAATGGTCATTATAATCATTTTTCTCCAAAATTACTCTAGTGGCCATCCATTTGGTCAATTGGTATCAAAATAGCCATTATAATTGTCCAACTTTTTCTAGAACATTTGTATTGACCATCTATTTGGTTAATTGGTATCAAAGCAATCATTATATATACAACTATATTCTGTTAGAAAAATAGAGTAAGCAATCATTAAAAAAAAAAACATCATTCAATAGAGAAAATGAAAAATTCATTTGATTTAATATAATTTAAGTCTCATACATATCAAATACTACTTGTCAAACTGCACAAGTATACTAAAATCCATTAAACAAGTATACTAACTTGTTCCTTTTAATCTGAAAACTATTCAAAAACCATACCCGATTGTACCATATTCAAAACCACACAAAAGTTTGACAACCAATTTTCATGGTATCTAAAATGACTACCAACCTTAACAAAAGACATTATTATTATTTATTTTTATATTTTTTAAGCTGAACTGAAATTGACAATGTTTTTTGTTTTTTTCTAACAGAATATAGTTGTACATATAATGATTGCTTTGATATCAATTAACCAAATGGGTGGTCAATACAAATGTTCTAGAAAAAGTTAGGCAATTATAATGGTCATTTTGATACCAATTGACCAAATTGATGGCCACTAGAGTAATTTTGGAGAAAAATGATTATAATGGCCATTTTGATACCAAGTGAACAAATTGATGGTCATTAGTGTAACATTCTTAGACAAAGTTAACGGTGTTATAACGGAATGGCCATTAGTGTAACATTGTTTGCCAAAAATGATCATTTCTAAACCAATTCCCTATCCGGTGGCCATTTTGATAGTGGTGGCAAAAGTCGATGGCCACCGAGGTAATTACCCCTTATTGAATTGCAAACCAACTTGTTGGGAGAGCAACTTTGTTTACCCACCTTAACTGGAGGTAAGTATTACTTCCCTCCCCAAATATTGTCACGTATTCCAAATTTTGAGTCAACATTGGGTTAGTTTTGGACTTTAGATTAATTTTGGGACACGTGGCAATATTTGGTGAGGAAGGTAATGCTTACCTCCGGTTAAAGTGGGTAGCAAAGTTGCACTCACTTGTTGGTCGTCCGTTTAGGGAATGCAAGGGTGTGGACAGCTGGTATTAGGCCAACTCCACCTGTGTTGGCCGCAGATCTCACTTCCCAACGAAAAATCCTAATTTTTTGTTTCGTTAGAGTGACGAATGAATGGATAACATGCCACTCATCACATACAAAATTTATATAAAGTAACTTTATTTTATTTTTTAAAATTAATCAAATCAAATGATTTTTTTTTTAAAAAAAATCTTAATTTAACATTCTATAGTTAATTAAAACAATACATATTCTAAAAATATATAGTCTAAAAGATCTCGTTGAGATCACACCAATATTGATATATATATATATATATAATTTATTACTAGTAATGTAGTTAGACTTTAGGAATTATGGGCAGTTAACTTTTTACCCATGCAATATTTTTAATCAAATTCAAAGAAATAAAAAGCTGAAAAAGAGCTGAAAAAACTGCTGTTGACCACTCTCTCTCTAGAAAAGAAGTACTGCCCATAAGATATGTCCACAGTTTCTTTCAAAGTTTGTTGAAAGGAAAATGTTTTTGTTGACTGATGTACTTTTTTTTTTTCTTTTGAAAAGTTGACTAATGTACTAATATCGTGATTTCTCTAAGGATTTGTTTGGTCATTGGTGCATTGGATATCAAATTTTAAGTAAATGAATGTTAGGTAAACTTCTCAAAAGAAACTTATTTTAAAATTTGCTCTTCTAATAATTAGCTTTTAATTAGTTGAATGGGATTGCTTTTGAAAGCAGAAAATAAATTTTTACTTTTGAAATTTCCAAAATATCCTCACCATTTTATTAAAAGACTATATTACCCCTACATTTAAAAAAACTAAAAACTAAAAACTAAATAAATAAATAAAAAATGGCCAATTGGAAGCAAAATATTCTCTTAAGGATTTTTGTTGAGTAAAGCAAAAAAATAAACAGAAGGCCATTGGCGGCCCTGTCCGTCGCCTGGAAATCTCTCTTGCGTCACAGGGAGGGATGTTTTGTCCAAGCGACGACGGCAGCCGTTAGATCGGCCGATCTCCGGCCAGATCTGGTGTGATTCGGTGTGAGTTGTCTTGATCGGTGGTTTAGGAGTTCGTCCGACCCCATCCTCTCCGTCGGGGCACCGCCGGCAGCTTCGATGTCTTCCTCTCACTGATCTTGGTTTTGGCTTGGTCGGTTTTTGCTTTGCGGAGTCGGGCTTTGTTACTGATGGAGGTTTGACTGGCATGGTGGTTTGGAGGTTTTGATCGGCATCTCCGACGGCGACGTCATGGGTGGGTCTTCTCCGGCGGCTTAGGTCTCTCCTCCGGATCAGTTTCAGCTTGTGTGTTTATTTGTGTTTGTTTTATATTTTGATTGTAATCCCACTCTTGTGTGGGCGTTTTTCTCCCGTTGTGGGACTCTGTTCTGGGCTTGTGCTCAATCAGGTTTATTTGTGGAGTCCCAGATTGGTTGTAACCTTGCCCTGGATCTGGTTTTCCAGATTTTCAGGTGCTATTTCCATCAAAAAAAAAAAAAAATGCACAGAATATCAGAGGTGCACAATAGCAACTGTTATAGGCAAAAATAGCCGTGGGAGACACGTCATCACAATATAAAGCCACGTAAGCAAGGTCAAAAGAAAGTCAACTGACGGAGCAAGAATTCCCCCATGAAAACCTGCTCGGAAAAAGAGGAAGTTTCCCGACCACCAACAAAGGCGAGTTGCTCGGGCAATAAACCTTACTCGGGCAAGGACACGGTGTAGTCGGGAATCAATGAAAACAGATAGTCACCAGCGCCCATATTCCAAACTTTGGGTGCAATCCGCAACAAGCAACTCCATGATAAGCGACAGTGGCTGCGGAGTTCAAATAAGGAAGCAAATAGATTTTCCGTGAATGAAGGAGGAGGAATCAGAATCAGACTTGGATTCAACCAAATCAGGAAATATACAAAAGAAGGAGAGTCCGAATCCGTTAAGGATGACAACTCACAATTAGGGCACCACATACCAAAACCCTAATTAAACATGTATAAATACCCCTTCTTTACGCAAAAAGAAGGGGACACGAGAGAAATAGCTAGAGAGAGAGAGATTGTAATACAGTATTCTTGTAATTCTTCTTCATAGTGGATTTGGCTTCGTTGCTTTGGCAACAAACCGTGGATGTTTCTCCAACCCTTGGAGTTTTACCACGTAATCGCTTGTGATTCCTAGTTTGTTTCTCTTATTTTCAATCATCCAAGCTCATAATTCATAACAATTCATAAGGTAAATCGTTGACTCGGTGACCACCAAAAATCACCGTCAACAATTGGCGCTAGAAGGAGGGGGACCAGAAATTTGTGATAACAATGGCTGGCGAAGGAGATGGTAGCGATTCCAGGTACAGCCAAGGCGTGCCAAGTAATGAGCTGGAGGATGACACCACGCTCAATACAGCGAATGCCACCCTAATGACAGCGGACCAGTCAGCTGCCCTGGCAGGTATTCAACGTTTCCCCACAACTAATGAAGAAATCACGCAGCGATTTCATGCTTCTCTGCAACAACTTATATCAGACGCAGTAAAACAAGGAATTGACCTTTCCACCACGGGAGGTTTGACGTCGCCTCACAGCTTGTCCATTCCAAACCAGCAGGCTGTGAGACTGCGTTATGCAGTAGTGATACCAACGCCTGATGCACCCCTAAAAGCGAGACGAGATCCTATAGGCAGGCCAGAAATACTATCCGAAAGGGTGGATAAGAGGAGTAGGGAGCGTAGAGAGGGGAATGATTCTGACAAGGGTTATGATCAGGATCGAATAGTTGCAAATCAGGATCACCCCAGGAGGCGCAGTCACCGAAGAGGCCGGTCTTCATCTTCGGAAGAAAGTGAGCAGAATCGTCACTGCAAACGCCAAAGGGGCACAGTACGGCTGCATGGCCTAAACCGAGATCGCAGAGAGTCGAATCCGGAAGAAAGGGGTCAAAAATTGAATATAAGTCAAAATTTCAATGCGGTAGGGGAGCCAGAAGGAGAAGGAGATAGAGATATACTCATACAAAGTCTGACCCGGGAAGTTCAGAACAACCGCCGACAAATGGATGCTTTAGTCAGGCGATATGGGCGCAATGAGCTGTCGGATGACGAATCCGGGAGCCCTTTCACTAATGGGATCCTGAGGACACCCTTCCCGGAGAGGTTCAGGATGCCACACGTGGAGCTGTTCAAGAAAGATACCGATCCAAAAGAACACGTTCGGAGGTATAGGAGCGCTATGGCACAATATGTCCACAATGACGCGCTGCTATGTTTGAATTTTCCTCAGACTCTTGGGGATCTAGGCTCCCGGTGGTTTGGTAGATTACCAGCAGCAAGCATAAGCAGCTTTGGCGAGCTGAGCAAAGCTTTCTCAAGGCAGTTCCTCGGGAATGTGCATAGGAAGAAATCGGTAGCTCACTTGTCCCAACTCAGACAGGGAAAGGACGAGTCACTAAAGAAATATCTGGGGAGATTTGGTCAGGAAGTGTCCGAGATCGGGAGTGCAAATGACGAAGCAATAATTGCTGCGTTCATCAACAACCTTCAAAATGGCCAATTATCATTTGACCTCAGAAGAGCCCGACTAACCAGCTACGCTGATATGATGGACATGGCAAGGGGGTACGCCCTGGCTGAAGAGGAAGAAATTGCCACAGGGGGTTACTTCGTGCATGGCGGCCGCCCAGAGGGGACCAAGACCAAGGACCAAACAAGGGCGCCCGACACCAAAGGAGACAAACAGAAGAACAAAACGCGGGATGGTCGGGATGGACGGCGAGCATACGACCCGAGAACCGATCAGCCACGGCAGAAGTTCCAAGGTAGATATACAAACTACACCCCCCTGAAAAAAGACCAAGGTGAAATCTTGGCAATCCTAGAGGAGAAGAACATGTCAAAAGAACCTCCTAAGCAGTCAACATATGCCCAGAGGGACACCACCAAGTATTGCCGTTTCCATAAGGAGAACGGGCACGAGACATCCAAATGTTTCCAATTAAGGGACCATATTGAAACCCTCATCAGGGAAGGACACCTGAAAGACATCGTCCTCAAGAAGGTGGACAAGACGGATGGACAAAAGGATAGCTGATTGAACCAAAATTGGTATGATTTTGGCCCTCACTTCCTTCTCTTTTTGCTTGATTCTTGGGCAATATCCCATGATTTAATGGTGTGAATTAAGTGTTTTCAGGTTTTTATAAAGTTCAGAGGCATTGGAGTAATATTGGTGGCAAAAGGGGCTGAAATTGTAAAAAATGTGTGCAGATCATTCATCTTCAAAGAGACATATCTCACTCCTCAGATCAAACCACGTTTCCAATTACATATATTCGGAAAGCCCCGGAAGTCTACTTTCCAGTGGTTTTTACGGATTATGATTCTGAGTCTTCTACAGAAAGTTATGCCCATTTTAGTAACTGCTGTGCACTCCCTGTCGCCACGGCGACCAAATGGCGACCAAATGGCGACCCATGGCGAACTCCACTTTCTAGAAGCAGCAAATAGACGTTTTCAAGCCATTTTTGAGGGGTATTCTTGTCCTTTCATGCCTATTTCTAACCCTAGCCTTCAAAACATATAAATACACCATTTTTATAGAGAATGAACAACTCTTGACAACTCTTGTTCATCAAGAAACCTTCCTTCTTCAACCATTCCTAATCCTACCATTCTCCTCACCAATAAACACTTAGATTACTCCACCTAAATCATTCCTCTCTTTCCATCTTCTCCACCCATTTCCTTTGTCACTTTCCATATGACTCCACCTATCTAGACACATCCTCAACACCCAATCTTTGCACAAGATTCAAGCAAGGAAGCTCAAGGGAGGATCAAGCTTACAAGAGAGACCCAAGGGTGATTTCTCTACATTTTACTTCCTTTTCTTGTTTGTTATTATGTGTAATTAAACCCCCATTTTAGGGGGATGATTTGAGAGACTATTTGGACATTGAGTATTTATTAAAGCTTTGGATATTATGTTTGCATAATTATAGTTCTATTTACTTTTTAATTAGATCTTGCACTTATGTGATTAAATGAGTATTGACACACTTGTTGATTACAATATGTTGTAGGATTTATTTGTGATAAAATTGGTTAAGTTATTGACACACTTGATTGACTAGAGCACATAGTGAATAGGTTAGGTTGTTGGTGGGGATATCACCCCAATTGCCTAGGCCATTCGATCGTCACTAACCGATCCCACCTTGACCCCCTTTCCTTAATCGGTTAGGCATTTTGGTGGGAAGTTGTTTAGGGTTCGTAGTGACGACCTAAACAACACCTTCGAATGAGATCGGTCCTTGATTGTGTAGATTGTGCGTTAATGAAGTTTTGTATGAATTGCTCAATGGTCCATTAGCTACTCTATCATTTCCCTAAACCTCTCTTAATTGTTTAAACCCATTTTCTTATCTAAGTTGTTTGTATTGGATTCCTATCTCCATTCATATTCTCTTTACATTTTTGTATATTTACTTTACATGCATTGTTTGGTGGTTTCTCAAACCACACACTATCCCACTAATCATGATTTACTTTATTGCACACTAGTTAGACTAACTTATATTAGATAGCAAATTGATTAATCTAACCTAATCCCTGTGGAACGAATCTTAAGCTTACCGCTTTACTAGTTTTAAAAACTTAAAGCACATTGCGTAAGAATTCATTTATAAACATTCTTTTGATAATTCGCAATTTGGTAACGACACAAAAAGCGAGTCATCAATAGCCGGCAGGACAGGCGGGCAAGAAAATTCAGTCCAAAGAAAGCTGAGGATGAAGGAGCAATTAACACCATCTTTGGAGGACCGGCAACTGGCAGGAGTAACAGGGAAAGGACCCAAGAAATTTGGGAGGCCATGGAGGCACGGAGAGACTTAGATGTCAATTCCATTGAACCCGACCCGAAAAGAATCAAAGAGGGATGGGACCCGATCATATTCACAGAAGATGACTCACATGGAGTGGATGTTAAGCCAAATGATGCTTTGGTAATTGGAGCGCGGATCGGTCACCGAGAAGTTCATCGAATCTTGATTGACAATGGGAGTTCAGCGGACATCCTAAGTGCGGAGGTATATGACCAGCTGAGGCTGGACAGGAAAGACCTACAGCCGTTTCCCACACCCCTTAGAGGATTCGGGGGAGTCGAAGTAAGGTCGCTGGGAACAGTGAAATTGCCCGTGAAGATTGGGACGACCCCTTGCCAAAAGACTGTGCTGCTCGACTTTGTGGTGGTGGATACGGAAAACTGGCCGTACAATGCTTTATTAGGCCGACCATTTTTGAATAAAACCAAAGCAGTGACGGCAACTTATGCTCTCATGATGAAATTCCCAACTGAGTATG
Organism: Acer campestre; assembly: GCA_954870605.1. Classification (NCBI taxonomy): domain Eukaryota; kingdom Viridiplantae; phylum Streptophyta; class Magnoliopsida; order Sapindales; family Sapindaceae; genus Acer; species Acer campestre. The sequence goes on from OX940799.1 coordinate 63,637,196, forward strand.
GAGTAGGAGTAGTGAAGGGGTCACAAGAGATGGCCCGAAGAGCAAATTTGTCAGTATACAAAGACAGGGAAGTACACCAAACGTACGAGGTAACAACCCAACAAAAAGTGGAAGAACCTGAAGAGCAGGCAGAAGTGCCAAAAGAGTTTGAATTGGATCCCAGAGAAGAACCCGAAGTCAGAAAGGATGAGTTGACCGAACAGATAGTCCTGAATCCAGCGGATCCGAGCAAGACAGTGAAGATAGGAGCAAGCTTAAGTGGGCATGTCAAAGCCCAACTGACCACATTGCTAAGAGGTTACAAGGATGTTTTTGCTTGGGGTCACGAGGATATGCTAGGAGTAGACCCAAAGGTGATATCACATTGTCTTTCTACCAACCCAGAGTCCCGACCAGTGGTGCAAAAGAGAAGGTTGTTCAATCTAGAGAGAAGCGCTGCAATTAAGAAGGAGGTGGAGAAGTTACTTTCAGCAGGATCAATAAGGGAGGTCAAATACCCGGAGTGGGTAGCCAACGTAGTATTGGTCAAGAAGAAGAACAATCAATGGAGGATGTGTGTAGATTTCACTGACTTGAACAGGGCCTGCCCGAAAGATAGTTTTCCATTACCAAGAATTGACCAGTTGGTAGATGCAACGGCAGGATACGAACTGCTAAGCTTCATGGATGCATACTCGGGATACAACCAGATTCGGATGAATAAAGCAGATGAAGAAAAAACATCTTTCACCACGGATCAAGGGCTGTATTGCTACAAAGTGATGCCTTTCGGATTGAAAAATGCTGGAGCAACATACCAAAGGTTGGTGAACCGGATGTTTGCTCGGCAGATTGGGAGAAACATGGAAGTCTATGTGGATGACATGCTGACCAAGAGCACTACGGCAGAAAAACACTCGGAGGATTTGAAGGAAACCTTCGATGTTCTGAGGAAATATAAGATGAAGCTCAATCCCAGTAAATGCGTGTTCGGAGTACCCTCGGGGAGGTTTCTGGGTTTTCAGGTTCACCAAAGAGGAATTGAGGTGAATCCCGAGAAGATCAGAGCACTAGAAGGAATGGCTTCACCAAAGTCGTTGAAAGACGTACAAAGGCTGACGGGATGTCTCGCGTCGCTCAATCGGTTCATTGCTAAGTCAACAGACAAATGCGCTCCCTTCTTCAGGGTAATAAAAAAGGGAAAAGGGCTCGAATGGAGTGCAGAATGTGAAGAAGCATTCCAGAAATTGAAGGAATATTTGGGGCGAGCACCCATCCTCTCAAAACCGGTGGTAGAAGAAACATTATACTTGTATTTGTCGGTCACGGAGGTGGCGACAAGTTCGGTGTTAATACGGTTAGAAGAGGGGGTACAAAAGCCAGTGTACTACACAAGCAAGGCACTGTTACCGGCAGAAACCAGGTATTCTCCAGCAGAAAAAATAGCATTAGCACTGGTCACATCGGCCAGGAAACTGAGGTCATATTTCCAAGCGCATGCAATAGAAGTATACACAGACTGTCCACTAAAACTAATCCTTCAAAAGCCGGAGGTGTCGGGAAGATTGACCAAATGGGCCGTGGAGCTGAGCGAATACGACATCAAATACACACCTAAAGCGGCAGTTAAAGGACAGGCGGTATCAGACTTTATAGCAGAATTCACCGAGCCCGATGCCGAGGTAAGGAGGGCAATGGAGGGAGAACGGATTGAAAAACTTCAGTGGAAATTGCATGTGGACGGATCATCGAACACACACGGCAGCGGGGCCGGAATAGTCATAACAACCCCCGAGGGGGATGCCGTGGAATGTGCCATGAGGTTCGATTTCAAAGCAACCAACAATCAAGCAGAGTATGAGGCCTTGTTGGCCGGCCTAAGGGTTTGCATAGCATTAGGGGCAGATGAGCTGGAAATTTACAGCGATTCACAAGTCGTGGTTAATCAAGTGCTGGACGAGTACCAGGCAAGGGAAGAGCACATGATAGCTTATTTGGACATGGCAAAAAGGTTACTCAGAAAGTTCAAAGTGTACAAAATCTCTCAGATTCCTCGGGAAGAAAACGAAAAAGCAGATGCTTTATCCAAGTTAGCTTCAGCCATCACGAGCATCAGATCCAAAGTAATGCCAGTGGCACATCTGGCTAAGCCGAGTACAGCAGAATCAGAGGAAATCATGGTAGCAGAGATCCGGCCAAGCCCAAGCGACTGGACATACAAACTCAGGAAGTACTTAAAGGAAAACATATTACCGGAGGATGCAGTGGAAGCGAAACGCATCAGATACAGGTCAACCCGGTATACAATCCTGAGGGGGGAATTATACAGGAGAGGATTCTCGAAAGTACTGCAAAGATGTGTGACCGGCGAAGAAACTAAAAAAATCCTAAAAAGTGTCCACAGTGGAGTGTGTGGGAACCATACTGGGGGTAAAAGCCTAGCACACAAGGTACTCAGACAAGGTTTCTACTGGCCGACCCTTTTCGCAGAGGCGCAGCGATTCTCCGAGAGCTGGGAGACATGCCAGAGAATAGCAAACGATATTCGACAGCCCCCAGAGTTACTCAGAAGTCTAACTTCACCGTGGCCCTTCGCCATGTGGGGACTCGACCTAATAGGGCCAATGCCCACAGGAACAAAGGGAGGGGCAAAGCACGCCATTGTGGCGGTGGACTATTTCACCAAATGGGCAGAAGCAGAAGCACTTGTGCATATTACTGAGGCAAACACCACCAGCTTTGTCAAGAAGAACATCATATATAGGTTCGGAATCCCGAACATCATCATAACAGACAATGGAACCCAGTTCGACAACAAAAAGTTCAGAGAAATGTGTGAAGAATTCAAGATCGCGAACTACTACGCATCACCGGCTCACCCTCAAACCAATGGTCAGAGGCTGTGAATAAAGTGATCAAACATACACTGAAAGCAAAATTAGAGGCAAAGAAGGGCGGCTGGGCGGATAAACTGCCCGAGGTGTTATGGGCATACCGAACAACAATGAGGACGTCCACGGGGGAGACTCCTTTCGCGCTGGCGTTTGGGACAGAAGCTGTAATCCCAGCAGAAACAACTTTCATATCCCCCAGGATACAGTTATACAGCCCCGAGCACAATATAGATATGCTGCAGCAGAACTTAGACGAACTAGAGGAAATCAGAGATACGGCCCAAGTCAGAAATGCCGCGTACCAGCAAAGGGCTGCGAGGTATTACAATTCACACGTTCGTGAGCGGAGATTCCAACTCGGAGACTTGGTGCTAAGAAGAGTGTCCCCAAACACCAAAGATAAGTCCTCGGGATCTCTTGCCGATAAATGGGAAGGGCCGTATATCATCAAGGGGGTCGTAGGACATGGGGCCTACATGATAGCCCGACCAGAGGGAAGTCTGGTACCCCGACCATGCAACGCACAATATCTAAAGATCTTCTATCCTTGAAGGGCCCGACCGCATTTATTACCAAAGACTTATTCTTAAACTCTGTTTTTGTCTCTGCCTTTATTATATCAGGTCTATTTCTTAGTTTCATAGTTATGTTCATCTAACAAAATTCATGTTGATCATTCAATAAAGTTCAGTTGCTAGTACAGAGTAATCCAACAGAATTGATAATCCATGAGCAAAACTTCGACAGCAGCCCACCAAAAGTTGGTCGAATAAATCAGAAAATACGGGCGCCATAAACCCACGAAAGAGTGGACGAGTGGCGCCCGAAGGGCGGAAAAGCTGTAGTAGCATGCCCGCCTTGCTAAAGCGATAAAAACGTGTCCCTTAGCAGAGAGGCAAAACCGAGGCACCAGGATAAACTGGAAAACTGCTCGGAGCGCCGCTAGAAAGGCTAGTGAGACGCGCAGCCGTGTTGGCCTGTATAAAGTACCCCAACGATTCGGCAAAACCTTGCATAGATAAAACCGGGAGACGTCCTAGGTGACTTGTGCAAGGACCTTGACGTATGGCCGTGGCGAGCCTCGGCGTAACGTTGAGGCAAGGAATCAAAAACTCAAACGAGAAGGCCAGTTACATGAGATACTCGGCCGAAACTAACCAGTTAAATAATATACGCGGTTTAAAGTCGTTTTAAGGCCAGTTACATGAGATACTCGGCTGAAACTAACTACCAGTTAAATAATATACGCGGTTTAAAGTTGTTTAAAGGCCAGTTACATGAGATACTCGGCTGAAACCAATTACCGGTTAAATAAGATACTCGGCTTACCCGACTAAAATGCCGGGAAATAAGGCACCAAGTCAAGATAAGTTCAGGGATTCCCGAAGGACTAAACCCCTGAAGATCCACAAGTTCGAAGAAATCCAACTAAATTCAGAATTCCAAATAAAAGAATTTAGATCAAAACTGAGGAAAAATCCATTTATATATATGAAAAAATTTGTCTATACATGATAAAAGTATACAAGTATGCAGGTATAGTTATACAAATATTTACAGCTGGTTACACCGCTACAAAAAAGAGGGGCTTGAAGTCATGAAGCTCAGGAGGGTGGCGCCGGGGGTCGGGAGCTGCTTCCGCCGACATCAGGATCAGGCTCCATCACATACTCGCTCAGCAAGCTGTAGTCCGAAGGCCAAATAATGACATCCTCCTCCTCGTCGACCATCCAGTCGGCATAGTCAACCCCGGGAACAGGTCCCAAATCGGGCGTCTCGTTGTCGATCCCGGCCTTTTCACAGGCATAAAACGTGGAGAAGGAGTCAGCGGAAGGAACCTCGAGGTGCATGGGATGTGGCGCTTTACCTTTACTTCTGCAATACGCTCGCCACTCCCTCATCTGGGCCCGAAGAGACTCCAGAGAGGTATCCACATGCTTTTGGATTGATAGGCTCCAGTTGGCCCTAGCCCGATCAGTCGCCCTATTCTTCTGCTTGAAAAATTCACCAGCCGAGACCATCCCCCGCTGGAACTCACGCAGAAGCAAAGCATCATAGGCTGGAGACCTCTTAAACCGATCAACACTTTGTAGTTCCAGCTCCAGCCTAGCTTCCTTCGATAGGGACCTAACCGTCAAGGCCTGACGCTCCAAGTCTTCGATTCGGCGTTCGTATGCAGACTTGGCGTCTTCTGCGGACTGCTCAGCATGGAGCAAAGCACCCTGAACGGATGATAGCTGATCCTTCAAAATTTGGACCTCCTCGGCAGCGGAAGATGCTCACTGTTCAGCCTCCAGTTGCCGGGCCAGGCATTGATCCAAGAGCACCTGACTCGACCTAGCCCCCTCTCGGCTAGCCAGCTCAGCCCGAGAACAGCGGTCCTCGCTCTCCTTCAACTGGGCTTCTAGCCGCTTTATTCTATCTGCCTGGGCTTCACCAGCTTGACAAGCCTCAGACATTTCAGCCACCATCTGCAGCAAGTCAACAGTAAATAAAAATAACGAAAAGTAAGGAAGGAATACGAAATACCACATGTTACTAAGGCGCTACTTACATAAGAGGCACTGTTGAAAAAATTGCAGAGTCGGTCAGACACGGTCCCGGTCCTGAGGTGGCTCCAATGATCCTCCCCAATATAGGCTCGGCCAGAAGTCATGGCCCTCAACATGGATTCAGGGTCAGGATCACCAGTAGGGGGCGAGGAACCCGAACCACCTGCATCGGTTTCAGGAAGCTCGGCGGACGAGGTTTCCCGAGGAACAGCAGGTGAACCTCCGACATCACCCTTTGTCTGGACCGTCGGAGGAGAGATGCCCACGTCTTTCCCGACGTTACCCTCCTCCTCGCCACCTGAAAACGAGTCGACGTAGGCAACTACTCTGGGGATTTTATGGGGAGCTCGGCCAGAAGAAAACGAGGCCTTCCTTTTCCCAAGCTGCCCCGTTTCAGCATTGCCGCCCTCAGAAGCGAAAGGAACAGCAGAAACGGGAGAGCTGACTCCATCAGCGGGAGTTGCATGATCGGAATCAGAGGGGTGCCCCACTTTTTCTTTGCCCTTCGAAGGACCCTTTCGGCTGTCCAGATCAGCTTCGATCCTGCTTACTCCGAAGCCTTCCGGATCAGCCGTGGTCTCTTTTGAACATGCGGTTGTTTCTTGACCATGGATTTCTTCAGGCATATACTCGGGCACCCCCCTTCATCGTTATCCTCAGGAAGGTCCTCGGGAGCACTCCCTTCAGATTTATTATCAGGAGGAGTTACTCCTGCATCTCACTGGCGGAGGGCCTCTTTCCTGCTGGCCTCCACAATCCCTTTCATCCGGCGTGCCAGAGCATCGCAGACCACGTCCACGTCATACACTTCAAAAAGAAAAAGGGAGCCCGAGTCAATAGATTAATACAAAGACAAATGACAGAATAAAAGGCAGAATAAAAGCTACAACACAACTTACGGCGTTTACGACGTGCGGAAATTTGAGGGAAGAGGCGAGCTGAAATCATCTTCCCTTCATTATACAGATAGGGCTTACCCCTTTTCTCCAAGGGGCGGACGGCAGCCCGAGCCAAGGTCTTCAGCTCTTCGTCGGTGAAGGAGGAAGTTACGTGGTTCCATTGGGGCGAGCAAAAATACCGAGGAACCCTGCAGGTCATTTGGGAGCCATCCAGATCAAAACTAATTGATTGGCCCCATTGTCCACCCACAAAGAACCAGCTGTTCTTCCAAAATTTGTTTGAGGTGGGGAGGCCCCAAACAAATCCCTTCATCTTCTCCTCTGTGGTCGGCTCGACCTCGCCCTTGACCACAACATCCTTGGGGATCCAGAACTCGGGCTGAGTCGATTGAAGAAAATAGACTCCGGACTTCCCCACGGGCCTCAGAGAATAGAAGTGTCGGATTTCACGGGGAGTTGGGGGTGGTCGTTTCATCCTGTGCCACATGTGCCACATGCACATCAAAATCCGATAGCTGTTCGGAGTCAGCTGAGCCGGAGCAATTCGGGCCTCAGCCAAAAACCAAGTGATGAATGGCTGGAGAGGAAGAGTGACGCCGCAGGCGAGCATGGCCCCGTAAACCGCCACGTGGCCAGGAGGAGGGTTCCAGGCAGCCCGACCTTCAGCGGGGATTAGCGAAATCACGTCACCATCCAGATCGAACCGCCGCATATACTTGCTTACCTCCTCAGGGCCGACCACATTCGGCTCTACATCATAAGCGCATATGCGCTCGGGAGAGAAGGGAATGCGAGCAGCCCTATGCTCTTCTTCGACGTCGTTCTCGATAACCCTCTGGGTCCCGACTCGGCTCTCCAGCGAGTGGGAATCTTTGTAAACCTTACGAGTGCTCATCTTTTTTCCTGGTCGCTTCCAAGGCCGAGTGTCAGCTGTAGAAGAAGAAGAATCCGACCAATCTGCAGGCTGATAGTCGGGAGGTGATGAATCTGAGGAAACGGAATGAACTTCAGGAGGAAATGGAGCCTCTGAAGGAGCAAAATTTTCACGGGAAATTGCAGAAACGTCAGCATTAATGAAATGCGGTTGATCAAAGAGAGGTGGTTTCAATAAATTGTGGACTACAGATGCAGTGTGTGCATCATGTTGCTCAATAGCAATCATGCCAACAGTGTAAAGACGATACCTAGTTGCAGAATCCATAAGAACTAACCTTGATGTATTTGAAGCAGAACCCAGAAAAAGCTGGAGATGCAGTTGAAGCAGACGAAGAGGTGGTTGTAGCAGAAGAACCCAATAAACAGGGGATGTGAGCAAATTCTTCAGAGAATAATGCACAAAAATTGCGGAAAGTGAAGTAAAAAGGAGAAGCACCACCACTGCCAGTTTATATAGGCAGCACATTGATTTCGAAAAACACGAAACCCTAGAAGAAACACAAAGGAGCGGGAAAACAGAGGGGCGTGGGCGATGACGTAATCCACACGTGAGCGAGCAGAAAGGTCATGTCCCATAAATGCGTCGCACCACCGCAGAACCACAGCCAAATAAAAAGGGACAAGTGGCGATCGAAGAAAGCCTTGAGCCGCCAGTGAGCAGAAACGCCACCATCAAAAGATTTCTGAAATGATTGATAAATCGAATGCGTGCGGTCGTAATTAAAACACGTCATTTAAGAGCTTTGAAACAAACGAAGATACATTAATGCAGAAAAAGACAAACGAAGACTAGTTGCAAATGAGTATGAGGTTAAATATCTGACCCGAGTGGAGCTGACTCAGCATGATCGGCACAAATATTTAAGGGGTATTTTTATAGGCAAAAATAGCCGTGGGAGACACGTCATCACAATATAAAGCCACGTAAGCAAGGTCAAAAGAAAGTCAACTGACGGAGCAAGAATTCCCCCATGAAAACCTGCTCAGAAAAAGAGGAAGTTTCCCGACCACCAACAAAGGCGAGTTGCTCGGGCAATAAACCTTACTCGGGCAAGGACACGGTGTAGTCGGGAATCAATGAAAACAGATAGTCACCAGCGCCCATATTCCAAACTTTGGGTGCAATCCGCAACAAGCAACTCCATGATAAGCGACAGTGGCTGCGGAGTTCAAATAAGGAAGCAAATAGATTTTCCGTGAATGAAGGAGGAGGAATTAGAATCAGACTTGGATTCAACCAAATCAGGAAATATACAAAAGAAGGAGAGTCCGAATCCGTTAAGGATGACAACTCACAATTAGGGCACCACATACCAAAACCCTAATTAAACATGTATAAATACCCCTTCTTTACGCAAAAAGAAGGGGACACGAGAGAAATAGCTAGAGAGAGAGAGATTGTAATACAGTATTCTTGTAATTCTTCTTCATAGTGGATTTGGCTTCGTTGCTTTGGCAACAAACCGTGGATGTTTCTCCAACCCTTGGAGTTTTACCACGTAATCGCTTGTGATTCCTAGTTTGTTTCTCTTATTTTCAATCATCCAAGCTCATAATTCATAACAATTCATAAGGTAAATCGTTGACTCGGTGACCACCAAAAATCACCGTCAACAGCAACTATTATCCAAAAAAAAAAAAAGATCCGTCATAAATGTCTGTCAACTTATTAGTAATGAAAAAAAAAAAAAAAAAATTCCCTTATTTGGCTAAAAGACAAAACAGGGAAAGTTTCAAATCCCAATCTGTGCAAATAATGTGCAATCAAAACTGTGGACTGAGTTTCTTTGGACAGAAACAGATTCTATGTTTTTATTTTTTGAAAAACAAAAACCTACCGGCAATTATCGAAGGAGTTGATGTAAAAATATCTGTAAACCTAATCATTTATGATGTGTCCGGTCTATTCATAGCCTTCAATTCAAAGTAAAATATGACAAGACAATATCTCACGGATAACTATGCCTGAAAATAAAAATAAATAAAAAATTTGTTTGATTCTGTTAGAGCATCCACATTGGTGCAAAAATAAGACCCACTTTGCAAGACCCATTTTGGGTTTCATAAAATTGAGCCACATTGGTTGCAAATGAAACCCAAAAAACAAGACCCAAAAGTGGGGTCCACAAGAGTAGACCCAAATGGAGTTCCACATTTGGAACCCAATTTGGGTCTTGCCCAATGATTGGGGTTGAGTTCTCAACCCTCTCCAATCATTGGGTTGGGCCTTTTTTTTTTTTTTTTTTAAATTTATATATATATAATTTAAATTAAAATTAAAATATATAATTATTAATTTCAAAATATATATATAATGAAAAAATATATATATATATTTAATATTTATATTTCAATTATTTAAATTTAAATATATTATTATTAATTTCAATAATTATATACATAATGACAAAATATAAATAAATTTAATTAAATCAATAACAGAACAATTTCGGAATTTTGATATATATATAGACCGGTTCTCGGTTCGGTTCACCGGTTTGAACCCATGAACTGGAAACCTCACCGGAATATCCATTTTTTTTAAAACGAAACCGAAATCGGAAGCGGAACTGAACCGTCGGAACCGTCGAAAACCGGACCAGAACTGAAACCTAACCGTTGGAACCGCTAGACTCAAACCATCGGAATACCAGACCCGAACCGACGGAACCGCTAAAATCGGACCGGGACCGGGACTGGGACCGGAAAAGAGGAACCGGAACCGGAACCAAGGAACCGGAACCAAGGAACCGGAACCGAAACCGAAACCGAAACGGAAACCGAAACCGAAACCGAAACCGGAACCGGAACCGAACCTTCAAAATCGAAACCGAAATCGGAACCGGAACCGGAACCGAAACCAGAATCGGACCTTTAAAACCGGAATTGGAGCCGATTTTGAAGGTTCAAAACCGAAGCCGGATTCAAACCGAAACCGACGCCATGTCTAATCGTATACAATATTTTGTTTTAAATATTTATTTTTATTGTTGATGTAATTCGGTTGTGATAATTTTAAATTAATAATTTTTTTTTAAATGAATTATAATTTGTTAAATAATTGTTGATAGTGTTGATATTTAAAATATATTATATAATTTCTTTATTAATATATATATATAATATTTTAAAGAAGAGTAATGATTGTTTGGAAAAAAGTAAAAAAAGTGGATCCATTTTTTTTATTTTTAATTTTGTCCCATTGTGGGGAAAATGGATCCAAATAAAAGAGACCCAAATGGGAAGACCCATTCTTTGAAAAGAAGATCCATTTTTGATGATGTAGCACAAAGTGGGTCTTGTTTTTTAGAGCTACCAATGTGGATGCTCTTAAGAACCAAAATCATTTACTTTTTGGTCGGATTAAAAGCTTTCTATGAAAATTTTAATTTTCGAATATATTTTTTTTTGGTAAAATATAAAGGGTTGGGTGGTAATTAAATGCAAAGGAAGGGTTTTATTTTCTATTTTTGAAATGATAAGAATAGGTTTACATTCTCTTATGAATATTAAAAAATGTTGTTACTGTTTTTCACAATATCTAATTAAGATGCCAACAGATGGAGGCTGTGACTGTTGATATCAAACATAAACTAAAACATAAGTATAAGTTAATCTATACAAACATTAAAACATATGATGAACATGGTAATTAGTTTGAAAAGTATAAACTAAACAAAAAAAAATAAAAATTAGATCGAATGTAAAGCCTAAATTAGATATCAACAGTCACACCCTCAGGGCGTTTAACTATGTTGGTGGAAGGATGGACATGGGGCTAACATCAACGGTTCGAATCATACCCAAGCGGGAGCGAGTTCTGATTTAACCGCTTGCATTCTTATGGGGCCAGGGGTGTGGACCGAGGTTTCCTATTTGTCCATAGCGAGTCACACGGTTGAGAATGATAGGCTGATGGGTGCCTGAACGAAGTTCGGGATTCTCGATACCAAAAAAAAATTTAAAAAAAAAAAAGAGGAAAAGTGACTTATTTTGCTTGTGTGCTATTACTTATCACTTATTTCAAACTTTCTGCCAAATCAGGTCATTAACTCCCAAATCTTCAAAAACTTTGAACCTGTGTATATTATTGGTTGATCATTTTTAACATTTTAAGAGAAACATGATTGTAATTTTTGTTTAAAGCATTTTTAATTGTACCAGATGAGTGAATAATATAATAGCAAAGCTGATTGCTTACCTTTAACCAACAAAAAAAATAATAAAACATTGTACCGATATTTATTGATTATACTGTATAATTTCAACAACACCGTTCAAAATCTTTCACTTAAAACATTTCAAAAAAAAAAAAAAAAAAAAAAAATTCTTTGACTAAAAGATATGCTCGTGAGTTGTGATATCTATTTGGGTTATTATTAAAAAACACCCTGTAGTTTGAGTTATCGATCAAAAACCACCCTCTAGTATCATTATTGACCAAAAACCATCCTCTAGTTTCATTTATTAGCCAAAAACAACATTTGTTAACTTCTGTCAACATTTTTGACCAACTATACCATTTTACCCTTATATTTAAATATAAAAAATAATTAAAAAAGAAATTTACATTAAAAAAAAAAAAAAGATAATTAGAGATCCAGAGACCTACATCAGCTTCACCACCAGACCACATCGGCAACTCCTTCACCTTCCCAACCACCCAAACACCAACACAAATCAACGCTAACACATTGTTTTTTTGCTCTGTTTTGCTTAAAACCACCCAAACCACTTGCCCTGTTCTTTCTTTTTTTTTTTTTTTTTGGGCTCTGTTTTGCTTTCCCTGTTCTGTTTTTTTTTTTTTTTTTTTTTTTTTGAACATTACACAGGAAACCAAAACAGAAAACCAAAGCCAAAGAAAATCAGAGTGATATCGTCAATCCACCACCAACCCAAAATCCAAACCAGTCAATCCACCACCCAAAATCGTCCCGTCGATGCAGATCGCCACAGATTCAGTGGTTTGAGCGAAGAATCTATGAGACTCTATTATTGGAAAACTTTGAAGCTTCGAAATCAGAGTGAAGTGACTTTTTGGCTTACTACGAAATCAGAGTGAAGAAATTAAGGAAATACAGAGAAATCAAAAAAGTTACAGGATCATTTTGAAGGCTTTGAACAAAAATAAACAACTTATCCAAAAGGGTTTCGTCTCTTGTGAAATTCACTGCAAGATGAAAAAAATTCAAATAACATAAATAAACATGCACCAGTTACTGGTATATGCAAACCTGTGTGGACATGTAATATAAAGGGAATCCTCAGATATCGCCACACTCAAATACTCATCAGTTCATCAGTGGCGAGAAACACTGGATTATAATATTCCCTCTTCATAGTTTCCCGAAACAACTGCAACGGGTTCAAATCCCTAATCACCTCAAATCCCGAATCACCTCAAATCCAACACGCCATGGACCAAGATCATCTACCACTCAATTCAACTCAAATGTTAGAATTGAATCTGTATGCGTGTAGGATTTGGGGTGATTAGGATTTGAGAGAAATAGGTTCGACTTATGGGCGATCGATTTGGGAATTGAGAAGTTTGGGCAACAACCCAGTATACAGGGGTTTATATAGTCATGGTAAATGCAATGAAATAGGGTTGGACTTGAATTAAATACTTGCAAGGCCCAGTTCAGTGTAAATTACTTTGTCATAATCATATGGGCTCAACCTGACTGATAGGCCCTAAATAAATACAAGAAATTTCGACTTGGACTGTAGAATTGGCCCAATGAAGGCTTTGACAATTGAACCCAATAGCTTCATCATTTGGCCCAACCCAGAACAGAAACTATGCACTGTGGAATGTTGAAGGGAATTCTCAACAAGTTATAAATTACACCCCATATTCCTTGAGAAGTTGGTAATATCTCTGATATGATTTTTACAAGATTCTGCAGCATTTCATTCCATTTGTTTTCTAGTTTGTCATCCAATAAGCACAAACCCTTGCTTGACTTCTCTCTAACTCTACAGTATTATTCCTACAATAGAATCAAAAAACAAACCATTGGGTTAAATATTTAAATAAAAAAGATAATTTAAATAATTGTTAATTAATTTAATTTTTTTCATTTCTCTATTTATTTAATTTTCTTTATCAAAAAGTTTAGAAATTTATTATTATTTAACCATTATTTCAATTTTAAATTTTAAATTTTTATTTTTAAAAATTGATTTTTAAAATCTGGTCAAAGGGGTATTTAGATCATATTATTATATGTTTTCCGGTTTAATGTAATTACGTATATAATAAGGGAAACTTAATGCAATTTGTCATGACAGAAAAATGGATGACATTATTATTTAGTCACTTATTGCCAATTTATGGCAGTTCATGGGGTTTAATACCTAAAAAAAAAAAATTAGAGGGCGACATGCGAATTCGGGTATAGTCTATGCGGGATATGTGCCAATTACTCTAAAAAAAAAAAAAAAAAAAAGATTTTACCACCATGAAAATGGTGGTTATCAATTTATCATGTCATGGCAATCAACTTTGGTTGCCAAGGATCACAATTTTTTAAATGCCAACTGCCAACCACATAAAGTATGAATAATAATTTTTATTTTTATTTTTATTTTTTAAATGTAATTTTTTTCTATATTTCTTGTCAGAGTGATGGAATGTGTTTTCTGATATTATTTATGGTCCGTTCATTTTTGTTTTCACATAATTGGGTTTCTTTTTTCTTCGATCATTTCATACGTTTCAAATTTGTAATTGAATTTGACAGACTACTTGATAATGTTGGGCACCTCAAACTATGTTTGTAAAACTGTCTTCTTTTGCACTCGGTTAGATTTAAGTTGTGGTAATTAATTTGCTTAATTGGTGAAATTTCTTGATAGTTAAAAGAAAAATAATGCCCTGCATAACATCTAAAAAACACTTGGTAAATCAATGGATTTTTGTTTGGGTTACCACAATCTATATATGATGTCCAAGTCCTTGTGCCCTTGATGATTCCTCACTCATCGATTTTCTCTTGAAGCAAAGGTAATTGTAATTAATTAGTTCATATATACAAGTAAATTTAAATGGTTTCAAAACTAATTATTAGATATATATAATTTTACATATTTGTTATATTTTGTTTCGATAAAAGTTGAGATGAAGAGAATATAATATATAGTTAAGAGAAAAAATGTGAAAGAAAAATAATACATATTTTGAAATCTAAAATCTAATATGGCGACTGAAACCGGTGGGGATTCGATCCATTTGGGGTGAGTTTGAAGCACTTAAAACAGGGTTCAGGTCGAATATGAGTTAAACATTGTTGATCCGGTTTGTAACCGGGTCGGTTATTTATATAATTATTTTTTAAAATATGAAAAATATAAAAGGAAAAACAAACTCTATTCTTTTTATATATTTGTCTAATTGTATTTTATATTTGAATTTAAGGTTTATATAATTTAGATGTTATATTCAATTAAAATTAAGTTTATATATGAATTTTAAGTGCATGCCAAACTTTAATTTTTAATATTTATGTGTCATTTATATTTATTAATTAATTATTAGTATTGTCATTTTTATTATTTTGATATTTTATTATTATTGTTGGAATATTTAACACATGAATATATGTTTTGCTATTATAATTCTCCTACATCATGTGTATGTTTTTATATACATTATAGTGTTGGCATAACGGTATTTTTTATTTTATTTTTTAAAGATACAACAACTACCGAAACCAGTAAAATTAGACTCCAAAGCACGGTCCGAAATTTTGCTCCCACAATAGGGGAGAGTGTACCCACACAAGATGGGACAAATAATGTATATATATATATATACATACCAAGGCCAAGGATTAAAACCTCGGTGGTGGAGCACCCTATGGGAGGCTCCAACCACCAAGGCTTAATACAACACGGTTTAAATTTAACTCAAAAAGCTTCCCACAACAAATAATTCCTAATTCCAAAACTGAAGAGGTCACATTTACCATTACCTGTCAAGACTTTTCTCTGTTACTTTCAACTTTTCAAGGGCATGGATGTCTTTTCAATTTCACACAAATTTAAAGGGGTCTATAATTCATACTTTCATTCTCGTCTTTTATATAGTTGATAGAAACAAAACTAAAATTGAAGAGTATAAAAGAGATGAGAGTGGAGTGGTACTGTGGTTAAACAAAATTGCAATGGTTTCTTTAATTCATACAACTGCAAACAAATTTGTGAGAAAATTATGACTGAGATAATCAAAATCTTTTATAAAAGAAAAATCATTTAAATTCAAAAATTGCCATTTTCTTTTCTTCGTTACTTTATTGTGAGTGATTGGTCTGATATTTCTTTCTAGTATATTGTATTGAAAACAGTTTTAGTATAGAGTTAATAATTTTCTAATTTATTTGTCACCTACCCTCTTCATTTTAAATAAAATTTTAGTACATAGCTAATAAAGGGAAACTTTAAAAGTTTAAAGTATACATGTTTAAAAATGAGAGACAGAATTCACACATACTTATCACAGATTCAACGTCATATTTCTAACAATCTTATGGATATCATAGGAAGATATTCATAATCTTATGGTTAACCTATGCAAATTGCATAGGAAAACTTTATAAGTTTAAAGTATACATGATGAAAACACGACATTGAACCAGAGGTACGTATACGTGAATTCTGTATACATATTGAAAAAAACACAATCTGAAGACATCTTAAAAAATAAGAATAAAAGAAATGTATAAACTTCAATCTGGAATAAAAGATTAAAACCTGAAGAAGAAAGATGGATAAATGGTTTAAAGGGAAAAAATAAATCTTTGGATCTAAAATCTGAATTGAAAGTAAAAAACAACCAAAAAAGAAAAAAAGAAAAAAACGGAGATCGAACCAGGGCAAGGGAGAAGAGATAAGTTTGGAGATGTTTTGAGAGATTAGAGTAAGAAATTTTAGTGAGAAGTCAGAGAGATGGGTTTCGTTGTGAGAGAGGTTGGATTTTGATTTTGAAAGCGGGGGCTGCGTTGTATTCATATCTGAAGAATAGCGAGTTTATATAGAGACTTAGATAACTCTAAACGATGCGTTTTGAATTGCCATTTGGATTTCTTGGCTTTCCCCAAAACAGCACCGTTTTCATTGCTAAAGTCTATGTTAGTTAATTTGGGTCAGTAGTAGGGAATCCATTACCTAAGAGTCTATTTTAATTACATATGAGTTAATCATTTCCCAAAGGGGTAATTGCACAAACATCCCTTGAGATTTGACAAAATTACACATATATGACAGTTTTTGACATATAAGCACAAACTTCCCCTGACCTTTGAAAAATGTTGCATAAACATCCCCTACCGTTAGTTTGGAACCGTTATTTCCTAACAGTTGTGGGCAATTTGGACTTTTTGACTACATAAAAAAATTGATTTCTTTTATTATTAAAAAAAAAACGAAATTTCCATCTCATCGAGATGGAGCAAATTGCTCCATATCATCTGATGAGAAGAGTTTGGTGGGGTAGTTAAAAGCGATTTGGTCGAAGAAGAAGAACAAGTGCAGCGCTTGAAGTTGAAGAGTTTCATTACTAGCTGGCGTTTACTTTGCTTGATCCAAGAGGAAACAAAACAAGGGGGCCAGGTCAGTTTCTACTTTATTTTAAATTTTCTTCACAAATACACATTTCATTGATTTTGCCTTGTGTTTCTTTGTAAATTTTTTGTTATTCTGGGCACTTTTTTGTCACCATCTTTTGATTTTCTTTGGAATTATTTTTCACGTGTATCAAATCTCTAATTTCCCTTTTTTGTTGTTCTACTTTCCTTTCTTGATATTTTTTCTTACCGAGAAAAGAATCCCAGATTCGATCTGGTTCGAGATCTCCAAACACCTTTTTTTTTTTTTTTTTTTTGTCTAAAATTCTATGTTCATATCCCATAAAATATTTTGATGAAATTTTGTGGATGATTTTTTTTTTTCGACAGATGTTGTGGATGGAATTTGTTGTTGAATGAAGTTGGGTGAAAATTTGGATGAAGTTGGTGAGATGGATCCAAATTTCACCTAATGAAGATCAAAATCAAGATGAAGATGAATTGTTTTTTTTTTTTTTTTATTGCTTAGATTTATTGGATTTAAAAGATTTTTGTCTTAATTTATTTATCTTATATATGTTATTTTTAATTTATAAAAATAAAAATAAGGGTATTTTAGACTTTTAGCACATTTGACAATTGACTGTTAGGAGTTAACGGATTCTAACTAACGGTAGGGGATGTTTATGCAATATTTTTCAAAGGTCAGGGGAAGTTTGTGCTTATATGTCAAAAACTGCCATATACGTGTAATTTTATCAAATCTCAAGGGATGTTTGTGCAATTACCCCTTTCCCAAATTGCAGCTGTCCAATTTCTTGTTACAAATTGTAAGATTTAGGGAAAATATCGTTTTAGTCCCTATTGTTTACCATATTATCCGTTTTGGTCCCTGTTGTTCCAGTTTTGATCACTTTAGTCCAAACGTTCACTATTAATTATTTGTTTGGTCCCTACCGTCAGGTTCTGTTAGGGTGCCATTAAACAAGTGAGGGTATATTGGTAAATGGATTGTTAATCATTTAGGGAAAATATCGTTTTAGTCCCTATGGTTTACCTTTTTATCCATTTTGGTCCTCGTCGTTCTAGTATTAGCCAGTTTAGTCCTTCTGTGACGTTTTCCGTGAAAATCAGACCACCTGACATGTGCAGAAGGTCAAATGAACGTTATGCCCCTAATAACGATTTAATAATAATAATAATAAATCCGTTTTAATTAAATTTTAAAAATAATAATTTTAAAATTATATAAAGCAAATTAAAACAATAATAAATAAATTTAAAAACCTCACTTTCTCTCTCCACACCCACCCTCTTCGTTTCTCTTTGTATTCTTCCCATTATTTCTCTCCCTCTCTCTACGTCCCTGGCGAGGAGAGCCGATCTCCTCTCATCGACACTCTCTTCTATCTTGTTCAACAAACAAACCCAGATCGAAAAAAAAAAAAATAGCTTATATATATTATACAGCAAAAGTAAAATTGTTTAGTCAATTATCCTTGATACACCAGTGATATAAGAAAGTAAGGTTCAGAAACAAAAATGGAAAATCGAATGAAAGTTTTCATTTCAATGATTAGTTTCCATATAATGAAATATCATCTCAATTATATAGTTTCAGCCTTTCAGGTATTATGTGACTAATAAATGAATCACAACCAAAAGCTCACACAATGAAATAACCAGAAATAACTTCATAAACAAATGAAGATCAAGAAGAACATGAAAATCCAGGGACCAACATAAACCAAATCACGACCCAAATTAAAAGAACATTGAAATCTCAATCAAACCCCATTATCAAGAGTGAATTAATACAACATCAAATTGATTTGTCAACACACCCAATAAAAGCTCCAAACAGATCACTGAAATCTCAATCAAACCCCAGTACCAAAAGTCAAATTAACACAAACTATCTTGGTATTATTATTTCTTAGTACTGTTTTTACCTTCGACGTCCCTACCAAACGTCGATTGCGCCGACTTGTTGGCCGTCTTTTCTTGCAAAGCCTTGGTGTCCCTCTCATGGCGTTGATCAGGGGTCAATCCGTCGTCTTTGTTCTTGTTGCCGTTTGTGTTCAGGACTAGGTTATGTTTGGTGTGTGGATTGATTTACAAAGAAGTAAGATGATTGAGTGAGAGATTGATTTCCAATAAAAGAAGAAATCAAAGAGATATAGATGGGTTTGGGTCTGACGAGAGAGATAAAGAATGGTGTGGGTAGTGTTTCGAGGGGCTATGGTGTGGTGTTTGGGTGGTGGCGGCGGCGGCGGCGGCGGCAACGGTTAGGGTTAGGGTTAGGGTTAGGGTTTAGTGAGTTGTGGTAGGTTGAAGAAGATGAAGGAGATGAAGAAGAGAGAGAGAGAGAGAAGCAGATTAGGGTTTTCACTTTTAATTTTTTTTTATTAACTTCATAAATATTTAATATTATTATTTTAATATTACTTTTTAATTATTTTTAATATTGATCTTTCATTAAAATATTTTAATTTAATTATATTTATTAATTTGATTAAATGATTAACAATCCATTTACCAATATACCCTCACTTGTTTAACAGCACCCTAACAGAACCTGACGGTAGGGACCAAAAAAATAATTAATAGTGAACGTTTGGACTAAAGTGGTAAAAACTGGAACGACGGGGACCAAAACGGATAATATGGTAAACCATAGGGACTAAAACGATATTTTCCCTTGATAAATCGTTATTAGGGGCATAACGGTCATTTGACCTTCTGCACATGTCAGGTGGTCTGATTTTCACGGAAAAGGTCACAGAAGGACTAAACTGGCTAATACTGGAACGACAGGGACCAAAACGGATAATTGGGTAAACCATAGGGACTAAAACAATATTTTCCCTAAGATTTATGATCAGTGAATGGGAATATTTTACACATTTGGCAAATTACACTTTTCTTAACTAATTTTGTTTGGATTTGATCATTAGAATTTGTTTGTGATTTGATTTTTATACAGAAAAATAAAAGAAAATAAAAATTTCACCAGCCGATTAATCGCCGACTAATCGGCCTAAGCGCTATGTGCTGGGTCTTCGTCCGACTAGTGCCTAACGCTTACTAGAACACTGATATATACTACTCAAACTAGGTTGAGGTTAAATGTCTGTCGTATGTATTAGGCTATGAATAATTGTTGAGTACTGACCGGTTAATATCCAAAATATTGACCCCATCAATCGGAGTGTATCATGTGGTCAAATTTGTAAGATAAATGTAAAAAGTTAAAGAAAAATAAAACCACATGCTATACTCTCATTGGCGGGGTCAGTATTTTTGGTACTAATCGATCAATACCCAAGCATAATGTAATTTTATTTTCAATTTAAAATTCGGTAAAACTGTAATTATAAGATACTTGAAACCATTTGTTTTATACAACCGCACACAGAGTCACACACACACACACACACAAATCAGAGAGTTGGTTTATACATTTATTTCTAATTAAGGACCATCAACAACCACACACATTATTTTATTTTATTTAAAAAAAATAATCATCAATTTTATGGCTTTTTACCCTTCAGAGTGCTTTTACCATTAATAAAAAATAAATAAACAACATTTCTAGCTCTTGTTTTATTTATTACTGAATTGCAAACCAATCGGTTGTCCATTTGGGGAATGCAATGAATATGTACAGCTGGTATTTACTTATGAATAAATGAATAATGCTAATCAGTACCCAATATACCGACTCTACCATTGGGATTGTAGTATGTATCCTAATTTGTGAGATAAATGTATAAATTAAAAGAAAAAAAAGTCATGTGCTATATGCTCTTATTGGTGGAGTCGGTATTTTAGGTAACAATAAGTACCCAAGCATTATTTTTTCTTATTAGGCCAACTCCACCTATGTTGACGCAGATCTCACTTCCCAAAAACAATTACAGTGCAAGCCAATTTTTTGTTTTTTTAATTAGTCAATCAATTGTTTTTTTTTTTTAATTCTTAATTTAACACTTCTATACTTAATTAAAACAATAATAATATTTGGGTACTGACCAATGAGAATGTAGTATATGGCCTAATTTTTGAGATAAATGTAAAAAGTAAAAGAAAAAAGTCATATGCTACGCTCTTATTGGTGGAGTCAGTATTTTGGATACTGATTGGTTAATGCCCAAGTATTATTCTTAAAACAATACTTATTCTAAAAAATTATATTGTCGAAAGATCTCATTTTTAAAATGAAATTAATATTGATATATTTTATTTATTTTATTTACATATTAATTAATATTAAATTTTTTTAATAAATATTAAAAAAAAATTCTTTAAGATACTTTTTTAATATAAAATTGGATGTGAAACATTTGAGTAAAAAAAGTTGGTGTAAAAATATTCATTAATTGGTGTAAAGTTTGGTATTATACACAGAGTTGCTCTTAGTACACATTACTGGAATCAATTATGTGGTACTGATCTCCATAATCTATTGTCATGTGTTTAATATAACAAATCAATAGTCTAAATTATTTCGATTAATCTTTATGTCTTTACTCTACCAAAAATAAAAATTGATGAAGACCCGTTAATTTAGGTGAAAACCATATTGGGACAAAGTAAGGTGAAGAAGGATCCAGACACTTTATTTTACAACAAACAAAAAATATTTGTTATCCGTGTGTTTTTTTGGATTTTTTTTTTTTCTTCTGATTTTGTTTTGATTTCACATCATGGGTCTCAGTCTCCCGGATTTTATTCAATTTTACAGGATTCTTTATGGGCAATGGGCTGATTGATTTTTATTCTTTCTCTCGATCATAGCTCTGTTCTCATACTTCTGAACCTCTAATAATTTTAATGTTACAAGGTCAAGATAACTCTCTCCCTTACTGTACAATAAAACCACTTCCTCTCTCTTTCTCTCTCTCTCTCGTTGAAGAAGTCATTCAAAGCTGGTTTTTTTCATTTTTTTTTCACGTACATTCAGAACAGATTTTACTTGCATGACTTCATGCCTACTCTACATGAAGTTGATCAAGAGGATAAAAAATGGATTGCAGAGATTAATTAAAAGAGTAATGTTATATTGTTCAAATTTGGTGTCCAAAATCCAAATGATGTAGCAACACTCTAGTACATTCATTTAAATTGTATTAGATTTTGATGATTTAAATGAATGAACATGAATGAACTAGAGAATTGCCACATCATTTGAGCACCAGATTTGAACACCAAATTTGGACAATATAGCATTACTTTAATTAATAAAAGATTAACTATAAAAAAAAAAAAAAAATACAAACCTTCTAATTTTATTTAGATTTTTATTTTTTTTATTTTTTATGGACTGATTGATTTTTATTCTTTCTCTCGATCATAGCTCTGTTCTCATACTTCTGAACCTCTAATAATTTTAATTTTACAAGGTCAAGATAACTCTCTCCCAGTCTCCCTTACTGTACAATAAAACCACTTCCTCTCTCTCTCTCTCTCTCTCTCTCTCTCGTTGAAGAAGTCATTCAAAGCTGGCTTTTTTTTTTTTTTTTTTTTTTTTTTTCACGTACATTCAGAACAGATTTTACTTGCATGACTTCATGACTACTCTACATGAAGTTTGAAAACATGCATAATAATTCAAAGATTGCCTCAGATTTCAAACGGTCAAAAAATCCCACTACATATTGCAACAAAGAGCTGGACAACAGAATTGGAAAATCACTGGAAAATAATATGGCAATATGTTTGGCCATATCAAAGGGATTCAAACCTACCAGATTACAAGCTCCATAATTATAGGAGAGCTATTTTGAATTTTGATTTTCTTCCCTTTTTCATTTTTTATACAGTTGGTTGCAAATTGTAATCTTTTGTAATCTCTTACCATTGTCATATATTCCTCCTTGTATAAATACCTCTAAATGAGTATCTTACTCATTAAGGAGAAAAGAGTGAATAGAATTTCAATTCTCAATTCATAGCTTTCTCAAAATAATACTTCTTTCTTTGTAAGAAATTCATTAAAGTTGATCAAGAGGATAAAAAATGGATTGCAGAGATTAATTAATAGAGTAATGTTACATTGTTCAAATCTGGTGTCCAAAATCCAAATGATGTAGCAACACTCTAGTCCATTCATTTAAATTGTATTAGATTTTGATGATTTAAATGAATGAATCTAATACAATTTAAATGAATGGACTAGAGTGTTGCCACATCATTTGGGCCCCAAATTTGGACAATATAGCATTACTTTAATTAATAAAGGATTAACTATAAAAAAAAAAATACAAACCTTCTAATTTTATTTAGATTTTTAGTTTTTTTTTTTTTTATTTGTATATATATATATTATTGTTTTATCGCAGAATGAATTAGTCAAAATAATTAAGTTACTATTAGTGGGTTTTTGGCTCATTTACTTTTGGATCGTGGGTGAGTAATTCCTTAATTCTAGAGGAGAGTTTTGAGCACAAAAATTATATATACTAGGTTTGATGGCACATGTCTTTCATTTATTTCTCATGATAAATTGCAACAACACTCTTGAATCTTGATTGTACTGCTCTAGTGTTCAATATATATTTTGTTTTGATATATTTTTTTAAAAATAAAATCATATATTTTAATAGTATGAAAATTTGGAAATTGAATCCTATGTGTTTTGATTTGACAACAAACAAAAAATGTTTAATCTCTTTGGGAAGAAAATTAACTAATATTATTCAATTGCGTAAAAAAAAAAGTTTACAAAATAAAAACTATTTTTATAAAAGAAAATCATGCATAAAATAGATATCATAAATATATCCGAGTTAAAGATTTTTTATTATTATTTTTAAATGTTTTGAGTCAAATATTTTGAATAGTTCTGTTGATATTAAGACTCAAATCAGCTGCCATAAAATGGTATTCCAATTTGTGTGTGACCAACTAAATTGGGACATGTGTCTACATTTAAGGAAGAAGTTGAAAAAATAATAATTAAATGTAGACACATTTCTCAATTTGATTGGTTAGATAACTTATTTCGTAAATGTAGACACATATCCCAATTTAATTAGTTATACACAAATTAGGACACTATTTTATGACAGCTGATTTGTGTCCTTGATATTATACCGTACGGTCAACAAATATAGTTACACTGTTTTATTATTTTTTTGGTGATTAAAAGCTTAAAGCAACCAGTTTTGCTCTTATATTATTGACTTACTTGGTACAGTTAAAAATGCTTTAAACAAAATTACAATCTTATCTCTGTAAAATGAAGTCATTTACATGTTGCTTTATTGCTTTTATTACCATGTTTCTTTTTTTTCTTTTTTTCTTTTTTTTCTTTTTTTCATTTTTTTTTTCAAGGGAATTATCATGTTTCTTTTAAAATGTTAAAAATGAACAACCAAGAATATACACAGGTTCATATTATTATTCGTTAATTTGAAAATATTTATATTATTTTATCTCCATTAACTACACTACACTGTCTCTCAATCTGTGCTCATTATATTGAATGAAAAGCAAAAGTATCCTCTTATTGACATGTTACATCACAATATAATAATATTTCTAAAAAATCTTTAACTACTCAGATGATGAGATATTAAATTTAAAGGACAGGTCTTGTAACTTGTTAGAGATAGAAAATCTTTGACTATTTAGACGATCAAATATACAATTTACAATGTATTAATTTTGTGTGTGTTGATCGGCCAATAAAGGACAGAGGTAGGTAGGGTCGATCAAAATCTGAGGACAGAGACTTTAAAGGACAAGTCTTGTAGATTGTAGAGATAGAAAATCTGTAACTATTTAGACAATGAAATATATACAATTTACAATACATTAATTTTGTGCGTTGATCGGTCAATAAAGGACAGTGGGTAGGTGGTGTTGATCAAAATCAGAGGACAGGGACTTAAAGGACATGCCTAAGAGATAAAAAAATCTTTGACTACTTACAATTTATAATGCATTGATCTTGTGTGTATTGATTGATCCATAAAGGACAGAGGGTAGGTGGTGTTGATCAAAATCTGATAGAGACTTTAAAGGATAGGTCTTGTACTTGATGAGATATATAATTTAGGATGCATAAATTTTATGTGTGTTGATCGGTCAATAAAGGACACAGGGCAGGTGGAGTTGATCAAAATCAGAGGACAGAGACTTTAAAGGACATGTTTTATAATTAGGGATGGCAAAATTGTCAAGGATACGGATATCTAGTAGAATCCACTCCATTTAAAACAAGGATAAATAATATTATTTCGAAGATAGACCCAGGATGGATGTCATCATAATATCTATTTTATTTTTGGGGATGAGGATGGATTTTTAATATTTTAAAAACATAAAAATTTATTATGTAATTATTAATTCTAATTATATAAATTATTATTAATTTTTATATTTAAACTTTATTGGATGTATTTATTGCTCTTTAAATAGGATAAAATATACCGTTACATATGTTAGTTATATTTTTCTTTTGTAAACTATAAAAATTTAAAGATTTTTTCATCGGATATGGATATAACCGGAGCGAAGATGAATATCTCTATCTTAATTAACGGATTATCCGAATCCACCCCGTTCACTTAGAAATAAGAATAAATACGAGGATGAAGATATATATCTCAAACGGATATGGAGATGAATATTGGGATATCCATATCCAATCCGATCAATTGTCATCTCTACGTACTTGTAACTTATAAGAGATAGAAATCTTTAACTACTTAAAAGATGAGATATACAATGTATTAATTTTGTGTGTGTTGATCGGTCAATAAAGGACAGAGGGTGGGTGGGGTTTATAAAAACAGAGGACAGAGAATTTAAAGGACAAGTCTTGTAACTTGTATGAGATGGAAAATCTTTGACTACTTAGACGAGATAAACAATTTACAACATTAATTTTGTAAGAGATATAGATAGTTAAAAAAAAAAAAAAAAAAACTGTTTTTATAAAAGAAAGTCATACATCAAAATATTTTAAATGGTACTTTTGATATTATACGATATTAATAAACAAACACGGATACATAATAAAAACAAAAGCTCAAAAGATTTTCAAAACAAAAAATATCCTTTTCAATTGCTACTTGATTTGAAATAATCTTGACCACATCTCAAAAATTAGGAACAAAAACTTCACTTTGCCATGACTCATGAGAAACAAGTTATAGTTTGTGGGTTTTTCCGAAGGAGAGAGAAAGAGCTACTTCAATGTCCATTTTTTTATTACATATATTTTTTGCAAACAGAAAACTCTGAAAGTGATTTCTGTATAATTAAATTCAAACTAATCTAAACGTACACAATATATGATTTAGATGTATTTGTGTTATGTTCCCATTTAATGTATTTCATTAATTGATTTGATAGGGACATGATCTGGTTATTGGTTACATAGTAAATATTTTCTCACCAAATTCCCTGTCTCTCGATTAAACAAACCCATTTGGTTTCAATCGCATTGATTCAAGAAAGTGATTTTTTTTTTTCTTTAAAATCTACAAATTAATATGAGGAATGCTAGATACACTCTCTCAACGCACTCTCTCAACACACTCTCTGTTCATAAGATGACACATGTATGACACATGTACAGCATTAACTTTTTCACATTAAATTTGTGGCATTTATAAATAACCTTATTTTTCATTTTATTTATGATACAAACCAACAACTTATTTCCTAGATTACCCCTCTCCTTTAACTTTAACATTGCCATATTTTTAAGACTCTTCAACTTTTTTTATTTCTTGAGTGTACGGTACCAAATTGAATTGCTCCGATATTTCTTTTCACCAAATTTTCATTACCAAACACTAGCTAATTTGATGGTTGTTGTATAAAATAAATAAATAGTAAAATAAATTATAGTTAAATAGTTTCAAAATATATTATAAAAAATTCATATAAACCGAAATTCATTATTTTAATTTTTAACATCTATGAAGAAGAACGTGAAACTCATTTACCATTATTAGGTATGCTCGAATTGTATATGTGTCTGAGCCAAAATCTTTACCTTTCAAGATTTAGCTAATGAAAGTTTTTTTCTTTTCTCTCTTTGTTATTAAAAAAAGAAAAAGAAAAAAAGAAACTGGTTAGAACAAATTAAAGCAAATCAATTTTAAATTAAAAGATAAAAAATATGTAAGTAGCAGATTTTTTCTTTATTTTTAATTTATAATTTAGATATAAACATTAAGTTTTACTGATCTTATCTTATGAATTTTTTATAATATATTTTAAAATTATTTAACTCTAATTTGTTTTACTATTTATTTATTTTGTACAACAACCATCAAGTTAGTCAGTGATGTAAAAAAAATGTTTAAGTAAGTTTGGTAAAAAAGAAATAGATATATGAGCAATACATATATTTAAAATAAAATAAAATAAAAAATTGATATTAAATGACAATATGTTAGAGTTAAAGAAGAAGGGCAATTTAGGATATAAGTTGTTGGTTTGCTTTGTAAATAAAATGAAAAAGGAGGCTATTTATTAAAAGCTACAAATTTAATGTGAAGAAATTAATAATGTCCACATGTCAGCACATGAATAGAGAGTGGGTTGAGAGAGTAGATTGAGAGCGTGTATCTAGCACTCCTCAATTAATATATACAGGAGATTTTCTGAGATTTTTTTTACACTCTCTGAAGAAACAAACACATTTTTTTCAAACAAACAATTAATTACAGGCCATCATTAAAGGTAGTTTGTTGCATCACCTAGGCTATCATGAGTTTCCAATTTTCCACGCAGAGCTACTGTAAAATAAGACTCCATCTACTATACTATAAAGTAGTGATTCTGAGGAATACCATCATTTATTGAGAAAGAGAAGGGAGTTTGAGAATTTTATTTTTTATTTTTTGAAAATCTTTTTTAAAATGATAATTGTTTGTCCCTTTGAACGTTAAATATTATTTTTGGTACTAGATAAACAAACATCGATTAACAAGATATAAAAACTTTAACTTGAAACTTAATCAGGATATGATTGAAAATGTGTTTATTATTATTATTCTTAAATTGTTTTCAAATATTATTCATTGAAAACCATTATAATAAATAATAATCCAAGGTAAGTGAGGAGAAAATATATATATATATATATATATGAAAAAGACACATGATTCAAGGAGATCTCCAAAATGAAAGAGATGTTACTTGCTTAGGTTGTCCATTTTCTCTTAGACCAGTGGACTGACTCCTAAGGTGGTTCTAACATGCACAAAATAAGTCTGATATTTTGAGAGAAAAGATTTTCCTCCCTATATATAGGATCAGAAAAGAGGGATGGGAGATTTTTTTATCAACTTAATAATATTATTTTGATATTATTAAGTTGAGATTTGATGCAATTCTTGCCATCATTTTCTCTACAAACCCTTAAAGAAGGTGTTGCATTCCATTAGACAATGGATTTTAATGAAACAAGATAAAACACAATTATGAGAAAATAAATTTACTCAAAATGACACACCAACTAATGCTTCTTTTTTTTTTTTTTTTTTTTTTGAATTAAACTTGATTTACTTCCAATATTATGGTGGTTGTTGATTTCATTTGTATTATTGAGTTTCTAGCATGTCACTCATCACAATGTGTTGTGTATTATTCTTGAATACATGATTATTGAGGCACATAGAGGAATGGCAATTAAATTTTCAATTTGGATGTTTATGATCGGTCCACACTCACACGGTAAGACTCTCGCAAGTGTACGAGGTCGGGGTGTAATATAATGACCGAGTAGGGATCGTTCCCACGAGGACTAAGGATTGATTACCGGTTTTTATCGGCTTATATACTATTTGGACAATTGAAAATGATAGTTTTTAACTTCTAACAATAAAAAGGGTAGATCTAAAGCAAATAAAACACTAACCACAACTAAAGTGAATGTGATGATATGAGAAAAGTGTGCTAGAACATGAATCCACCTAACCCTTCAATTAACTCTTGACTCACTTAATCCCTCATTTGTGCAAGTATAGATTATAGGTTCGTATTCCCTTAAATCAATCTCTAATCTCTCTCGATGTCTTAGAGATTGTATCCAAACATACAAAATATGGATGAACTCATTAAGAATGGTGGAACACATACATGAACCCTATATGCTAGCCTAGTGTATCTCTCACTTTCTAGTCATATATAGTGAATGGTTTGTTTATCTAGTGATCATTCAACAAGATGGCCAATCAAGACAAAAGCATTAAGCATACAAAACATTCATATAACTACACAAACACCTGTAGAGAAACTAAGGAATCATTAACAATAGATTAAGGGTTTGGTTTCATCATTGTTCTAGCACAAGAGTATTTAGCTCATATTACACATAGAAACCATACAAAATCTCCAATAAACACAGACCATAACAATTACAAGAAGATAAAAGGTAGAGTTCAAGAGATAAACTAAGATGATGATCTCCTCCTTGCAATGCTTGATCTCCTATGGCTTCCTTCTCCAAGAATCACTCCTCCAAGCTCCAAGGTAGATGAAGAACCACCAAAACAGAGAGAAAAGAGAAGGTTTTCTGCAGAGAGGGGTGTGTGTGGTCGTGTCCTCTTCTGGAAAGAAGAAGAATGGGTCTTTTTAAGTCTTCCTTCTCTTCTCCCCATGACAACCAACATCATCATGCTTCATAATTGAAGAGGGCCCACCAAGAATTCCTCATCATTACCTCCCCTCTCTCAGCCAAGGCAATGGTCAGAGACAAGATCCTGGTTGGCCGAAATTTGGGGGCCCAAGGACCTGAAATTGGGCAACTGAAGTTGACAGCATCGGGCAAATTATGCTCCCTGTTATGCGCCCTGTTCTGCGGCCAAGGGAGCATAATTTCAAAAGTTGTTCCTATAAGAAACTAAAATGCACCCTGTTCTGCGCCCAAGGGAGCATAATCAGGGGCGCAGAATTCGTGACAAAAATGGGATCTTCTGGTCCCTTTTCTGCGGCCCCTAAACGCAAAACCACTAAGGGCGCAGAACCAACTTCCTGAAATTGCACATTTGCCCCAGAATTCCTGCATCTTTGCACAAAAGCCCCTCTTCTGGAAGGAATCCTGAAACGCTTATTAAATCCGTTAAAAACACGGTTTTACCCGGGATTTAAGCATAAAAGATACAAATAAGGGGGCTACACTTCGTGTAGAAATAAGAGTTATCAACACCCCCAAACTTGTCTTTTGCTCGTCCCGAGCAAACCAAAACAACGAAAAACCTACAAAGAACAAAATAAAAACATACCAAAAGAAAATAATTCTGCTGAGCCTATAAAGAAAATGAGATGCAACATGAGTGTAACCAAGAGTGGGCATCCGAAAATAATGCTAAGATCACTGAGATAGGGCAAGAATTTCAAAAGCCAAGATGCTACAACAAGAGAGATTGCAATTCCATACTTGATAGTGAACTAAGCTTCAAAAGCATCGAACACAAGAGTCGTAAGATAGCATTTCGCTTCGACTCTAAACCTTTCCGGTACTCTCTTATTTTACCACACAGAACCTAAGCTCACTCAACAAACTCATGCGGTTGGAAGTTATGCACAAAAAGATTATCAAATTACACGCATGATATTTCTCAAAAGACCGCTAGAGTTAGAATGCAATAGGACCACAAGAACGGAATCGAACATTAAGAACAGGGCAAACATCAAAGAATACCTTGCAAGCAAACCAAATCCCTCCTAAAGATCAATTAGGACTTCTTTTAAAGCACAAGTAAGGTAATGGAATTTTCGGCGATGGAGAGGCTAGGTGGATATGGTATCATGGGCAAGCTAGCGATTATGGAAAAGATTCTCATTTAACACACTTTTCTACTTTTATTGAGTGTTCTAGGCACAACAACTTATTCTCAACATACTTACAAATAAACAAACATTTATTCTTTTTTTTTTTTTTTTTTACTAAGGATACACAATTTACAAAAATTGGCCTAAATACAACTCTTTTCCAATTTGCACTTTTCGAGCTTACTTCTCAATGATCTTCAACTATAATCGCCGCCAAGGGTTGGTTTAGTGTTTAGGTGATATGGGATGGGATGATTTAGTGAATGGTTAATGAGTGTGGGATATCAATAATAGAACAATAAAGCATACACACACAAGGTCATGGGATTTTGTTTGGGCCATTTTAAAGTGACTTAACACATTTTGCCTACGTCATCTCTTAAGGCACGGATTAAGCAAGCAAGCAAGGCGGGACAAAGGTGATGCCCTTAAATGGATGTTCTTTAATGCCCAATGCATGGAGTGAGGTCCTTAAAATTTCATGCTCATTTATCTAAAAGATGAGTGTTTAGGATTTTTAAAAGAAAATTCACACTCATAAGGACGCAATTTAAGGCTCTGGCCTCACACGGGTAGTCTCTACTAATGATCTCAACATCTTAAGCGCGATACCTCATTTGCCAAGACACATTACAGTCTGGTAAGATGTGTGCAAGCAATGTGGTGTAGCTTTGACTTAAGCTACCCAAGCCCGGACTCAGTGAAACAAAGCATACCATGAAATCCGACCCACGGAACATCTCACATGCATCTTAACAAAAATGTTTGAAAAATTTTGAAAATTTGCTCATTTTAGCAGACAAAACAAAAAACTTTATTCTAAGGCCGTACCCCCAAACTTAAACCAAACTTTGTCCTCAAAGTTTTGAAAAATTGGACAGAGTTAGATAAAAGTCCAAAAAGTTATAACTTCAACTAAAAGCAATGTAAAAATTAAACTAAAATCCAACAACTAAGTAAACATAAAGCATCCGATAAAATAAAATATCCGAAAATCCAAAAAGAGAAAAGATAACCCCGAATATGACTGGTTAGAGGATCATCCTAGCCACCACGCTCTGAACTCGGCCCTGCTCCACCATGACGCTCCGAGGCACTCAAACGGCTAACCTGGATAGCTCTCGTCAATCTGGCCACCTCGCTCTCAAGAGAAGTCTGCCTCGTCTCTATATCATCCTGCCTCCTGAAGATCTCATCAACCCACGCTGGCCTCTGCACAATCTCATCCACCCATGCTGGCCTCTGCAACATCTCATCCATCCAATCCGGTCTTCGGTCCCCTGCTGGAACTGCACCCGGGTCCTCTTCAGCAGCAACATCAGCTTCAGCAGCAGCTCGGGCAGCCTCATCCCTTCTACGCCTCTTTCTGGTGGCAACTGGTCGCAGGCCTGCCTCACGCCTCTGAGCGGAGATATCATTGAACGTCCTGGAGTTCAGCGGCCCATCCATTTGTGCAATCCGGTCCCCCTCCTCATCCTCTACGCCAGCCTGCTCGCAGAAGTGAGTGATCAAGGCAGGGAAAGGTAGGACTAAGTCGTCAGCTTTTCCCGCACGGATGATTGCTCGCATGATTAGCTTTCCTACATCCAATCCCTCATGATGCTTGATACAGTACAGGAGCTTGGCGAGCTCAAAAACAGTGATGGTGATCTGTCTGGAAGGCTTCAGAGAGGATGACAAAAAGATGACCCAGAAGGCCCAATCCAACTCTAGATCATGCTGAAGCAGTTGATGGTCAGCATTGTCCCATGGCCCCTCCACATGTGGCATACGTAGCTCCCTAGCAAGGTCCTCATTGTACCTCGAGAAAATGCTGAGCTTGGGGACCCCGGTATCTAGCTCTCTGTACGGCCTGGTACCGTAATACCTGTTGATGTCCTGAATATTGAACTCTACATCAACCCCCCTTACTTTGACCGGCGTACCCTTCTCAAACTCAGCTGGAACCATGGCAGCGTAGAACTCCCTGACTACCCGTTCATTGATTCGATGCGCGGTGGTCACAAACTGGCGCCAACCCATACCATCAACCTGCTGCGGTATGTTAGACCCAATAAGATTGTTGAGGTCCATACACCGCTCACTCAAAAGTGCC
Organism: Acer campestre; assembly: GCA_954870605.1. Taxonomy (NCBI): domain Eukaryota; kingdom Viridiplantae; phylum Streptophyta; class Magnoliopsida; order Sapindales; family Sapindaceae; genus Acer; species Acer campestre. The sequence goes on from OX940799.1 coordinate 63,669,926, forward strand.
CTACCCAAACAATTCTCCATCCTGATGACATAGTCCGGATTCCGGACCCCAACACGCGACCCACTCGAAGAAGCACCCTTGCCTTTAGATTGCTTATTAGCGGCACGAGGCATGCTTGCACAAACCTGCTGGCACCTGCAAAACAAACATATATACACAAATCCATGCACCAAGCCACACAAAAGCACCACCCTTAGACTAGAGCAAGAAAAATAAGGAAATAATTAACAAGAAAATAAGCAAATTACTACAATAAGCAAATATTAACTACATCAAGCCAATAGCAAAATAAACAAATACAAGATCAGAAAATTATTAACTACATCAACTACAATAAGCCAAAATATTTGCTAAGCAAAACTAAAATCAACCACAATAAGCAAAAATAATTCTGAAAATCCGAATAAACATCACAAACTCTGAAAATGAGAGATTAAATTAATTAATAATAGTAGATAAATATCTTCCAAGCACCCAAGCAACAACCGAACAACAAATTGGCTCCAAAAATCACTCTCAATCAACCAAAGACCAAGAGGAACGCAATTAAACCCACAGCCCACATGCAAACCACCCCAATCACAAAACCCACACCTAAAGCATGCCAATCTATCAATAATACGCAAACCCACTCAAATAGATCGAAATCTATGCCCTAACTTCAAGAATTTAAGTTTTGTGTTCGAAAATTATGAAGATATGAAGAAGAAAAAGTGAATTCGAACAAGGAAGAGGAAGAAAGGGAGAGGGATTACCTTGATTTCGCGAGAATGGGGGTGGAGAGCACCTAGGAGAAGAGAAGAAATTGATTTGGGAGAAATTTAGGGCACTACCTGTTATGACAGCAGTCCCTCGTTTTTGTGCAGAAACGCACCCTTTTTTCGCTCTGTTTTGCGCCCTTGGCCGCATAATAAGGGCGCAAAACACCCTTTTCTGAATAAAACGCACCGTTTCAATTGGGGATTCTGCGCCCTTTTTTGCGTTTAGGGGCCGCATAATAAGGGCGCAGAAATGGTCCAGAGGATCACCTTTTGTTCTGCGCCCCTAATTTTTGCGCCCCTGGGCCGCAGAATACCCCTGAAACCTGAATTGATCATTTTCTTCACCCTTTTCAACCAATTTCATTCAAACACCTAGAAGTCATCAATACCTGCTTGGAAAAACAAAAACAAACAACTTGGAAGCAACTAAACTTACCCAAAACATAAAAACACAAAGCAAAGCTAAAATGCTCAAACATGCAAAAATAGTAGATAACTATGTACAAAGTGACACTTCCCTTCACTGGCTCGGTTCGTTGAGGAGGATCACTTCCCTACTGTCCTCCGTTTCCTGCTCCCAGTAGAGCTTCAACCGTTGCCCATTCACCTTGAAGCTTTCCTTAGCATCGTTCTCAATCTCTACGGCTCCGTGCGGAAAGACTTTCTTCACAGTAAACGGCCCGGTCCATATGCTCTTGAGCTTTCCAGGGAATATTCTCAGCCTTGAGTTGAACAAAAGAACTCTATTTCCAACCCTTAGTTCCTTGTAAGCCAACCTCTTATCATGCCACCTCTTCGTCTTTTCCTTGTAAATTCTGGAGTTCTCATAAGCTTCCAACCTTATTTCTTCCAATTCACTGAGTTGCAACAACCTTTTCGCACCGGCTTCCATCATTTCGAAATTCAAGGCTTTTATCGCCCACCAAGCCTTATGCTCCAACTCAAAAGGGAGATGGCATGCTTTCCCATAGACAAGCCGGAATGGTGACATGCCTATAGGAGTCTTATAAGCGGTGCGATACGCCCATAGAGCATCCTCCAACTTAAGAGCCCAATCTTTTCTCTTGATCCCCACTGTTTTCTCAAGAATTCCCTTAAGCTCTCTGTTTGAAATCTCAACTTGGCCATTAGCTTGCGGATGGTAAGGGGTGGTTATCTTGTGCTTTACCCCATACTTCTTCAACAATGCCTCGAATCTTCTGTTGCAAAAATGGGATCCCCCATCACTTACAACGGCTCTCGGTGTCCCAAACCTTGTGAAAATATTTCTCTTCAAGAACTTGGTGACTTCATTAGCTCCACATGTTCGGGTGGGTATGGCTTCCACCCATTTGGACACATAATCTACCGCCACTAGAATATACCTATTTCCACAGGACATTGGAAAAGGACCCATGAAATCCACTCCCCAAACGTCAAAGACCTCGACTTCAAGCATTATGTGCATTGGCATTTCATCCCTTTTTGTTATGTTTCCGGTTCTTTGACACCGGTCACATGCCTCTACATAGCTTCGAGAATCCTTGAATAGGGTTGGCCACCAAAAACCTGACTGGAGGACTTTTCTTGCTGTCCTTGATGCACCGAAATGGCCTCCACACTCCTTGGAGTGGCAATGGCTCAGAATCTCTTCCATTTCGTCATCGGGCACACACCGCCGAATGATCCCATCACTACAAACTCTGAATAACAGTGGTTCATCCCAAAAGTAATGCTTCAACTCTGAAAAGAACTTCTTTCTTTGATGATGATTCAACTCCATTGGCACCGCATTGCTCACCAAGAAGTTTACGAAGTCGGCAAACCAAGGAACTTGACTCCTCTCAACCACAAACAACTGCTCATCCGGAAAGTTTTCATTTATGGGCACATCAACCGCTACTCCATCTCTTTCCAATCTTGAGAGGTGGTCGGCAACTAAGTTCTCGGTTCCCTTTTTATCCTTGATCTCTAAATCAAATTCTTGAAGCAATAGAACCCATCTTATCAATCTTGGCTTGGCATCTTTCTTGGCCATCAAGTACTTGATTGCCGAATGATCCGTGTAGACTATCACCTTGGATCCCACTAGATACGATCTGAACTTATCAAATGCAAATACTATGGCTAGCAACTCTTTCTCTGTAGTAGCATAATTGATCTGAGCTTCATTCAAGGTTTGACTAGCATAATAGATGACATGTAGACGCTTTTCTTTCCGTTGACCCAATACGGCGCCCACCGCATAGTCACTTGCGTCACACATAAGTTCAAATGGCAAATTCCAATCCGGAGTGGAAATGATCGGAGCCGAGGTTAACTCCTTTTTCAACAACTCAAAAGCTCTCAAACACTCCTCATCAAACACAAAAGGCACATCTTTCATGAGCAAGGAACAAAGTGGTTTCGTGATCTTGGAAAAATCCTTGATGAACCTTCGGTAGAAACCCGCATGCCCCAAAAAGCTTCGAATTCCCCTAACCGAAAGTGGTGGAGGAAGCTTCTCAATTACTTCAATCTTGGCCTTGTCAACCTCAATCCCCTTTTCTGAAATCTTATGGCCTAGCACAATGCCTTCCTTTACCATAAAATGGCATTTTTCCCAATTCAAAACCAAGTTTGTATCTTCACATCTTTGAAGAACCAAACCCAAATTGTGAAGGCACCCATCAAATGAGGACCCAAAAACTGAGAAGTCATCCATAAACACCTCAATGAACTTCTCGACCATATCGGAGAAAATGGCCATCATACACCGTTGAAAGGTCGCCGGAGCATTACACAAACCAAAAGGCATCCTCCTATAAGCAAAAGTCCCATAGGGACATGTGAAAGTAGTCTTCTCTTGGTCCTCCGGATCTATAGCAATCTGATTATAACCCGAATATCCATCTAGGAAGCAGTAGTAGTTATGACCGGCTAGGCGCTCCAACATTTGGTCAATGAATGGCAATGGAAAGTGGTCCTTCCTTGTGGCGGCATTGAGCTTCCTATAATCTATACAAACTCTCCAACCGGTCACCGTTCTTGTTGGAATGAGCTCATTGTTTTCATTTGGGACCACGGTTATCCCACCTTTCTTTGGCACACATTGCACCGGGCTCACCCATGAGCTATCCGAAATTGGGTAAATAATACCCGCATCAAGCAACTTTAGAATCTCCGCTCTCACTACTTCCTTCATGTTCGGGTTTAGTCTTCTTTGGTGTTCAATTGATGGCTTGAAATCATCCTCCATAAGTATCTTATGCATACATATTGATTGGCTTAGAGCTTTGATGTCGGAAATGGTCCATCCAATCGCCCTTATGTGCTTTCTCAAGACTCTCACTAACTTCTCTTCCTCAAGCTTGGACAAGGATGATGAAATTATGACCGGGAGGGATGATGCCTCTCCAAGAAATGCATATCGCAAATTTGAAGGCAATTGCTTCAACTCTAGAACGGGAGGCTTCTCCACGGATGGTGGAAGTCTTGGTTTTCCCACACCTAACTCTTCAAAGTGCCATCTTTTTCTAAAGTTCGTCAATGGAAAGGTGTCCAAGTACAAAGCATGCTTGGCCACTTCACTATCTTCGTCTTCTTTGGTTGCACTCTCTCTAATGCACACTTGCAAGGGGTCTTTTGGAATTGTCTTTTTGAAGAAATCTTCCACTAGAGGCTCAATTACCTCCAATCTCATACAATTCTCAATATCCACCGGTTTCTTCATGGCCTTGTACATGTGAAAGACTACTTGATCATCACCAACTCTCAAAGTCATTTTGTCTTCCCTCACATCTATTAGTGCCCCTGCGGTCTTCAAAAATGGCCTCCCCAAAAGGAGTGGAATCTCCACATCTTCCTCCATTTCAAGGATTACAAAGTCAACCGGAAAATATAGATTCTCCACCTTCACTAGCACATCCTCCATCACTCCTCTTGGATACTTGATGGATCTATCCGCAAGTTGGAGGGTAACATTTGTGGGCTTCACCTCTCCCACACCAAGTTTCTCAAATACCGAGAACGGCATCAAGTTGATGCTAGCTCCCGAATCAATAAGTGCTCTACTAAAGTTGGAAGTACCAATGGCGCAAGGGATAGTAAACTTGCCCGGATCTTTTAGCTTGGGAGGAAGCTTGTTCTGCAAGATTGCACTACACTCTTCCGTTAGAGCCACCGTTTCAAACTCCTCTAGCTTCCTTTTGTTTGATAGAAGCTCCTTTAAGAACTTCACATAGGTGGGCATTTGAGCTAGAGCCTCCGCAAACGGAATATTGATGTGTAGTTTCTTGAACACTTCTAAGAACTTGGCAAAACTTTGAGCCTCCTTGTACTTCTTCAATCTTTGCGGATATGGAATTGGTGGAACAAAAGCTTTGACTTGTGGAGGTGGTGGTATATCATTTGATGGTAGGGGTTGTGCACTAGCTTGCTCATCTTCCCCAACAACTTCTTCCTCAACCTCCTTCTTCTCAACTCTCTCTTCCTCATCAACTTTCTCATCAACTTCAACTTCAAGGTCAACTTCCTCCTCAACTACAACTCCTTCTCTCACTCCAAAACCTTTAGGTAGCTCAACCTCTTTTCCGCTCCTCAAAGTAATAGCTTTACATTGCTCCTTTGGGTTTATGATTGTGTCACTAGGTAAGGTCCCTTGTTGTCTTGCTTGGGCACCTCTTGCTAGTTGACCCACTTGTACTTCAAGGTTTTGTATGGCGGCTTGGGAGTGTTGAGCTAGTTGGTATATTTTGTTGTCAAGCTTCTTTAGGGCCGCATCTTGGACTTCCATACGGGTGTCCATTCTCCCCATGTAAGTAGAGAACATTTCCTCTAGAGATGGTTTCTTTTCGGCTTGGTTGTTGACAAATTGGTTTTGAAAGCCCGGATTTTGGCGGTTATAGGCTTGAGGTTGTTGTTGAGCTTGGAAGCCGGGAGGTCGTCTTTGGTTGAGGGGTTGAGGTGGTTGGAGGGTATTTGTGTTATCTTTCCAAGAGAATGCGGGGTTTTGTCTCCATGCCGGGTTATATGTGTTGGAGAATGGGTTGTTTTGAGGGTTTTGGTTAGGATAATTTCTGTTGTAGTTCACAAATGCCACTTGGTCAATGGATGTGGGATTTGCAAGATCACACTCTAGGCTTTCATGAGGTCCACAACACAACTCACAACATGCAACACTAGCTTGACTTGATGAAGCTCCCATTCTACTCACATGCTTGGTCAAGGCTTCCACTTGGGCTTTCAATGCGGTAACATCACTCACTTCAATCATCCCCGGGGCTTTCTTTATTTGCCTATCATTCCCCCAATGACTATTTGTGGAAGAAAGCTCTTCCAAAATGCTCCAAGCTGCCTCCTCCGACTTCTTCATGAGAGAACCACCGGCTGCCGCATCTATCAATGTTCTTGTGGCGTTACTGATGCCGGTATAGAATGACTCTACAAGTTGCCACCTCGCTAGTCCATGGTGAGGGCATTTCCTCACAAGATCCTTGAACCTTTCCCATCCATTGTAAAGGCTCTCATTCTCATATTGGGCAAAGTTTGTAATCTCATTTCGGAGGCGAGCCGCTCTCCCAGGTGGAAAGTACTTGTTGAGAAACTCTTGGGCTAGTTGCTCAAAGGTGATTATGGAGTTTGGAGGTAGTCTCTGAAGCCACCCCCTAGCATCGCCTATTAAGGAGAACGGGAACAACTTCAACTTGATAAAGTTATCTGAAACTCCATTGAATCGAAATGTGTCACAAATGTCATTGAAACTCTGTAGGTGGACATTTGGATCTTCATGAGCTGCGCCTGAAAACTGCACTGTGGCGGCTATCATTGAAATCAAACCCGGCTTGATCTCATAATTGTTTGCATTTGCTGTAGGTCTTTGGATGGAGGATAGATTGATGTCCACCCTTGGCATAAAGTAGTCTTGTAAGACCCTCTCAGCCGCCATATTGGCACCGTCACCAACCGGATTTGGATTTAGAACGGGATTTGGAACCGGAGCTGGATTTGGAATGGGATTTTGATCTCCCATAGCTCTCGCCCTAGCTCTTCTTCGATTCCGGCGATTCCTCCTTGCGGTACCTTCAATATCCGGATCGAACTGTAGGTCCTGTGAACTGTTACTCCTTGTACGTTGGTGCATACAAGAGCAACCTGCCTGAAAATACACACAAAAGGAAACGAAAGTAACCAGTCCAAACTAGTTAAAACCAACTAATACCAATATCAATTTTCCGCTTAGTCCCCGGCAGCGGCGCCAAAAATTGATCGGTCCACACTCACACGGTAAGACTCTCGCAAGTGTACGAGGTCGGGGTGTAATATAATGACCGAGTAGGGATCGTTTCCACGAGGACTAAGGATTGATTACCGATTTTTATCGGCTTATATACTATTTGGACAATTGAAAATGATAGTTTTTAACTTCTAACAATAAAAAGGGTAGATCTAAAGCAAATAAAACACTAACCACAACTAAAGTGAATGTGATGATATGAGAAAAGTGTGCTAGAACATGAATCAACCTAACCCTTCAATTAACTCTTGACTCACTTAATCCCTCATTTGTGCAAGTATAGATTATAGGTTCGTATTCCCTTAAATCAATCTCTAATCTCTCTCGATGTCTTAGAGATTGTATCCAAACATACAAAATATGGATGAACTCATTAAGAATGGTGGAACACATACATGAACCCTATATGCTAGCCTAGTGTATCTCTCACTTTCTAGTCATATATAGTGAATGGTTTGTTTATCTAGTGATCATTCAACAAGATGGCCAATCAAGACAAAAGCATTAAGCATACAAAACATTCATATAACTACACAAACACCTGTAGAGAAACTAAGGAATCATTAACAATAGATTAAGGGTTTGGTTTCATCATTGTTCTAGCACAAGAGTATTTAGCTCATATTACACATAGAAACCATACAAAATCTCCAATAAACACAGACCATAACAATTACAAGAAGATAAAAGGTAGAGTTCAAGAGATAAACTAAGATGATGATCTCCTCCTTGCAATGCTTGATCTCCTATGGCTTCCTTCTCCAAGAATCACTCCTCCAAGCTCCAAGGTTGATGAAGAACCACCAAAACAGAGAGAAAAGAGAAGGTTTTCTGCAGAGAGGGGTGTGTGTGGTCGTGTCCTCTTCTGGAAAGAAGAAGAATGGGTCTTTTTAAGTCTTCCTTCTCTTCTCCCCATGACAACCAACATCATCATGCTTCATAATTGAAGAGGGCCCACCAAGAATTCCTCATCATTACCTCCCCTCTCTCAGCCAAGGCAATGGTCAGAGACAAGATCCTGGTTGGCCGAAATTTGGGGGCCCAAGGACCTGAAATTGGGCAACTGAAGTTGACAGCATCGGGCAAATTATGCTCCCTGTTATGCGCCCTGTTCTGCGGCCAAGGGAGCATAATTTCAAAAGTTGTTCCTATAAGAAACTAAAATGCACCCTGTTCTGCGCCCAAGGGAGCATAATCAGGGGCGCAGAATTCGTGACAAAAATGGGATCTTCTGGTCCCTTTTCTACGGCCCCTAAACGCAAAACCACTAAGGGCGCAGAACCAACTTCCTGAAATTGCACATTTGCCCCAGAATTCCTGCATCTTTGCACAAAAGCCCCTCTTCTGGAAGGAATCCTGAAACGCTTATTAAATCAGTTAAAAACACGGTTTTACCCGGGATTTAAGCATAAAAGATACAAATAAGGGGGCTACACTTCGTGTAGAAATAAGAGTTATCAGTTTAGTACGTTTTTATTTTTATTTTTAAACAGTGTGCTCATTTGGAACACAGCGATCCACACAAGAAGGATTGCTACTAAACCAAAAACAGTCATGATCAATACCCGGAGCAAATTTTGCCAAAATATGGGCAGCACCATTAGCTGTCCTTGAATGTTTAGTTAAGAATGAGATTATATCACAATTGTGAAATTATTATATTAATACATAAACATTATCATTAATCAAATTTTGTAGATAGATTATTGTTAGTATAAGTTATTAGGTGTCATAACTCATTACTAATAATCTTTTGTAATAGCATTAAAATGAATATTACAAAATCAAACTCCTCCTCTCACCTACATTTTACTCACCTACCCTCCCTCTCACATATCAAACTCTCACTCAGGTCAAAGCTATGGCAGAATCTCTGATTCTCTGGACTGTGGTAATAATTCCAACTTGTCCAGAGTCAGACTCATCACATATTTCGTTTTTAAAAATAATAAAAAACATATGTTTTTTTATTAAAAAAAATCGTTTTCAAAAACACTGTATAATTGCACATCACATTTTAATACGTGATAATACACCTCTCTTCCAGGGTTAGAACTTAGAATCTTATCATATTTATTTTACATGTATGTGTGGGGGAACTGAAGAGTTTTCTCCCCGTTTATAGGAAATTGCAGGGGTGAAGGCATTTGAGAGCTGTCTTTTTCTATAAAAAATAAAAAATAAAAATTCTAAGTTAAAAAAAAAAGTAATACCAAAATGATGTTGCATCAACATAATTATATTTGATGATTTAAATTATATTTGATGATTTAAATGAATAGGTGATATTGATGCTATGTCATTTTAGTGCCAGATATGCCTAAATTAGGACAAAGTAGCAATATTATTGTAAAAGAATTGAGTAATGATACTTTATCCAAATTAAGTGTATAATAAATCTGATACCCAAATGATGTGCCATCATTATAATTAATTCATTTAAATTATATTTATTTCATACGATTTAAATTAGGAATGACAAAAACTCGGGACGGGTCCATGTATACCTGGATCCCAACCGGGTATCCATGTTTTGACCGTCCGAATATCCGGGCTGAAAATACCAAGATTTTTAAATTCAAATACCCAACCCAAAAAAACCCAATCGGGTTTCCGGATATCCATACTCGGATTTTACTTGGGATTTACCCCTTTTTATTTTTAATATGCTGCAGCTGTTTGATAAATTACTCTCACTCATCAAAGTATCAAACTCGATTTGTTCTTTAACTAGTGTGTACTGTGGACAGCTAGTATTAGTAAATAGTAGTATCGTACAACAGAAATTCTGACTTAGCTTTGAGACTGAAGGGAGAGTTTGTTGAGTGAGAGTAAAGGTAGGTGAAAATCAGAGAGTGGTTACTTTATTTCCTATTTTCCTTTACTTGTCATGAGTCATGCCAACGTCCAACAACAACGCTATTAATCTTGGTGGTACTGTTGGTAGTGCTTTTTGGTGTTTGCATTATAAAAGCACCAAAAAGCACTTTGCACTTTGCACAGAAGGGCTTTTAGGTGTTTGTTTATCATTATAAAAGCACTTTGCACAGAAGTGCTTTTTGGTGTTTAATTAGTTGATCAATTGACCCACTTAGTCTGTATTCAGTGTCAGTTTTACTCAATTTGTGATGTAAGAACTAAGCAGTGTAAGAACAAGTAGGTTGTGAATTCTTTCATTCATTCAACTTTCAACTTTCAACTTTCAAGATACAAAATCCAAAAAAATATAAACAAAAAATCACAATTCACCGTATCCTTAAATCCTGCTTTTAACCTTATGTTAACTAAAACACATCATCAAACTATATAATGCAAGGTAATATGTCGATAAAATTGATTATATGTTTCAAAAAACTTAGGCTGCATTGGAGATTTTCAAATGTAATTGGTAATTATTACCAATTACATTCTCTTATAATTTTAAATTTAAAATGTTGATATACCCTTTGTAGCAGGCATTCCGTTACTGAATTGATTAGGATCATTGCCACTTATCCTCCCTCTCCTCGTCTTCATCCATATATAGAGCACAAAAAAAATCTAAAATGCCCCGTCAAATGTCAAAATAACGATACAAGTGAGATTTAAATTTAAAGGCAACTTTGAAACAAATTAATTAACATAAATAAATAGTTAAATACAATAATACATAAAGAGTTAAAAAATCATAAACATGCACTAGTTACTAGTATACGCATACCTGTGTGGCCGTGTATGACAAAGGAAATCCTTATATATCGCCACACTAGCATACTCATCCCGAAAACTGAAAACTAGAAACACTGGATTTGATAATCCATCTTCATACTTTACCGAAACAACTGCAACGGGGGTTCAAGTAATCGATCATCTACCAGTCAATTCAACTAAATTGTTAGAATTGAATCTATATACATAAAACAAAGAAAACAGGTGAAGAAGAATATTAATTACCTTGTGATCTGATCTGCTGCATGACATCTCGGTTGGTGGCGTGTTGGATTTGGGGTGATTAGGGATTTGAGAGAAAAATGTTCAACTTTTGGGCGATCGATTTGGGAATTGAGAAGTTAGGGCAACAACCCCGTATAAAGGGGGGGTTTATATAGTCCTGGTAAATATGAGGAGAGGCTGCAATGAAATAGGGTTGGACTTGAATTTATTCAGTGTAAATTAATTATTTCATAGAGGGGCGATATGGCACCCCAAAAACTATATCCAACAGTCTTGGTTTTGGTTGAAAGAAAAAAAAAAAGTGGGAAGATAGGATAAAGAAGAAATCTAAAAATCTGTAATCAATGTATTTGGTTTATAAATTTTTTGACTTTTTGTTCAGCTATGTAATTTGCTTTAACTTTCTATGAAAACGAAAAGGTTAGTTGAATTTGATTTTGGTTTTCTAGCTTGAAAATTCATGGATGTTGATGTATATTGCTGTACATCAGCAAGTGAAATCAAAATATGAACAAGACAAGAGAATAGAATAAAAAACGGAAAAAAAAAAATAAAAAAAATCTGAAGATATCTTAAAAAATACGAATAAAAGAAACGTATAAACTTTAAATCTGGAATAAAGGATTAAAACCTGAAGAAGAAAAATGGATATATGGTTTAAAGGGAAAAAATAAATCTTTGGATCTAAAATCTGATTTGAAAGTAAAAAACAACCAAAAAAGAAAAAAAGAAAATATCAGAGGTCGAACCAACAAAATACAACCTTGAAACAAGAAGACAGGCTGACTTTGAAGCAAAGCCTCAATATTTCTACATAGTTTGGTTTAGGTTAACTTTGAAAGGGTCAGGGCAAGGGAGAAGAGAGATAAGTTTGGAGATTTTTGAGGGATTTGAGTGAGGAATTTTAGTGAGAAGTCAGAGAGATGGGTTTCGTTGTGAGAGGGTTGGATTTTTATTTTGAAAGTGGAAGGAGTGTGGACTGTGGACAGCTAGTACTAAAACTGAAGGGAGAGTGACGAGTGTGAGAGTAAAGGTATGTGAAAATCAGAGAGTAGTTGAGACTTGAGAGTGGTTGATTACTTACTAAATCTTGATGGTACTATTTGTAGTGTTGGATATATATAATTTGAGTATTGTCAAAAAAAATTTCCAAAAAAAGTTCTTAAATAATATTGATACGTGATTTGCCAACGTCTTGTAAATCATAAGTTTATTTTATGAGAGAATTGATGTAGACAACTCACAAGCCTACATGATTTAGTAAAAAATTTGAGAAGCTTAGTATTACTTATATAATTTTATATATTTGTTATATTATTTTAATAACATAAAAATTTGGAAATCGAATCCTATGTGTTTTTTTGACAACAAACAAAAAATATTTATTATCTTTGGGAAGAAAATTAACTAATATTGTGCAATCGTGTAAAAAAAAGTACCAACAAAAGTTTACAAACTATTTTTATAAAGGGAAATTATTATTCTCTCCCCTGTAGTTTGCCATATTCTCTATTTTCCCCCCTCTAGTTTCAAAATTCTCTAAATTCCTCTCTCTCATATACAAATACAATCAATTTCATCTTATAAAAATAGGTATGGGAGGGGAGAAATTGAAGAATTTTAAAATTAGAGAGGGAAATGGAGAATACGGCAAACTATAGGGGAGAATGATAATTACCCTTTTATAAAAGAAGGTCATACATCAAAATAGATATTACAAGCATATCTTTGAGTAAATTTATTTTATTTTATTTTATTTTATTTTTTATTTTATTTTTTTTTAATGTTTGGGTCAAAGATTTTGAATAGTGCTGTTAATATTATACAGTATGGTCAATAAATATAGTACAATGTTTTATTTTTTTTCAAATCTATTTTTTATTATCTATGATTCCTAAAATGTCACATTTACCCTAACCTGTCAAGACTTTCTCTGTTATTTTCAACTTTGCAAGAGCATGGATGTCTTTTTAATTTCACACAAATTTAAAGGGGTCTATAATTCAACAACACTATTCGTACTCTCATTCTCGTCTTTTATGTAGTTAATAGAAACAAAACTAAAATTGAAGAGCATAAAAGAGAAGAGAGTGATGTGGTTAAACAAAATTGCAATGGTTTCTTTAATTGATACAACTGCAAACAATTTTTTGAGAAAATTATGAATGAGATAATCAAAATCTTTTATATATAAAAAAATCATTTAAATTCAAAAATTGTCATTTTCTTTTCTCGTTACTTTATTGTGAGTGATCGGTCTGGTATTTCTTTCTAGTATATTGTATTGAAAACAGATTTAGTATAGAGTTAATAATTTTCTAATTTATTTGTCACCTACCCTCTTAATTTTAAATAAAATTTTAGTACATATATAGTTAATAATTTTATAATTTGTTTTTGACAGATACCTCTGTAATCTCTCTCTGATCAACATCACCTATCATATGACACTTATCAAACTCAATGACTTTTAATGTGGTGTTAATGTTATCACACGGTGATAGAATTTGATTTATATGTACGAACCCCATTTACTTTCAATTAGAGAATCACTTTCTTGAAATCCAATATGATTTTTTTTCTTCATAAACCAATTAAGCATATATAGCCGGATAGACATTTTAGTGAATTAATGAAAACAAATTTTGATTATCAAATATGGTTTTCGTTTTTAAATGGTTATAAATACAAAGGGTTAGGTCATATGTATGTGATAATTAAATGGTTATAAATAAGAACAAAGGTTTTTAGTTTTTTGTAAACAGAACTGCAAAATAAGACTCCATCTACTGTAAAGTAGTGATTCTGAGGAACTGTCAATGATATCATCGTTTATTGAGAAAGAGAAGGGAGTATGAGAATATTTTATTTTTATTTTGAAAATCTTTTTAAAACAATAGTTGTTGACCCTTTGAACGTTAGATATTATTTTTGGTACTAAATAAACAAACATTGAAACATTGATTAACAAGATATAAAAACTTTAACCTGAAACTTAATTTGGATATGACTGAAAATGTGTTTATTATTATTATTCTTGAATTGCTTTCGAATATTATTCATTGAAAACCATTCTAATAAATAATGATACAAGGTAAGCAAGGAGAAAATATCATATATATATATATATATATATGAAAAAGACACATAATTTGTCATGCTCTTTGGTTAAGTATATATTAACCTAAATCATAGTCTCTCTTGATTACTGTAATAAGTAATCCATAATTTGTCATTCTGGAAACCAATGTACATGCATGATTCATGAACGTTTGTTTTTCTCCCAAAAATAATTTTTTTTAAAATGTACATCCATTTATGGTCAAAAGACTCTTAAATATAATTAATTCTTCTCTAGAAGATTATATAGTTGGGGAGTTGACAAATGACAGCGAAAAAAATTAGGGTTCAGTTTTATATTATCCTTTAGAGTAAATTGCAGCCAACCTCCCTATGGTTTGACATTTGACAATAAAAAAACAACTTTATTATTAATTAACAATGACCTTCCCTATCGTTAGTCAAAGTTGGTCAAATTTAACCATTAACCGGATTTGACCGCTACAAATACCAAAATGAAAAATTCTGATTTTAAAAATATATAAATATATAAAAACAAATTTGGATTTCCACGGAAAAAAAAATGAAAATTACAAATTGAAAAAAAAAAAAAAACGCATTTTCATATTTTTCTTCAAATTCAAAAATTTCAATTTTCAAAATAAACTAAAAAATTAATAATCCGGATCATCAAAATCCAATCCAACAACATTTTCTTTTAATAATTTTCACTACTTCCATATGGATCCCCACATTTTTCTTTATATTCAAGTTTTTTAGATTTTTCAAAAAAAAAAAAAAAAAAAAAAAAGGCTCATCTAAATCTAATCTAACAACATTTTCTTCTTCTATTGATGTAATTCTAGATTTTTCTTCAGATTCAAATCTTTCTATTTTTTCAAAAAAAAAAAAAAAAATGTGGCTCACCTAAATTCAATCCAACAACATTTTCTTCCGTTAATGTGAATTCACTCATCAAGTGACACATCAGATGCCACATGTGTTGAGATACAAATAGTGGGAGTATAAGTGGAATGTGTAGCATTACTCTTCCTGAGTAATTGATGTAAAGTTTTGTATTATACATTGGAGTTGCTCTTGGTACATAGTACCACATAATCAATTATGTGTACTAATCTCCATAATCTATTGTCATGTGTCTGATATAACAAATCAATGGCATGAATTATTTCGAATAAACTTTATGTCTTTACTCTACAAAAAAATAAATTTGATTAAGACTCATTGATTTAGGTGAGAACAAGATTGGAACAAAGTGAGTTGAAGACGGTTCCGGATACTTTATTTTACAACAAACAAAAAATATTTATTATTTTTGTGTCTGTTTTTTCGGATTTTTTTTTTCTGATTTTGTTTTGATTCACATCACGGGTCCCAGTCTCCCAGATTTTATTCAATTTTACAGGATTCTGTATGGGCGGTTTGATTTTTACTCTTTCTCTCGACCATGGCTCTGTTCTCATTGTGAATCTCTGATCCAAAATAACTCTCTTTACTGTATAATAAAACCACTTCCTCTCTCTATTTCTCTCTCTCTTTTTCACATACATTCAAAACTGATTTTACTTGAATGACTTTTTTTTTTTCTTTTTTTTTTTTTGACATAAAATTTTACTTGCATGACTTGACTACTCTACATGAAGTTTATAAAGTTGATCAAGAGAATATAAAGTGGAATGCAGTGATTAATTAATAAAGGATTAACTATAAATAAAAAATAAAAAAAATCAACCTCTGCCAGATACAAACCTTCTAATTTTATTAAGATTATTAGTTTATTTATTTTAATTTTGTTTGTAAATTTTATTTTATTGTTTTATCGCGAATGAATTAATCAAAAATATTAAGTTAGTATTAGTAGGTTTATGGCTCATTTATTTTTGGATTGTGTGTGGGTGAGTAGTTCCTAAATTCCTTGCATAATTCTGATTTCTTGAGGAGAGTTGAGCCAAAAATTATATACACTGAGATGACAGGTCTTTCATTTATTTTGTGTAGGTGACTAGGTGAGGTTGATCAAAATCAGAGGACAGAGAGTAGACGGAGTTGATCAATATTCCTTATTTTTGGAAACATATGGACAGAGGACAGACGGGGTAGACGGGGTTTATTTTTAAGGACAGAGGACAGACGGTAGGTGGGTTGATTAAAATCAGTAATCAATTCTGTGTGTTGATCGAGAAAACCTGCCATGTTCCGATGGTAGTGAGACGGATCCAATCCAATTGTGCTCAATGAGAGTAAAAAAAATGTAATAAAGGAGAGTTTGATGACCAATGACTGACTTTAATTTATTTTTGTTGACCAACTACAACAACACTCTTCATCTTGATGAGATATGACACAGGCCCCACATGACACTCTTCATGAGATATGACACTTTAATTTCTGTTTGTAAAACTGTCTTCTTTTGCACTAGGTTAGATTTTAAGTTGTGGAAATTAATTTACTTAATTGGTGAAATTTATTGATAGTTAAAGAAAAATAATGCCCTGCATAACATCTAAAAAACACTTGGTAAATCAATGGATTTTTGAACCACTGACCCCTTGCCTTGCTGGTTGGAGTCTCCCAAGGGATGCTCCACCACCAAGGTTCAAGCCTCTTGGTATGTGTATAATTTGCCCCTCTCTGGTTATTAAATCCTAAGTGTGGATGTCCTCTCCCGGTTCTATTGGGAGCAGCCCTCTCTCCTTTGTGAGAGTTATAATCCATTTGTATCCTCTTCCCGATAGTGAAAGTAGTATTCCGGACTGTGTTTGTAGAGTCTAATCTCATCAGGTCCCGACAGTTATTGTAATTAAAAAATAAAAAATAAAATCAATGGATTTTTGTTTATATAAGCAGCATTATCTAAAATGCAAATAGTTTTAATAGCAAGCACTGTCAATTTCAGTTATGCATGGTTGAATAAATTCACATAATATTTTCTAGCTTTTGATCTTACTATTATCTAAACATGTGATGTGACAAACGCTTATAATTTAACACGTACTTGCACCACCTATTGTATTCATTGCATTATGCCTGTTCTATTATATCCAAGATGGCAAGATGTCCAAGGCCTTGTGCTTTTGAGTTGCTCTGATGCCATGAATAACAAGGCAACTGTAGATGATTCATCATCATCATTCATCGATTCTCTCTTAAAGCAAGGGTAATTGTAATTAGTTCATATATACAAGTAAATTTAAATGGTTTCAAACCAATTATATTAACTGTGTTTTCAAAACTAATTATTAATTAGAGGAATGCTAAATACACTCTCTCAACTCACTCTTTCAATCCATTATCTTCTCTTTCTTTAATAAGTGTAAATATTTTACCTTTTAATATGAAAGTTGAGCCATAAAAGTTGGAGAAAATCTTGCATGGGACGGTCCCATACACGTGGCCGTGGGACCATCCCATGCAAGATTTTCTCTAAAAGTTGACATGTAGTCCTCTCATTTCTCGTAGAGTTGTAGCGTCTTAAAAGCACTTTCACTAAAACCATCTCTTCTAGCTATGTACTTTGCTATAGCTATAATTTCCTAATTGAAAGCAATTTAGTTGTTGTAACTTCTTTACAGGAGTGAGACAAAAGACCCTTTTTCTCCCAACTCAAAACCCTAACCGATTTAGTCTTTCCGTCGTCGGTTTCTCGCTGTGGCAGCGGGAGCCGGCGGCGATGTCGTCCCGGAGGGCGATCTTCTTCTTCCCCGTGCTAGGCTTTCCCGGTCAGAAGGGGGACACCGGCGGCTGCTACGACGGCCCTGTCCGTCGACTGAAAGTCTCTCTCGCGTCACCGGGCGGGACTTTTTGTCCAGGCGACGACGGCAGCTGTTAGATCGGCCGATCCTCTTGGTTATGGCCAGATCTGGTGTGATTCGGCGTGAGCAATCTCGATCGGTGGTCTTGATGTTCGTCCGACCCCGTCCTCTCCGTCGGGACACCGCCGGCAACTTTAGCGTCCTCCTTCACTGATCTTGGTGTTTGGCTTGGTCGGTTTTATGCTTTGCGGCGACGGGCATCGGAACGGGTGGAGGTTTGATTGGTATGGTGGTTTGGGGTTTCGATCGGGCATCTCCGACATCTCTGCTTGGTCGGCGGCGTCCTGGTGGGTCTTCTCCGGCGGCCTGGTCTCTCCTCCGGATCGGTTTCAGCTCGTTTATTTGTGTTTCCAGTTTGTTTAGTTTACTGTTTTGGTTGTAATCCCACCTCTGTGTGGGCGTTTTTCTCCCGTTGTGGGACTCTGTTCTGGGCTTGTGCTCAAATAGCTTTATTTGTGGAGTCCCAGTTATGGTTGTAACCTTGCCTTGGATCTGGTTTTCCAGGTTTTCAGGTGCCCTTTCCATCAAAAAAAAAAAAAAAAAAAAAAAAAAAATTCTTTACAGGAAAAATAATTAAATAGTTATTGTAGAGACACACACACTTAATAAAAGTGCAAATTTTTTTATTTATTTATTTTTTAAAATGAAGATTTGCTGGAATTTGCATTTATGATCTGTCCGCCCTATTGAATATCAAGCCTTTATGTTATACTTTAGGGTAAGTTTGTGCAATTTGACCATAATTTTATATATTTGTTATATTTTCTTTTGATATAAGTTTTTAAAAATGAAATCATATATTTTAATGGTACGAAAATTTGAAAATTGGATCCTATGTGTTTTTTATTTGAAAAAAAAAAAAACATTTATTATCTTTGGGAATAAAATTAACTAACATTGTGCAATTGTGCCAAAAAAAAAAAAAAAAAAAAAAAAATTTACAAAATAAAAAGTTAAAAATTATTTTTATAAAAGAAAATCATGCATCAAAACAGATACCACAAACATAAAAACAATTGGGTAAGCGACATGCAGCCTATACATCTAACTCAAAATTCTTGAGAAAAACCTTCATGCAAATTTAGAGGGATGTATATATAACTTAGCTTTTAATCTGTGTGATTCGAGTCACTTGACATTTATAAATTGGGCAAATTGCACTGCACCCCTTGAGGTTTGGGTAATGTACACTTAGTTGGAAAAGTTTTGGTATTATACACTAACACTCTCAAGACTTGAATTTGACTTTGAAAATGCCTAAAATGCCTCTAGTTGTATTATTTCATACTTTATTATTATTATTTTTTTTACCTTTTTACCAAAAACTTTATAAAATTTAATAAAATAAAAAATTAAATAAAAGATATGATTCATTAAATAAATAAATAGTTTTAAAATAAATAAATAAATAAATAAATAAATAGTTTTTGTTTAATAAATAAATAGTTTAAATAATAAATAAATAATGAAAAAATTAAAAACATTAATTTTTTTTAAGGATATCAATTAATGGAGACAAAAAAACTCTGAATATCTAAATTTTTACGGTAAGGTTGATGGTGAGAGAAGCTTTAAGGTTCCCAACATTGAAGGAAGTGGTTGAACTTGAAGAAGGCAAGAAGACTCCCAATGTTGGGAACCTTGAAGCTTTTCTCACCATCATCATTATCGTAAAAGTTTGGATATTTGGAGCTTTGCTTGTCCCTATCGATGGATATCTTTAAAAAAAATTAATGTTTTTACTTTTTTAATTAATTAATTAATTTATTAAAACTATTTATTTATTTTTAAAACTATTTTTTTTTTTAAAACTATTTGTTTTTTTAAAATTTTTTAAAAGTATTTTTAAAAATTTTAAACTATTTATTTAATGAATCATATCTTTTATTTAATTTTTTTACTTTATTAAAGTTTATAAAGTTTTTGGTTAAAAAGAGGGACATTTTAGGCATATTCAAAGTTAAATTTAAATCTTGGGAGTGTTAGTGTATAATATCAAAACTTTTCCAACTAAGTGTACCTTACTCAAACCCCAAGGGGTGCAGCGCAATTTGCCCTTATAAATTTCATACTACAGTATAACATTCGGTTTACACTCAATGACGTTCATTTATAAGTTTATTATTTCTTTCTTGTTTGGGTTATTAAAGTTTCCATAATAACATTTTTGTGCCTTTGAATAACTATACTGGATATAAACATCTATATAATTACCTGTTGCTGGGAATAGTAATTAAACATTTATACTACAGGAAAGCATAATGACAAGGGCCAACCGTAGGGGAGCCTAGTAAGGTAATCGTCTAGAGAATCTGAAGGACCTCCAATTTTTAGTTTAATTTTTTTTTTTTTTTTTTTTTTAATATTTCAAAATGTGGTCCATATACGATTTTAAACGAAATAGACCAATAAATGACTTTAAAAAAATCCACCGTACATATATATATATATATATTTAAAAGCACACCAATGGAAATACATTTATCATTTTTATAACAACAACATTGGATCAAAATAAGCCCATATACGATTTTAAACAAAACAAGACTATAAATAACTTTTTAAAAATGGCCCACAGTATACATATATAAATATTTTTAAAAAGATCCACTAATATAAATACATTTATTATTTTTACAACAACAATGCTGGGTCAAAACAAGCCCATATACGATTTTAAGCAAAACACACCTATAAACAACTTAAAAAAAAATGGCCCATTGTACACACACACACATATATATATATACACGTATTTTAAAAAAGATCCACTAATGGAAACACATTTATCATTTTTACAACAACATTAGATCAAAAATCGTATCATTTTTACAACAACATTAGATCAAAAATCGTCTCCTATTGGATATTCTAACAAAAATTAAAAATCAAAATTAGGGTTCTTCAAAACTCTCTTGATATGAATTTTTTTTTTTTTTTTTGTATTTTTTTATATGCTATTATTTTGTTGTGTTATAGTTTTGAATTTGAGTTATTATATTGATTTTCACAAGTATTTACTAGAGAACAAAAATTAATCAAGTAAAAATACATAAGTATCGTCGTATCGATGACCTCATTTTCTATAGCTTGCCTCGAACCCCAAAAATCTCAGGGCCAACCCTAATGACAAGCCTACTAAAACATGTTAAGTGAAGTATATTATATCATGCTCTTTGGTTAAGTATATTAACCTAAATCATAGTCTCTCTTGATTACTGTAATAAGTAATCCATAATTTGTCATTCTGGAAACCAATGTACATGCATGATTCATGAACGTTTGTTTTTCTCCCAAAAATAAAATTTTTAAAAATGTACATCCTTCTATAGTTTAAAGACTCTTAAATATAATTAATTCTTCTCTAGAGATGATATAGTTGAGGTTGACAAATGACAACGAAAAAATTAGCATATCCAACAGCGCAGTTTTATATTATCCATTACTATTAATTTGTACATGCACATGTTTTGTATATAAAAATAATAATAATAATAAAACAAATTAAGGGTCGTTCTAAATTGTCAAATGTTTGAGGCGTATTTATACAAACTGTCCAAATGTAACTTACAAGGATTTTATTTATTTATTTTTTTATCATTATAAAAGCACTTTGTGTGCAAAGTGCTTTTTAGTGTTTAATTAATTAGTTGATCAATCGACCCATTTAGTCTGTATTCAGATTTCAGTGTAAGTTCACTCAATTTGTGATTTAAGAATTGAGAAGTGTAAGAACAAGCAGGTTGTGAATTCTTTCATTCATTCAAGATACAAAATCCAAAAAAAGTATATATAAACAAAAAATCACAATCCAATAAATAAAATTTTAAACCTTAGCAAGTTTTACATTTGCTCAATTTATAAGAAGATAAATTTGTTAACAAGAAGAGAAGTGTTAATTCACCTTTTATTAAGTAGTTTCTGATTGGACTCGAGACTCATAAAAAATTAAAATACAAAATACTCTCATAATAATAAAATAATAAAATATGCTATTTATCCTCCCTCTCATCGTCTTTATCCTCCCCCTCCTTGTCTCCATCCTCCATCTCCACGAAATCATCCATATATAGAGAGCGAAAAAATTCTCGAAACGTCTGCCAAATGTCAAAAAAACAATACAAGTGAGATTTAAATTCAAAGGCGACTTTGAAACAAATTGAAAAAGTGTCGAAAGTATAAATAAAAATGTTGTCAATTTGAACACTTAAAAGGAGTTTGAAATTAAACAAGGTCAAAAATTTTGCATCAAATCAATAAATAAAATTTTAAACCTCAGCAAGTTTTACATTAGCTCAATTTATAAGAAGTTAAATTTGTCAATAAGAAGAGAAGTGTTAATTCACCTTTTATTAGGTAGTTTCCACTTGGACTCAAGACAAACTCATAAAAAATTAAAATACAAAACACCGTCTCATAATAATAAAATAATCAAATATTGCACATGGAATGAGAAGACTTACGTCTACGATTTTTTTAGCAGGGAATACTTCCAAACGTTCATGTAGTTTAGAGTACTCTTCAAGATATGTTATCCACCGCCAAAACAAGGACCCGGATGGTCTACGATCCCATGTTGAATTCTGTCAACACAATGACAATGACAAATACAGAACAATCAATAACATAAAATGCCTAACAAAATTAATGGCTAATTATTATGATTTGCAGTTTTAAAAGCAAAATAACAAGATTTCTTACTGTTGCGGAAATACCCAGAAAATTCGATAGAAAAATGCACACAACACACAAACACAGATATTTACGTGGTTCGGCAATTGCCTACGTCCACGGGAGGCAGCAAACTGATATTATTGGAGAAATTAATACAAATTTCAGAAAACAGAATTTCTCTCAACTCTCTCTGGAACTCTCTCTGGATTCAGGAAGCTTTGCTTCTTTTCTGATTGCTCTCCCTTGCTTTGCTGAGGGTCTTATTTATAAGGGGAAGGTAGAGACAATCTACCCCCATTTTTAGCAATGAAACAAGGGAAAGGTAGAGACAATCCACCCCTATTTTCAGCAATGAAACAAGGGAAAGGTAGAGACAATCCACCCCCATTTTCAGCAATGAAACAGGGGAAAAGTTGAGCCAATTGTCAACAATCTCCACCTTGGCGAGAATTCACCGATCAATGCTGCCTCCATTACGCCCTTAGGCGATACGAGCTCGAGAGATATTGATCAAGTCCAAACAATGTTGGAATTTGATCCCTGTTACCACCTTTGTTAGCATATCTGCAGGATTGTCTGCAGTTCCGATTTTCTGGAGTAGAATGTTCCCTTCATCTACTATTTCTCGAACAAAGTGGTAACGGACATCTATATGCTTGGTGCGAGCATGATGGACCTGGTTCTTTGCCAAACAAATGGCACTCTGGCTGTCGCAGAAAATCTCCACATTTTCCTGAACAATGCCCAAATCCCTGATCAAACCACGAAACCAGATGGCTTCTTTGAAAGCTTCTGTTACAGCCATATACTCTGCCTCAGTAGTAGACAAAGCCACTGTTGACTGTAAAGTCGATCTCCAACTTACTGGTCCTCCTGCCATAGTGAACACATAACCAGTAGTAGATCGACGCTTGTCAAGATCACCAGCATAATCAGAATCAACATATCCTTTGATATGTTTGTCACCCGTCTGATCTCTCTCGAACTTCAAACCAACATCTACAGTACCCTGAATGTACCGTAGAATCCATTTCACTGCTTGCCAGTGGCCTTTGCCAGGATTGTGCATGTAACGGCTCACCATACTTACAGCATGTGAAATGTCAGGTCTAGTACACACCATCGCATACATCAAGGCACCAACAGCATTTGCATATGGAACATGATCCATTTGCCTCTTTTCATCATCAGTAGTCGGTGACATTAGTGCACTCAGTTTGAAATGTGGAGCCAACGGTGTACTTACAGGTTTAGACTTGCTATCAATGCCAAACCTCTGAAGTACAGTCTTCAAATACTGAGTCTGTGTCAAACAGATGGTACCTTTTGCTCTGTCCCTTTTGATCTCCATACCAAGAATCTTCTTGGCCTCTCCAAGATCCTTCATGTCAAACTCTGAGCTCAATTGAGCCTTCAACCTGTTGATCTCCACCTTGCTCTTAGATGCTATCAGCATATCATCCACATATAAGAGCAAATAGACAAATGTACCATCTTGGAGTTTGCGGAAATATACACAGTGATCAAAATGGCTACGTGTGTACTTCTGAGTTATCATGAAGCTGTCAAACCGCTTGTACCACTGTCTCGGTGACTGCTTCAAACCATACAGGGACTTGTTCAGCTTGCAAGCCCAATTTTCACGTCCTGGGACTTTGAACCCTTCTGGTTGAGACATATAAATTTCTTCGTTCAAAGTACCATGGAGGAATGCGGTCTTCACGTCGAGTTGAGCTAACTCGAGATCAAATTTTGCAACCAAAGCTAATAGGATCCGAATAGACGAATGCTTGACAACGGGTGAAAATACCTCATTGTAGTCTATTCCTTCCTTCTGTGCGTAGCCTTTCGCTACTAATCTGGCTTTATATCTGATGTTGTCTTTACCAGGAGCACCTTCCTTCTTGGCATAGACCCATTTGCACCCTATAGCTCTCTTTCCCTTTGGAAGTTGTGTCAGCTTCCAAGTTTCATTCTGGTGAAGTGATTGCATTTCCTCATCCATCGCCTTCTTCCACTTGACATTGTCTGTACTGTCCATAGCTTCTCTATAGGTGTACGGGACATCATCATCAGTCACTGGAAGAGCGTATGCCACCATGTCTGTGTAACGGGCAGGCCTCCGTATGTCTCTTTTCGGTCTACTAGTGGCAATAGACTCTGGTTGTTGTCTGATATCAGATAATGGTGCTGAATCCTCCACCTCAACTGATATCTCGTCCTGGTTATCAAAATCATCATCAGGACAATCAACTGTCGGAGAAGCCTTTTCTAACTTCTTGGGAGTTTCAAACTCCACCTGTTGCAGAGAGTTTGGATTCTCATTCTCTGTGCCTCGAGGTATTTGTTTCAGCATTGCAGATTCGTCAAAGGTAACATCTCGGCTTAAGATGATCTTCTTTGACTCGGAATTCCATAGTCTGAATCCCTTGACTCCTTCACTAAAGCCCACGAAAACAGCTTTCTTGGCTCTAGGATCCAGTTTGGATTCAGTAACATGAAAGTATGCTGGACATCCGAATATATGCAATCGATCATAATCAGAAACAGGTTGTCCAGACCATACCTCTTTGGGAGTTTTCCCATCAAGTGCAGAAGCGGGTAGTCTGTTGACTATATGAGAGGCATACATCAAAGCCTCTGCCCAGAATGCCTTCCTTAGGCCAGATTGAGAAAGCATACACCGAACTTTCTCCACCAACGTACGGTTCATCCGTTCTGCTATACCATTCTGCTGTGGCGTGCCAGGAACTGTAAAATGTCTGATTATCCCTTCATCCTGACAGTACTTCATGAAAGGATCTGATTTGTATTCCCCGCCATTATCTGATCTGAGTCTTTTAATCTTTTTGCCTGTCTGAGTTTCAATCATCTTCTTCCATTGAAGAAAGATATCCAGAACTTCATCCTTATGCTTCATGGTGTATACCCAGACATACCTGGAGAAATCATCAATAAATGTTACAAAATAATGTTTACCTCCCAATGAAGCATTTTTGGAAGGCCCCCAAACATCAGTATGAACATAATCCAGTGTTGCTTTTGTACGATGAATAGCGGTGCCAAACTTGACTCTTGTCTGCTTGCCCATGACACAATGCTCGCAGAAATCAAGTTTACCGGTCTTTGCACCTTTCAGGAGACCTTGCTTCACCAAACCTTGCAAAGTCTTCTCCCCGACATGCCCTAAGCGCATGTGCCAGAGTCGGGAAGTATCAGATGCCTCATCGTCGGAACTGCTAGAGACGGCTGCTCTTCCTGTGACTGTGTACCCGTCCAGAAAATATAAATTTCTCTGTCGAGTACCTTTCATTGCCAAGAATGCACCTCGTACAACCTTCAGGACTCCACCTTCCATGGTCACCTTGTAATCGCTGGAGTCTAAGACCCCCAGTGAAATGAGGTTCTTCTTCAGATCAGGGACATATCTTACGTCTGTCAGTCGTCTGATTGTACCATCGTGCATCTTCAGGTGAACAGTTCCTATCCCTTTTGTCTGGCATGTGTTGTCATTGCCCATAAGCACAACTCCTCCGTCAAGCTCTTGAAAGCTTGAGAACCACTGCCTGTTGGGACACATATGATAGGAACAGCCGGAATCTAGAATCCATCTATCAGACTGGCTTTCTGATGATGAAACTGTAAAAGCCGAATCCTCTTCATTATCAGCTTTACTTGCAACATTCACATTAGATTTGTCCTTGTTTGGACAATCTTTCTTCCAGTGCCCTTTCTGGTGACAATAGGCACATTCATCCTTCGCAGGACGTCTGAATGATGATTCTCCTTTTGGCTTTGAGCGAGATGCTCCTCTTGATTTTGAGCGAGATTTACCACGCTCACTAGGCACTCCAGATCTTCTGTTGTTTGTCCTTCCTCGGGCAACAGTCAGTGCTTCTGATGTTGAGTCTCTGTGATCAAGCTGATCCTTCTTCCGATACTCATTATTCACCAGAGCATTAGAAACGTCTATGAATTTAACCTCATCCTTTCCATATAACAGAGTTGTGGTTAAGTGTTCATAGGTATCAGGCAAGGAATTTAACAACAGTAGTGCCTTATCTTCATCGCTAATTTCAACATCTAAATTTTGTAAATCAGCGAGAATTTTATTATAATTATCCAAATGCTCAATCATAGAAATACCTTTCTTGTACTGGAAACGAAAGAGCTTCTTCTTCAGGTAGAGACGGTTCTCTATGCTTTTCGTCATGTATTTGTCCTCCAGCTTTTTCCAGAGACTTGATGCCATAGTCTCCTTCATGACAAAGTACTTCTGGTCCTTAGCTAAACACAACCGAATTGTGCCACAGGCTTGACGATTTACATACTTCCAATCTTCATCAGACATATCCTTGGGTTTAGTACTCAGAGCAATATCAGATCCTTCCCGGAATAATAGATCCATAACTTCGCATTGCCACATACCGAAGTTGTTGCTGCCGTCAAACTTCTCAATATCAAACTTGGCGTTTGACATCGAGCTCCTTTGCCAAGAACTGCTGGTTGATGCTGATGTACTGCTGGTTGATGCTGATGGTTGAGCTTCAGTTGTTTTTTCCAAAAATTCTCCAGCTTTTGGATCTTCCATCGTGCCTATTAAAGCTTGTCTAAGTAAAAACAGTATTTAGAAGCGGATTTAGCAGAAACTGATGGCACGGTTGCGTCCGGAACGGTCGAAATAGTTGGAAACAGGTCCGACTCGGTTGAAAACGGGTGAAAATTGCACTGAGTTGGGCAAAAAACACTTCTGGACCGAGTTGACTCGGGAATATTCCGTTAGGATAACGGAATATTCTCTGACGGAATATTCTTTATGGACGGAATATTCCCTGACTGTGGGATGCTGACTTGTGCTGACGTGGCGCTGACTGGTGCTGACCAGGCACTGACGTGGCGCTGACTGGGTGCTGACTGAGCGCTGACGTGGCGCTGATGTGGCGATGACTGGGTGCTGACTGAGCGCTGATGTGGCGATGACGTGGCGATGACGTGGCGCTGACTGGGTGCTGACTGAGCGCTGACGTGGCGCTGATGTGGTCGTCTTCTTCGTTGAGAAATTTGCAGAAAATTTCTGGAAAATTTTCCAGGTTTGACCAAACTTTGACCGGAGCTAGAGAGTTCGTTAGAGCTCCGATTGAGACGTGGTCAGGTGCGTTGGAATCGTATTTCCGAGAGGAACACAACGTTATCCTCCAAACAGAGATTCGAGCACTTCGAATTTTCTGGACTTGATCAAAACCAAAGCTCTGATACCAATTTGTTGCGGAAATACCCAGAAAATTCGATAGAAAAATGCACACAACACACAAACACAGATATTTACGTGGTTCGGCAATTGCCTACGTCCACGGGAGGCAGCAAACTGATATTATTGGAGAAATTAATACAAATTTCAGAAAACAGAATTTCTCTCAACTCTCTCTGGAACTCTCTCTGGATTCAGGAAGCTTTGCTTCTTTTCTGATTGCTCTCCCTTGCTTTGCTGAGGGTCTTATTTATAAGGGGAAGGTAGAGACAATCTACCCCCATTTTTAGCAATGAAACAAGGGAAAGGTAGAGACAATCCACCCCTATTTTCAGCAATGAAACAAGGGAAAGGTAGAGACAATCCACCCCCATTTTCAGCAATGAAACAGGGGAAAAGTTGAGCCAATTGTCAACACTTACAACTAAACACGATGAAGAATGAGACGGGCAGAATTAAGATTACTAAAACACACACACGTACCACTGAAGTAATGTTGTCTTTCCAACATGTATATTTTAAACTTTCGAAGTTTCCCCTTTTGTTTAGGATGCCCATAAGATAATGAATATTTTCCTAATAAGATTATAAGATAAAAAGGTAAGGTAAGGAATATAAATAGATAAGAGAGGGAATAAATGAATGGGAGAATCGATGAAAACTCACCACGGAATTATTGTAGGCAACAACTATGCCCAACAGATTGTACTTTTCAACCTAAACATAATAGAGACATGAGACATATATGCTTCATATAAGAAATTACGGAAATACAGAGAAATCAAACTTACAGGATCATTTTGAACACTCCGAATGACATTCACCAAGTTATCAAAAAGTGTTTTGTCTCTGGGGAATCTACTGCAAGGTGGACAAAATTCAAATAACATAAATAAATAGTTAATTACAATAATACATAAAGAGTTAAGAAATCATAAACATGCACTAGTTACTAGTATATGCATACCCGTGTGGACGTGTATGATAAAGGAAATCATTAGATATCGCCACACTGACATACTCATCCCGAAAACTGAAAGCTAGAAACACTGGATTACCATAATCCATCTTCATACTTTCCCGAAACAACTGCAACGGGTTCAGGTACTGGATCATCTACCAGTCAATTCAACTCGATCGTTAGAATTGAATCTATATACATAAAACAAAGAAAACAGGTGAAGAGAAATATTAATTACCTTGTGATTTGATCTGCTGCATGACATCTTGATCGGTGGCGCGTTGGATTTGGGGAGATAAGGGATTTTAAAGGTTCGACTTTTGGGCGATCGATTTGGAAATTGAGAAGTTAGGGCAACGACGCCGTATAGAGTGGGGTGGGGGGTTTATATAGTCCTGGTAAATATGTGGAGAGACTGCAATGAAATACTTGCCGACCAAGTTGAGTGTAAATTGCTTTGTTCATAATCATATGGGCTCAACCTGACTGATAGGCCCTAAATAAATACAAGAAATTTTGATTTGATCCAAAAAGTGGCAAGAGAAGGGTCGTACACCCTTTCAATTTCTATTTGATCCAAAAAGTGGCAATGGAAGTGGCAATGAAATTTCGATTTGTTATTTTGCAAATTTTAGTGACTAAATTAGTACACCCATTAAAAATTAAGGACCGTTTTTTATTAGATTAACAAACGAGAACAACGAGATAGTATTTCATTCAAATCACATTAAATAATTTAATTCAATCCAACCTGACTAAAGAGACCTAGTTATTTTCAGGGCCGGCCTTAGGGCAAGGCAATCAAGGCCTTTGACTAGGGCCTCCTCTCTTTGGTGGGGCCTCAAGAAAAAAAAAAAAATTGGAAAAAAAAGAATTGAAAAAAAAAAAAATTATTTTCAAAACATTCATTTGAGTCCTCATCTTTTTAGGGAGCCTAAAAAAAAAGTTATTGAAAAAGAAGAAAATTATTTTTCAATACCCGTAGCCATTCACTGTAAGTGGGCTTGAACTCCTGTCCAATATATATATATATATTTAATGTTCAAATATATTATAATCTTCTGTAATTGGACTAATTGCACAAACGTCCCCTAAGTTTAGGCATAATTGCATGCATATGGAATTTTTACCCATAATTATACAAACATCCCCTACCGTTAGTTGACTTTCGTTAACTTTAACCGTTGACTACAATTTTAACCCACAATGACTAAAGTGCCCTTAGTTACCTATTTTATTATTTAATTTAATAATGATAAATACCCAAATTCATCAATTCCACAACCAGTTAACTACATCCATTTAAAAAAAAAAATTAAAATGAATTATAACTTCAGCGGTGGATTTTTAACTTTCTAGGTTGAAGTTCTAATTTTTTTATTTTTTTTTATTATTATTTTTTTTTAAATGGATATGGTTAACTGGTTGTGGTATTGATGGATTTGAGTTTTTAATTATGGATTTGATTTTTGGTTGTTGTTGAGGATTTGAGTTTTGGTTTTGATTTGTGGGATTGAGTTTTGGTTTTTGTTTGTTAAGTTTATTTTTGAATTGTGTTTGGGGGTTGAGAAAATGAAAGAGAAAAAAAAAATGATTGATTTTTTTTTTCTTTGTCTTTTCTGTTTCGTTTTTTAATTATTAATTTAAATAATAAAATAGGTAACTAAGGGCACTTTAGTCATTGTGGGTTAAAATTGTGGTCAACGGTTAAAGTTAATGGAAGTCAACTAACGGCAGGGGACGTTTGTGCAATTATGGGTAAAAATTCTATATGCATGCAATTATGTCTAAACTTAGGGAACGTTTGTGCAATTAGTCCTCTGTAATTTTATAACAATTGTACTTAAAAAACTTATTAAAATTTCATTGGTAAATTCATAAAACATCATAATAAATTAATTAAACATTACATTATATCATGCAGACTAAATGTTATTTAGCTTTTAATGGTTCTTATAATTTGCGTGAATTAGAAGGGTTGTTTATGTAATCTTATTATTTCTAACTCAAGATTAGAAGATTCATGGATGCAAGAAGTCTGGGGAGATATTTAATCCTAGGAAAGATCAACTTGGCATCCTTGTTGATTAATTACAACCGGAGATCTTCAATGCTATCATCTGCCTATCTTTCTTTCGTTTTTATTTTTCCTTTCCCGTTATCATTCCAATAATGTGTGAGCTTGGTTGATTTTGCTTGGAAGGATTGAAATATTGAATGATATGTATTGTTGTCATAGGTTTGGTGACGGTGACACCGAACTATGTTTCTTGAAGATCTGATATATAAGATAACGACTGAGAAGATGGCGGTGTCAGAGATGAGGGATGTGTAAATCGAAGCATACCACTTCATTCAGCACATCCCTCATGTCTGATACTTCCATCCTCTCAGTTTCAAAACCTGAACGTTGACCAAACGACCAGAAACAAACCCTCCATCAAAAAACTGTACTGCACAACCACCAAAAAACTGTCCTACACAACCAGAAGAGCCGTCCTCGAAAGGGCCAGTAAAAGGGTCTTTGAGAGCTTTTTCCAAGACTCCAGAAAAGGCTTAGGGAAAGCTCCTATATCAACGACACCAACCACAACAAAGCCACAACCTTTTTCACCGAGATCTATAGTAATAAATTTATACAAAGACAAAACCTATTTAGTAGAGATGAACAAGTTTCACATACTTGAGCCATCTACAAGAACAATATATATATATATATATATAAAATTATAAACATGAAATGTTGATTATCCGGAGTATTATGGTAAAAACAACAGAAAAACAAGGAAACAATCTAACCAACAAAAAAATCCAATCTAATGAATAAAACAACGATAGAAAAAATCTCCAAGATCTGAACTTCAGATGCAATCTTGAAATCTAAAACTGAACAAGAGAATAAAATTGAAAATGAAATTTGTAGAGGAGAAAATAGCAGAATAAACAAAATACAATCAAGAAAACTAAACCCAGAACAAGAGACGAAATCTAAAAAGAGAAGACGTGACGAAGAAGAGAGAAGTTTCAGATTTGTTTGATTGAGAGATAGATTACTAAAGCCACTGTATTGTATATTTATACTACTCAAACTAGGGTTAGGTTAAAACTCGATATGTTCTTTAACTATGCTATTTTTTATTAAACATCTCACCTACGATCTCACAATTACCATCACAACATACGTGGTAGTTGAGGTATCACTTGATGAATGAACACATATTAACTAGTGCTTATCTCTTACCCATGTATTCAATCACCAATTAATATATGTCCACTCACCAAGTGACACATCAGCTGCCACGTGTAGTGATGGAAATGGTGGGATGTGTAGTATTACTGTTTTGTATCATATTAGTGCATCTCCGATATAAAAGTGGTTTGCATACAAAAAATCTTTGATATGACAACAATGTCAAGAGACTTGATTCCTATGTGGCGTAAAGGTAGACTTGATAGACGATCAACACAAAATTTGATCTTCAATGCTTCTATTTAAAACACATTAATTTTTTATTTTATTTCCCTACCAAAAATAGATTAAAAATTAATGTCAATTTTAAATACTTACCGAGTCAATCAAAAAAATAGTCGTGCAACAGGCCATCTTAAAGTATACGGTCATTTTGACAATGTTTAATATTTTTTTTTATCACATCAGCATAAGGTTGAATATGCAAAGCTACATTGGAGATACTTTATCTCATTTTTTTCATAATCCACTTTTGCATAGGTTTTCTGATTTTGTTTTGATTTCACATCAAGGGTCCTCGATTTTATTCAATTTTACAGATTCCTTATGGGCCGTTAGATTTCGCATCAATTTGTTTTGATAAAAGTTTTTAAAAATAAAATCATATATATTTTTTTTGAAAGGCAAAATCATATATTTTAATAGCATGAAAATTTGGAAATCGGATCCTATGTGTTTTTTTGACAACAAACAAAAAATATTTATTATCTTTGGGAAGAAAATTAACTAATATTGTGCAATTGTGTAAAAAAAGGAACAACAAAAGTTTACAAACTATTTTTATAAAAGAAGGCTATACATCAAAATAGATATTACAGGCATATCTTTGAGTAAAAGAAATTTTTTTTTTTTGAAATGTTTGGGTCAAATATTTTGAATAGTGCTGTTGATATTATACAGTACAGTCAATAAATATCGTACAATATTTTATTTCAGTTTTGCTCTTATGTTATTGACTCACTTGGTAAAGTTAAAAATGCCTTAAACGAAAATTACAATCTTATCTATGTAAAATGAAGTCATTTACTTGTTGCTTTATTACTGATATTATCATGTTTCTTTTAAAATGATAAAAATGATCAACCAAGAATATACACATGTTAATATTATTATTATTCATTAATTACTTTGAAAATATTTATATTATATTATTATTTAACCTCCATCAACTACACTACACTGTATCTCAATTTTTGCTCATTATATTGCAGGAAAAGCAAAAGCACCTTCTTACTGACATCTTACATCACAGTATCCATAACATTTCTAAAAAATCTTTGACTACTCATACGATGAGATATATAATTTACAATGTATTAATTTTCTAAAAAATCTTTGACTACTCAGATGATGAGATATATAATTTACAATGCATTAATTTTGTATGTGTTGATTAGTCAAAAAAGGAATCCATTGTAAATAAGCTTCAAAATCAGTGGACATAGGATAGGTGATCAGGACGTTGAACAATGAGAGACTATAAAGGACATGCTCTTGTAAGAGAGAGAGTAAATAAGACGTTCTAGTGTGATGAGTGTGAGGGAGTCGGTGAGGTTTATAACCAATGATGAGAGACTTTCATTTATTTCTCATAACCAACTACAAGTCTACAACAACACTCTTGATGACACTGTTCTTGTGTTCGATGTATATATAGTTTTATATATTTGTTATACAGTATTTTGTTTTGATATAAGTTTTATAAAATAAAACTATATATTTTAATAGTATGAAAATTTAGAAATTGGATCCTATGTGATTTTGATTTGACAAAAAAAAAAAAAAATAGCAGCAAAAGTTTACAAAATAAAAACTATTTTTATAAAAGAAAGTCATGCATCAAAATAAAATTAACTAATATTGTGTAATTGTGTAAAAAAAAAAAAGAACAACAAAAGTTAACAAACATAAAAACTATTGGGTAAGCAACATGCAGCCTATACATCTAACTCAAAATCCTGGAGAAAAACCTTCATGCAAATTTAGAGGGATGTATATATAACTTAGCTTTAAATATGTGTGATTCGAGTCACTTGACATTTATAAATTTCATACTATTACATTCGGTTTACAATCAATGATCGACATTCATTTATAAGTTTTTTTTTTTTTTTAATTTTTTTTTAATTTGTTCTTTCTTGTTTCGGTTATTAAAGTTTCCATAATAACATTTTTGTGCCTTTGAATAACTATACTGGATATCAACATCTATATAATTACCTGTTGCTGGGAATAGTATATATGCATGTTGTTTGTGAAATAAAAGGTTAGTTGCTACTGGCATTATACTACAGGAAAGCATAATGACAAGGGCCAGCCCTAGGGGGAGCTCGGTAAGATATCCGTCTAGGGCTCCTGATTCTGAAGGGCCTCCAATTTTTAGTTTATTATTATTATTATTATTATTATTTTATTTTTAATTTCAAAATGTGGTCCATATACGATTTTAAACGAAATAGGCCAATAAACGATGAGTGACGATATTTAAACCCCTGAAAAACCATATGTGCACCCCTATTTATATGACACCCCGTTAAAATTTTTTTAAAGATGAAATTTTGTAAGTACACCCCACATATTACCAACTATACCCTTTCTTTTATTTATTTTTTAAATATTATAAAATCAACACCGTTTAATGCCACCCGTTAGATTAATCCAAGAGTTGTCATTAAATGGCTCATTTTTTCTTTATTTTACATAAAACACAATAAAAAGGAAAATTTAGTTGATAATAATAATAACAATGAAAAATGAATAAACAATAATAATAAAAAAAAATGGAGACATCTTCTTCGTCTTCATCTTTGATCTCCTTCCATCCTAGATTAGACTTTTTTTTTTAATCTAGTTTGTGTTTATATATATATATATATATATAATTTATGTAAAATACAAAATTTAAGCCATGCTTTAAAATATAATAGGAAGAGCCGTGGTACTCCCAAATTTTTAAGCAGGCTGCTATCTAATATAATCTACAATGGAATAGGAGGTACGTGGCAGCCTCCTCCAGTGTTTCACTTTTTGATTTTGGTTTTTGTTTTTTTATTATTTTTAATTTGATTTAGTTTGTTAAAAATTCAAAAACGTAAATAGTTATAAGAAATTATTATATTTTTGAATTAAAATAATAATAACTTATTTTAAGGATAAGATTGGAATTTTGAAAATATATAAATTTAGGGTAAACATACGATTTTTAATGGGTGTAAATATCGCCACTCTAAATGACTTTAAAAAATGGTCGCCCGTACACATATTTTTTTTTTTAAAAGCACACAAATGGAAACACATTTATCATTCTTACAACAACACTAGATCAAAACACGCCCATATCTGATTTTAAGCAAAACTAACCTATAAATGACTTTAAAAAATGTTCCACGTACACATATAATTTCTTTTTTCTTTTTAAAAAAGGTCCACCAATGGAAACACATTTATTATTCTTACAAAAACACTGTATCAAAAATTGTCTCTTACCGGACATTCAAACAAAAATTAAAAATCAAAATTAGGGTTCTTCAAAACTCTCTTGATAGGAAATTTTTTATTTTTGTATTTTTTATATATGCTATTTTGTTGTGTTATAGTTTTGAATTTGAGTTATTTTATTGATTTTCACAAGTATTTACTAGAGAAAAAAAATTCATCAAGTAAAAATACATGTCAATGACCTCATTTTCTATAGCTCGCCTCGAACCCCAAAAATCTTAGGGCCGACCCTAATGACAAGCCTACTAAAACATATTAAGTGAAGTAAATTATATCATGCTCTTTGGTTAAGTATATTAACCTAAATCATATTCTCTCTTGATTACTGTAATAAGTAATCCATAATTTGTCATTCTAGAAACCAATGTACATGCATGATTCATGAACATTTGTTTCTCTACCAAAAATATATATTTTTTTAAAATGTACATCCTTCTATTAATTAATTCTTCTCTATAAGATGATATAATTAATCCTCTCTCTCCTCATCTTCATCCATATATAGAACGCAAAAAAAATCTAGAAAGCTCTTCCAAATGTCAAAATAACAATACAAGTGAGATTTAAATTCAAAGGCAACTTTGAAACAAATTGAATAAGTTTTGAAAAGTAAAAATAAAAATGTTGTCAATTTAAACACTCAAAAGGAGTTTGAAAAATTCAGGATTGTTCAGTCTTCAGACAAAAAAACAAATGACTCCTTAGTGACTAAATTAGTACACCTTTTAAAAATTAAGGAACCTTTTTAATTGGAAAGTTGTTTGAAAAGTTGGGAGTTCAATGTAGATTATTTGAAAAGTTGTTTTTACCTGTGAAATGTTATACCTCGGGTAGGTTTGGTGTAATTTCCTCTTTGACATTCTTACGTGTGGGACCCTCTCCAATCCAATCACTTGAAGATTTTCGCTATTATGTTATATTTCTTGATGATTTCATTCGATTTACATAGTATTTTCCTCATAAAAGGCCGACGGCTCATAGGAGTTGGCTGACCTTTCCGGCAAGAACCAAGGGAGGTGGCTGATCGGTCCAAACTCACACGGTAAGACTCTCGCAAGTGTACGAGGTCGGGGTGTAATATAATGACCGAGTAGGGATCGTTCCCACGAGGACTAAGGATTGATTACCGGTTTTTATCGGCTTATATACTATTTGGACAATTGAAAAAGATAGTTTTTAACTTCTAACAATAAAAAGAGTAGTTCTAAAGCAAATAAAACACTAACCACAACTAAAGTGAATGTGATGATATGAGAAAAGTGTGCTAGAACATGAATCCACCTAACCCTTCAATTAACTCTTGACTCACTTAATCCCTCATTTGTGCAAGTATAGATTATAGGTTCGTATTCCCTTAAATCAATCTCTAATCTCTCTCGATGTCTTAGAGATTGTATCCAAACATACAAAATATGGATGAACTCATTAAGAATGGTGGAACACATACATGAACCCTATATGCTAGCCTAGTGTATCTCTCACTTTCTAGTCATATATAGTGAATGGTTTGTTTATCTAGTGATCATTCAACAAGATGGCCAATCAAGACAAAAGCATTAAGCATACAAAACATTCATATAACTACACAAACACTTGTAGAGAAACTAAGGAATCATTAACAATAGATTAAGGGTTTGGTTTCATCATTGTTCTAGCACAAGAGTATTTAGCTCATATTACACATAGAAACCATACAAAGTCTCCAATAAACACAGACCATAACAATTACAAGAAGATAAAAGGTAGAGTTCAAGAGATAAACTAAGATGATGATCTCCTCCTTGCAATGCTTGATCTCCTATGGCTTCCTTCTCCAAGAATAACTCCTCCAAGCTCCAAGGTTGATGAAGAACCACCAAAACAGAGAGAAAAGAGAAGGTTTTCTGCAGAGAGAGGTGTGTGTGGTCGTGTACTCTCCTGGAAAGAAGAATAATGGGTATATCAAGGTCTTCTCCCCCCTCTCCCAATGACAACCAACACCATCATGCTTCATAATTGAAGAGGGCCCACCAAGGTTTCCTCATCATTACCTCCCCTCTCTCAGCCAAGGCAATGGTCAGAGACAAGATCCTGGTTTGCTGAAATTTGGGGGCCCAAGGACCTGAATTTGGGCAACTGAAGTTGACAGCATCGGGAGAAATTTGCGCCCTGTTATGCGCCCAATTCTGCGGCCAAGGGCGCAGAAATACAAAAATATGAAATCTGATAAGAAAAATGCGCCCTTCTTTGCGCCCTGTTTTGCGGCCAAGGGCGCAGAAATAGGAAAATGTGATCCTCTGCCAAGATTTCTGCACCCTGTTCTGCTGCCCCTAAACGCAAAACACAAGGGCGCAGAACGACTTTCTGAAATTGCACATTTGCCCCAGAATTCCTGAATCTTTGCACAAAAGCCCCTCTTCTGGAAAGAATCCTGAAACGCTTATTAAATCCGTTAAAAACATGGTTTTACCCGGGATTTGAGCATAAAAGATAAAAGTAAGGGGTTACACAATGTGTAAAAATAAGAGTTATCAGTGGCACTGTTGCCACCACATCTCCCTCCTATAAAATTATTTTAGGGTTAGGGTTTGGGTGGTTTTGAAAATTGAGAATTTTTGTTGAAAGAGGTAATTTTTTTAATAGATTAATTATGTGAGGTTAGTTTTAGTGTCAAAAGTGTTGCACATGTTGTGTAGAAGTAGATATCTCCGGATGTTATACAATAAGACTTTTGTAGACCGAATATGTAAATCCTTATCTCTAATATTTATTATGTATATATCATTATCTATATTCAATTCAAGTGAATAAAATCCCCGAAGTTTATCATAGAAATGTTAATTTTATTGAACTTTTAATTCCTCATCCGGTGGTCATAATATTTCCTTAATATAGTCTTTAGATTTCATTTAAGCAAACAAAGAAGCTTTTCTTTTTAAAGTATTTCCCAACTAAGTTGGGGTCCAACAAGGTAGCCATACGCCCATACCTAATTCCTTGAATATTTATTAAGGGTATATTTTTTCTTTTCGAAAGTCTAACCTACTAAAACTAACCGTTCAATAAGGAATGCAAATAGTAAAGAATTTCACTTTTACTTTTGTTATTTTACAAAATTTAGTGACTAAATTAGTACACCCTTTAAAAATTAAGGAACATTTTTATTAGATTAACAAACGAGAACAACGAGATAGTATTTCGTTCCAATCATATGAAATAATTTAATTCAATCCAACATGGCTAAAGAGGCCTAGTTATTTTTATCCATCGTTATCATAAAACAAATCCAATGAAGGCACATTTATAGCAATACATGATTTAGATTACCATAGAGTTCATTTCTCTTTATCCACCTACATGCATCCATGAAGATGCAATCGTGCAAAATCCACCACCATTTATTCGGAATCGGAATCCTCCCTCTCCCTCTCCTCCTCTTTATCCTCTATCTCCTCATCTTTTTCCCTATGTAGGATGTTAAAAACATCTAGAAACACTTGCTAAATGTCAAAATAACAATACAAGTGTCTTGCTATTTAGGTGTCTTGTGCATTTTAATTAAGCTAGAATTTTCTGCCATTGCAATATTTATACAGGAAGATTAATTCTTTTTTCAGTTAGGATTTCTCTATGCAGTTGAATGCATACATTAATAGATATTATAGAAAAGCTGATGAGATTCTTTAGTTGTAGTAATGAGACGTTACGAGTCTTCTTAATTTAGCTATCATGATATAAAATATGTAAAACTTGCATCACAGTTTGAACAACCAATTGCGTTGTTCATCTTATTATTATCACAATTACAATTGTTCTATTAAGTTTTTAGATTCGGTTTTGATTCACGATTATTGCTATATTTATGAACAAAGATTATTAATTTTTTTTTTGGCATCTTTCACTCGATTGAGAATATATATAATGACATATATGCAGTCGAATTCATACATTAATAGGTATTACGGGAAGGCTCATGAGATTTTTTAATCACTCGAGAGCTCATGAAAGGAAATGTAGTAGTCTCAAATTGTAGTACTGATTAGACGTTCCGAGTCTACTTAATTTATCTGTCATGGTAGTTGGTCAACAAATTTGTTCATATCATGTGACCCAATTACAAAAATAAAAAAAATAAAAAATAAAAATAGATTTGCAACATTATAGAACCAACATGAGCTCAGATCATGAACTCAGATGGGGAGTTCAAGTCCTACAATGATTTACAAGCATGTATGGAGAGTTGTGCACTACAATTTGATCTTGATGGGTTCAAATAGACCCCGACTGGTTCAATATCAAAATTGATTGTAATACTAGACAAAAGAATCATATAAATAAGATCACATAAAGGATCAACGGTACTTCGTTTTAATATATCTTTATCACATAAATACAACAGTCGGATCGGAATGTAGTAGATAAGTGGATTAAAGGATATAGAAAAGCTATATATATCTTTGAGTTTCTCACTTCTCAGCACATTGTTTGCTAGAAGAAATTTGTACAGAAATCTACATAAATTCTTTGGTTATTAAATTGTACAAAACATCAGCGTGAAAACTTCTTAAAAACAAATAGATACCAAAATGCAAACTTAAAACCAATAACATCGTCACTACCACTTTTTATACTTTTTATACTTTCTGAACATGAACTTTAGTATGTTAACTTGACAAACTTCTGAGGGTGCTCCCTAGAAGACCTTTACTGGATTATCTTGCATCACTTCTGCAGTAATGGAAACAAATCAATCATAATTTACAAATCAATAATCATTCATCATAATGCACCTTTGGAATTCATTTGTGGAAAATAAGACTATATGTGATAGTATTGATGTATATATCTTATACCAAAATATTAGCCTTGTAGAGCCATGTAGAAGTCTTATCGATGTATGTACCTTTCTTTCGGAATCCTCACTCTTATTGTCTTTAACCTCAATCTCCGGGTCTTTATCTATGTATAGAGCTATAAAAAAATCTAGAAAGTTCTCTGTCAAATGTCAAAATAATAATACAAGTGAGATTTAAATTCAAAGACGACTTTGACAACATTTCGGTGGTGTTTAATCCAAGGTCTTCCAACAGGTTGGCGGATTTTTTGGCGAAGAAAGGTGCGGGCGGGGTAGGGGATCTCCAGTTGTGGGAGTTTTTCTAGTTTCGGCTGTGTTTGGGTGGTTTGGTGTCTTCCTGGTGTTGGCTTTTTGCTTGCTTCACTGCTCTGTTTTTGCCTTGTTTGTTGTGGTCTTGGTGTCTGCTTTGTTTCTGTCTTTTGTTGTTTTGGTTGTTTCTCTATGGGTGCTGTGGCTGCCTTGTGGCCCTTGTTGCTTTTCTGTTGGGTTGTGGCTGTTGCCTTTTAATAATATGGCTGTTCAAAAAAAAAAAAAAAAAAAAACGACTTTGAAACAAATTGAAAAAGTATCAAAAAGTAAAAATAAAAATGTTGTCAATTTAAACACTCAAAAGGGGTTTGAAATTAAACAAGGTCAAAATTTGTACATCAAATCAATAAATAAACTTTTAAACCTTAGCAAGTTTGACATTAGCTCAATTTATAAGAAGTTAAATTTGTCAATAAGAAAAGAAGTGTTAATTCGCCTTTTATTAAGTAGTTTCTGTTTTGGACTCAAAACAAACTCATAAAACATTAAAATACAAAATACTCTCATACTAATAAAATAATCAAATTTGCACATGGAATGAAAAAACTTACCTGTAGCATATATTGAGCCGAGAACTGGAATGGGATACGATCGTATATTGAATTCTGACAACACAATGACAGTGACAAACTGTATAATTTGTATAATGAATACAGAAAAATCAATAAAAAGAAAATATGTCTAACAAAAATAATGGCTAATTATTATGATTGGCAGTTTTAAAAACAAAATAACAAGATTTCTTCCAACTACACAATGAAAAATGAGACGAGCAGAATTAATATTACTAAAACTCACACACGTACCTTTGATCCAATGTCGACTTTTGACAAGCGTCGTTTTACGTGTCAAAAAAATCTATATTTAAAGTTCACCTTGTTAGTGCAAGTGACTAGAGACTAGTATAGCAACAAGCAAGGGTATCGTCCACAGGGAGGTGTCATCCGTCAACCGTATCGAGTTCTAGAGTTTATTGAAGCAATGTAAATAGAATGCGGATGTGGTGAGAATGGTGTGTGTGTAGTGTATGCATATTGCGGTGTGGTGTGTGTGGAAATGTAAAGTAAAGAATACAAATAAAAACAAAGAGAATATGGAGGGGTGAGAATGGTGTTTAAAGAGACAAATAATAAAATGGTGGTTTGGAGAGATGGTACTTATTAGTTCACCAAATACAAGTGCACACCTAGTTGATTGTTAGACATTAAGTTCATCCAATTCAAGTTATGGGCTCGTTCTCACGATTAAGGAGTTCCGAAACCAAATCATCTATTATTACGAATCATTTGTTGATTAAGGAAACCAAAATCTATTCTTGCTCCCCAAAGGTCATGGAAGAGCATGTGTCTTAAGGTCAAAGACCCATTAAGCACCAGAACATTGAGCCAAAACCTATTCTAGCACGGTCATG
The DNA here is from genome assembly GCA_954870605.1 of Acer campestre. Lineage (NCBI taxonomy): Eukaryota > Viridiplantae > Streptophyta > Magnoliopsida > Sapindales > Sapindaceae > Acer > Acer campestre. The sequence goes on from OX940799.1 coordinate 63,711,951, forward strand.
CATAAAACAAGTTTCATCCATTCTTTTAGAGCTAAGTGGTCAAGACTATACCCGGAAGGTCATCCATGAAAGTACAATCCTAACCCACATACACTCAAACCCATCAAAACAAGGCATTTCGATTTTCCAAAGACATACACACACAAATGAGATATTTGATTACAACTACTCCTACATTTAAGTTAATCTACTCCTAATCCCATCAATGAACACATATCAATTTCCAATCTCCACACACAAGCATATCAAGATATGAGATTATGCAATAATAACAAGAGTAAATCAAAACCCAAATGGATTTAAGAACAATCATAACATAAATAAGCACAAATATAGGTTTACAATATTTCCCAAGTGGGGATTACACATAAGAGAAAACAAGAAATACAAAGAGAAGAGTTAAAGGAGACAACCCTTGAAGAAATCCCTCAAAGTTCTCCATGAATCCTAGCTCGAAATTGGTCCAAGACCTCTCCTTTCTCCTTGCAATCTACTCCCAAATGTGGTGGATGAAGGGTAGAAAGTGGTGGTGGTGAGCTTCCCATGGAGGAGAACCTCCATGGGAGCTTGGAAGCTTCTCTCTCTCTTGGTTTGGGGAAGAAGATGAAGTGCAGCAGTTGAGAGGAGAAGAATTCGTGGGTCTCCTCTGAAAGAAGAGGCAAAGAGGTGTATTTATAGTTAGGGTAAGTTTGGGGGAGAATTGGGGTGTGAAAAGACACATTTGTCCTTCTGAAATGGCTTGGAAACAAACCTGACAACGGAAGGTCGCTGTCAAGGTCGCTGTCGGTGGCGACGACCAGCATGGGGGCGAACTTCTCTGCCCTTTTGATGCTGAAGAGGTCGCTGGCATGTTGGCTGTTGATGGGGGCGACCTTGGCAGCGACCGTGAACTTTTCCAGCCTCGCGCACCGTTACGGAAACGCGCATATCTTCCTCTAGAAAACCCGGAATTGCATTCCGTAAAAACTCTTGGAAAGTAGACTTCCGGGGCTTTCCGAATATATGTAGAGCTTGACGTGGTTCGATCTGAGGAGGGAGATATGCCCCCCGAAAGTTGGGTGTTCTGCACCACGTCTCTGCTGCGGTCATGTTTCCAGCCTTGCGCACCGTTACGGAAACGCGCATATCTCCCTCTAGAAAGCTCGGAATTGCGATCCGTAAAAACCGCTAGAAAATAGACTTCCGGGGCTTTCCGAAAATATATGGTAAAAAACCCAGTTCAATCCGAGGAGGGAGATATGGACCCCGAAAGTTGTATGTTCTGCATGGGCATTTTACAATGTCAGCCCATCAACCTTTGGAAAACAGAGTTGACCAGTGCCGCGGTCTCAGTGTCGCGTTCTGGCTCAACGGCGGATCCACCACGGAAACATGGTTTTGCTTGCCGTGGTTGACCATGAATCACACCGCGGTTTGGGTCAACGGCGAGGCCGCGACAACTCTGAATGGCTTCCAATTCTCATTGTTTGCTCGATTTCGCCTCCCAAACTTAACTTTAAGCTCAAAACCTTATTGTAGGGAATATGTACCTACACATGGCTCACAAAACCCATTATATACAAAAACATGCTCGAAAACGAGAACAAACGATAGGGAATGGGGACCTCAAATAGGTATATAAATCGTCCGATCAACTTTCCAACATGTATACTTTAAACTTTTAAAGTTTCCCTTTTTGCATAGGTCGTCCAAAAGATTATGAATATCCTTTTAATAAGATAAAAAGTAAGGTAAGGAATATAAATAGATAAGAAAGGGAATGAATGAATGAAGAATCGATGGAAACTCACAACGGAATTATTGTCGTCAACGATTATGCCCAGCAACTCATATTTCCCAACCTAAACAAAACAGACATGAGACATATTTATGCTTCATAGAAGAAATTAAGGAAATACCGAGGAATTAAAAAACTTACAATATATTTTTCTATTCTTTGAACAACTTCTACCAAGTTATCCAAAAGCGTTTCGTCTCTGCGGATTACACTGAAAGATGGACAAAATTCAATTAAAATAAATAGTTAAATACAATTATACATAAAGATTTAGGAAATCATAAGCACTAGTTACTAGTAAATGCATACCAATATGAACGTGCATTCATATAGTAAGAAGAAAACCCCACTACGACATCCACATTAGTAAAACTCAAACCTATAATCATTGGCAACACTGGATTATCATAATTGCTCACAATAGTTTCCCGAAAAAACTGCAACGGCTTCAAGTACTTGATCATCTACCACTCAATTCAAATCAACTGTTAGAATGTAATCTATATATCAAACATAATTTAAATCAATAACCATTCATCATAATGCACCTTTAGGAATTCGTTCGTGGAAAATAATACTACATGTGGTAGTATTGATGTATATATCTTATACCAAAATATTAGCCTTATTTTTTTTTTTAACCAAACCAGCTTGCATTCATTCATATATAAAATTGTATCAAGAACAGTGAGAGTTTACAACCATATGAATCCAAAATGAATCTCTCTACTGCTATCTCTCGCTACCACCTCAAAGAACACCAGCACTGATTTTGATATTTTTTTTCATAAAACCCGGAAACAAAAACACGAACATAGAAATCCATAATCATAACCCTAAGAGAAAACAACCCCATCTCAGATTCAGTCCACAATGACTCAGACAAACAAAAAAATAAACTAAAAAAAGGTCTAAAAGCAAAAACAGCATAAAATAAAACTATGGAGGAAGCTAGAGGGTATTTTTTTTATGTCAAAGTGACATTTTTACAGTTGTTTTCTAACGGCCGTCGGGCGTTTGGACACTCCCTAGTGAAATGTCCAGATCCACCACATATGTAGCAGTTGCCACCTCCCTCGCCACCTCCACCGCCACTACCGCCATAGCCTCCACCACTGCTTCCACCATAGGATCCACCACCTCCGGAGTACCTGCCTCCACCACCACCACCACCGCTGCCTCCCTGAGGACAATCCCTAGCCATGTGTCCACTCTGGCCACAGTTGTAGCAACCGCCGCCGCCATTAGCCCTATTAAGGCTATGTAGAATTCTTATTGATGTATTTACCTTTCTCTTGGAATCCTCCATCTCCAACTCTTTATCCTCCCTCTCCTCGTCTTTATCCTCCCACTCCTCGTCTTCATCCATATATAGAGCCCAAAAAAAATCTAGAAAGCTCTGTCAAATGTCAAAATAACAATACAAGTGAGATTTAAATTCAAAGGTGACTTTGAAACAAATTTGTCAACAAGAAGAGAAGTGTTAATTCGCCTTTTATTAAGTAGTTTCCATTTGGACTCAAGACAAACTCAAAAAATTAAAATACAAAATACCGTCTCATAATAATAAAATAATCAAATATCAAACATGGAATGAGAAGACTTACCTGTAGCATATTTTGAGCAGAGAATACTTCCAAACGTTCATGTATTTCATTGTAAATTGTTTTCCTCCAAAACAAGAACCCGAATGGGGCACGACCAAATGATGAATTCTGTCAACACAATGACAATGACAAACTGTATAATTTGTATAACGAATGCAGAACAATCAATAAAAAAAAAAATATCCCCAACAAAAATAATGGCTAATTATTATGATCAGCAGTTTTAAAAGCAAAATAACAAGATTTCTTACAACTACACAATGAAAAATGAGAAACCAAATTAAGATTACTAAAACACACACGTACCTCTGATTCAAAGTCGTCTTTCCAACATGTATACTTTAAACTTTTAAAGTTTCCCTTTTTGCATAGGTCGTTCATAAGATTATGAATATTTTCCTAATAAGATAATAAGATAAAAAGTAAGGTAAGGAATATAAATAGATAAGAGAGGGAATGAATGAGAGAATCAATAAAAACTCACAATGGAATTATTGTCGTTAACGATTATGCCCAGCAACCAATATTCCTCAACCTAAATATAATAGACATGAGACGTATACATGCTTCGTAGAATAAATTAATGAGACGTATACATGCTTCATAGAATAAATTAAGGAAATACAAAGAAATCAAAAAACTTACTTGAAGGCTTTGAACAACATCTACCAACTTATCCAAAAGGGTATCGTCTCTGGGGAATTCACTGCAAGATGGACAAAATTCAAATAACATAAATAAATAGTTAAATACAATACGATTGTTTTCAATCCAAGATCTTCCAACTGTTTTGCGGATGCGTTGGCTAAGAAAGGCTCTAATTCGGAAGGGGATTTTGTTTTATGGGATGTTGTTTAATTTTGGGTGTTGGCCCTTTGTGTTTTGTTCTTTGCTTTTCTTGTTGTTGGTTCCGGTTTTGCCTCTTGTTTCTGAGGCTCTGGTCTGTTTCGTTGGTGTTTCTTTTTGCTTGTTTGGGTGGGGGCTCTGTCTTGTTGTGGCGTGGGGCTGTTGGGTGTAGTGTGGGTGTTTTTCCCCTGCTTTGTGTTGGGGTTGTTCTTTGCCTTTTGGCTTTAATAAATTGGCTGTTCAAAAAAAAAAAAGAGTTGAGAAATCATAAACATGCACTGGTCACTAGTATATGCATACCCGCTGATAACTCTGATTTTTACACATTGTGTAGCCCCTTACTTTCATCTTTTATGCTTGTTTCCCGGGTAAAACCGGGTATTTAACGGCTTAAATAAGTGTTTCAGGATTTATTCCAGCTGAGGGGCGTTTTTGCATAAAAGTGGAACTATTGGGGCAAAAGTGTAATTTTAAAAACTTAGAATTCTGCGCCCTATTTTGCGTTTAGGGGCCGCAGAATTCTTGGCAGAGCTTCACTTTTTTGCAGTTTTGCGGCCTAGGGCGCAGAATAGGGCGCATAAAGCACGGGTTAGGTTTGGCGAAAGCTTCCTGCAGATGGCTCAACTTGCGGGGGCTATATCTCCCTCCTCCGAACAAATTGGATTTCGGTCTACATATGGTTGGAAAGATCCAGAAGTCTTCTTTCCAACGGTTCTTCAAGATCACGATTCCGATATTTGTGGAGGAAGTTATGCCCGTTTCCGTAACGGTGCGCGCTGCTGGAAACCCATCCGCGAGAGGCCCAATTTTCAGTTCCTTGGGCCCCCAAATTTCGGCAAACCAGGATCTTGTCTCTGACCATTGCCTTGGCTGAGAGAGGGGAGGTAATGATGAGGAATTCTTGGTGGGCCCTCTTCAATTATGAAGCATGATGGTGTTGGTTGTCATTGGGAGAAGGGAAAAAAGACTTTGGATACCCATTCTTCTTCTTTCCAGCAAGGAGGACGACCACACACAACCCTCTCTGCAAATCCGAACTTCTCCTCTCTCTCTCTTCTGCCCCAAACACATCTTCTTCCATCTTCTCCACCAAATAAGGAGAGATCCAAGCTCCCATGGAGGTTCTTCCTCCATGGGAGCTCACCATACACCTCCACCACCCTTTTTACACTACATCCACCCATCTAGGAGTAGATTACAAGAAGAAAGGAGTGGTCTTTGGACCAAATCCGAGCTAGGAAATCAAGGAGAGCTTGGAGGAGTTGTCTTCAAGGGTTGTCTCCTTTACACTCATTTCTTTTTGTATTTCTTGTTTTCTTGGATGTAATCACCAATTTGGGGAATATTGTGAACCTTCACATGTGCTATATATATGTATTTTGTTCATAAATTCATTTGGGTTTTGTTTTGCTCTTTGATTTATGTATGTTTAATCTCTTATTGTGAAATTCATGTTTGTGGAGGTTAGAAATTGATATGTATGCATGATTGGGTTTAGGAGTAGAATAATTTAATGTAGGAGTAGAGTAATTTAACTTCCCATGATTGTTTGTATGTTAATGGATGACCAAAATACCATTTATTGAATGATTTGAGTGTTAGGGATTTTATCCCCAAAGAGTAGAAAAAGCTAGTTTATGCATTTAGTTGCTAAATTGGTTTTGGTTCACATCCTTGTGCTTAATGGGTCTTTTAAAGACACAATTATCCATCCTTGACCGGATTGGGTAGTAAATTGATTTAGGGAAAATTCCCAAGTCAAGAGGAGAGCCCTTAATTCATTTGAATGTCCTTAATGTTTAACATTTTGCATTGATGCACATTAGTGTTAGGTGGACTTGTTTCCCATTTTTTGCCATCCTAGGGAGATTGATAAAACCGAATCCGTATCTAGAGTAAAGACAAACTGAATTCCTCTTTTGCTTGTGTAGTTATAGGGGTATTTCATTGCTTAATGCTTTCACTCGGTTGGCCACCTTGTGGATGATATTTAGGCTGTGTGTTATATATTGCGTGGTTCACATTAACATGTCCAGCGTGGTATCCTCTACATTTGACCAGTAAGTTGAGAGATCACTAGGCTGGCGTGTAGAGCTCGTGTGTGTGTCCCACAGTTCTTAATGAATCCAAGCATTTATGCATGGATGTAATCTCTAAAACATCGAGAGAGATTAGAGATTAATTAAGGGGACACGAGCATATAACATACGTGTTGTATGGGTATCTCGTATTCTTAATGCTTTCACTTGGTTGCCATCCCGTATTTGGTTAGCCATTGTGAATGAATTATTGGCTGTAGTATGGCCCACGCGGTTGCGCATTACATGCCCAACGAAATAACCACTGTATATGACCAGACAGTTGAGAGATCACTAGGCTGGCATACATTGCTCGTGTGTGTGTCCAAAGTACTTAATGAATCCATGCATTGTGTGGATGTGATTTCTAAGACTCGAGAGAGATTAGAGATCAATTAAGGGGACACGAGCCTATGATATACTTGCATATTGAGGGACTAAGTGAGTCTAGAGCTTAATTAGGAGGATTGTTACGGTTGAATCATTTCTCTAGTGTAACCACATTTCATGCCATCTCTCCATTCCATCCTATCCATGTATATATTATGGTAGTTAGTTTATTTATTTATATAATTACTTACTTTTCCGCACCCGCAACACACGAGTTCTCTCGGAGTGTTGTAATAATAGCTAGAACCGGTGACGGTCGGCGAATCCCACCTCCCTGCGGAACGATACCCTCACTTGCCGCTGTGCTAGTCTCTGTGACTCGCGCGCTAGCGAGGTCGAACTTAAATGTTCATCTTTTGACCGACATTGCAACGACGTGTCGTCACCCGCGTATCCATGCATAGCAATCATCAGATATTGCCACTCTCACATACTCATCAGTAAAGCTGAAACCTAGAAACGCTGGATTATGATAATAATCCCTCTTCATAGTTTCCCGAAACAACTGCGACGGCTTCAGGTAATCGATCTACCACTCAATTCAACTCAACTGTTAGAACTGAATATATATATATATATATACATATGAAACAAAGAAAACAATTGAAGAGGAATATTAATTACCGTGTGCTCTGCTCTGCTGCATGACATCTTGGTCCGTGGCGTGTTGGATTTGGGGAGATTAGGGATTTTAGAGAAAAAGGTTCGACTTTTGGGTGATCAATTTGGGAATTGAGAAGTCAGGGCAGCAACCCCGTATAAAGGGGGGTTTATATAGTCCTGGTAAATATGTGGAGAGGCTGCAATGAAATACTTGCGGACCAAGTTGAGTGTAAATTACTTTGTTCATAATCATATGGGCTCAACCCATATATATGTTTGCTTAATTGGTGAAATTTCTTTATAGTTACGGCATGTTTACTAATCAGGAATGTTTTTTAGGAAAGGGAATTAAGGGTATGTTTGGTTGGGCTTTTGAAAATCCTCTACTCGTAAAAGGTCTACTTGTAGTAGATCTAATTGAAATAGATCTTTTGAAAAAAAAATTATAGTTGTTTGGTTGGTAATTACAAACGCACTTTTATAGCAGTAGACCGTTTGGTTGTAAACTCTCAAAAAGTCTACTGAGATATAAAATTACTAAAAAGGACATATTATTTATTCACTCTAAAAAAAATTGAACTTAAAAGATTTTCTACATGTTAACTACATTTTCTACTGCACAATAATAATAAAATTCAAAACCATATAAACTTAAAGAAACAAAAAGAAACAAGGCAACGATTGTTGGATTTTTTTTTTAAATTTTTATTGTTGGTGTTGCAACAATTAAACTATTTTCCACTGAAATTTTAAGCATAATGTTGCGTACCGTATGAAACTTTTGACAGCTAAAAAAAAAAAAAAAAAAAAAAAAACATAGGAAAAAAACGAAGCACAAAGCACACTCTTGGATAGTCAAAAATAAAAACAAAAAATAAAAAACAAAGCAACGCATAGGAATCTAGGTCCTTGAAAACACATAAACAAAAAAAAAGGAGCAAGCAAAAACACAAACTTAAAGATGAATAAATAAACAAAAAAAATATTAATGAACAAAAATTATACATACCATTTTTTTTTATTTTTTTTTCTTTGTATGTGTAGAGCAAATAACCGTTCTTTTGTATGTGTAGAGCAAAATTATAGACTATCTGTAGAGACTAGAGAGCAAAGAATAAAGAATATAAATAGGTTCTAGGGTTTTATTTTAATAAGGGTATTCCATGTCAATAATAAACATTTAGGGATATATAGGTCAAATACTTCTTTTTTTAAAAGGTCTATTTTGAAAAGCTCATAAGGAGGAGCTTTTGCTTAGTAGAGGTTTAAACTCTACTAGCCTCTACTGAATTTAAAATAGACAATTTCAAAAGTCCAACCAAACAACTCTAAAAAACTCAAGTAGAGGTTCGTAGACCTTTTGAGCCAGTAGAAAGCCCAACCAAACAAGCACTAAGTTAATGGTTTTTGAATTCATGTGTTTACTAAATTTGTGAGGAATTAAGTTCCATGAACCCCACACCTATGTTAGGAATTAAGTTCATGAATGAAAGAGAACTTGATTCCCCCACCCAATCTATGAATCCAATTCCCTTTTCTAATTGAAAAAGTAATTCATATATTTTTACTAAAATATCCTCATCTAACAGTAATAAATAAACAAAAAACAACTATATTTCTATTTTGTCATTTTCTTTCGGATCGTTCCCTACTATTCTCTTTTGTTCATTTTTTTCTCCATATCTTTTTCTTCTCATATAAAATTATGTTTTAAAGAATTATGTATATAAATATATATGAATTGCGAATTATTGAAAAAAAAAAAAAAAAAAAAAAAAAACTGAATTGCTACTTTCATTTGGTACATGTGAACCATAATAATAATAATAACAATAACTTTGAATTCACGCTGCCTTTAATTTCATGCTTTTGGTTTGAAATTATTATTTTTTATTTCTTTTTTTGAAACTTATATATATACTGTGAATCAGAGGTAATAACATAAAATTAATTATGTTTTCAAATGTGCATAATTTCTCAATTTTTAATTAATATTAAACTAATTAGATAAAATTTTGTAATATAAATATGTTGATTATTTTTGTTACAGTGTTATGAGTAATATAAAATATATTTTTTGATATTAAAAAAAAAATCAACCTGCTATATATACAAGGGTATTTTTGTAATCAACTTTGTATCATCCTCATTCCATTTTTTATTCTTAAAAAGTTGGTAAATTTTTTTTTGGCCCAAAATCCTGTTGGTAAATGTTGAAATGAAATTTAGTAACTTAATTCCGATTCCCCTCCATTTCATTTCCAATGGAACTTAATTACAAATCTTTTCATTCCCGATTAGTAAACATGCCCTTAAAGAAAAAAAAAAAAAAAAAAAAAAAAAAAAAAGAGGCCCTGCATAACATCTTAAAAACACTTAATTGGGAAATCAGTGGATTTTTGTTTGGGTTACCACAATCTATATATTGAAAAAATTCACATAATATCTTCTAGTTTGATCTAAACATGTGACAAGCGCTTGTAAATTAAGTATTTAACTTGCACCACCTTTTCTATTCATTGCATTATGCCTATTTTAATATTCTATTATATCCAAGATGTCTAAGACCTTGTGCTTTTGAGTTGCTATGGTGGCATGAATAACAAGGCAATTGTAGATGATTCATCATTCATCGATTTTCTCTAGAAGCTAAGGTAGTTGTAATTTTTTTTTTCTTTTTTTGACAATATCTGTTAATCCGGGACCAGGTATTTTTTCAGAAGCTTTTATCGTTGGTAGGATTCGAACCGCTGACCTGGGAGTCATTTGCCCAAGCCCCAGGCTCGTCTATCTACCAGCTGAACTAGGCCCCTGTTGGCAAAGGTAATTGTAATTAGATCATATGTACAAGTAAATTTAAATGGTTTCAAAACTAATTATTAACTAATTACATACTTGTAAAATGTGTATAATGGGTTTCAAAACTAATTATTAACTTTTGGTGATGTGCAATGATACATTGATTTTGAAAACGATTTTAAATAATAAAATCTATGTCTTAAAAACAATATTTTTAAAAACGTAATATGTGATGCGTCTGGACAGCTGGTATTAGTACCATAGATTCTGGCCGAAGGGAGAGTTTGATGAGTGTGAGAGGGTAGGTGAATTTGATGACCAATGAGAGGGTAAAATATAGGTGAAAAGTTAGTGAGTGGTTAATTATTTTCATTTATTTCTCATGACCATCAACAACAACACTCTTGATGGTACTATTCTAATGTTAGATATATATAATTTTATATATTTGTTATATTTTGTTTCGATAAAAGTTGAGATGAAGAGAATATAATCCATGGTTAAGAGAAAAAACGTGAAAGAAAAAAAATACATATTTTGAAATCTAAAATCTAATATGGCGACCGAAACCAGTGGGGATCCGATCCGCTTGGGATGGGTTTGGAGCACTTAAAATAGGGTTCAGGTCGGATATGGGTTAAACGTTGTTGATCTGGTTTGTAACCGGGTCGGTTATTTATATAATTATTTTTTAAAATACGAAAAATATAAAAGGAAAAACAAACTCTAATATTTTTATCTATTTGTCTAATTGTATTTTATATTTGAATTTAAGGTTTAAATAATTTAGATGTTATATTCAATTAAAATTAAGTTTATATATGAATTTTAAGTATGTGCCAAACTTTAATTTTTAATATTTATGTGTCATTTATATTTATTAATTAATTATTAGTATTGTCATTATTATTATTTTGATATTTTCTTATTATTTTTGGAATTTTAACACATGAATATATGTTTTGCTATTATAATTCTCCTACATCATGTGTATGTTTTTATATACATTATAGTGTACGTGGCATAATGGTATTAATATAACATGGTTTAAATTTAATTCACTATGTTATTTCTTGAATATCGATTCAAGTGAAAATGTGGACACTTGTTTGTGATATTGCATGTTCTAGTATTTCATTTCCAGGGGACCTTCCAAGGCTTCAATCGCACATTAATTGATGTAGAGAAACTTGAAAAAGAGAACATCAATGTGCCTAATGTTTTCACTATCAATGTGTTGCTACACTCTTTTTGCAAGATGGGTGACTTGAGTTGTTTGGTGCAATTTGCTCATATTGATAACTCAAAGGTCAAATTGTTTAAATTCTCTCCTTCTAATAGGTATATGAAAAATCTAAAAAAAAAAAAAAAAAAACAAAAAAACAAAAGAATTGTAAATAACCCCTGACTTTGGATTAAATATCAAATCAAACCCTCTGGTTTGAATAATCACCAAAACACAGTTAATTGACTTATATATATATACAGATTTTCTCGGATGGTATGTTAGATCGTGAGAATACTGATTTGATGGTTTTGTTTTGTTGGGGTTGCATCATTGAGAGTTTAGTGAACATGAAGAGATGGGGGTTGTGTTTTTTAGTCAAATTTTGTTAGTTGATGTGAAAGTTTTGATTTTTTTTTTTTCTTTTTTATTGACGAAGAGCGAAAACTGGGTCTTTTTTGTGCATAAAACAATGGCCTTGTTATTATGCATTTTGTATGTAAAATTTAGCTGTAATTGCAAGGATTAGGAGAGCCAAACAATGATATGTTTTCATTGTAATTGACACATTCTAGTGGGAATTGCATTTTGGTTTTGATTTTAGAAATCTTAATGGGAATTGCATTATAGTATTTGAAAACAATTCATTGTGTAATAATGTTTCTTTGCTTGATGAATGATGATCCATTGTGATGATCATCAAAACCGGAAGAACTCATAGAGGGAATTTAGTTTTTGTTGTAACAAAAATAATTGTCAATTGCTGTGTCAGTGTCATGGGCAAGCAACAATATTAGTGGAACAATGAAGAAATTTTTACTGATGGTCTTCCGTTAGCAGGACTGGATGATGGTCGTGATTTGAGAGATGCTGAGATGTACAAGCAGCAAGTCAAGGCTTTGTTTAAAAACCTCTCAATAGAACGTTGACCTCTTGTTGACTTTAGTCTATCTACTTCCTCTCTTCACTGACGCTTGATGCTCTGTTATTCTGTGACTTGTTGGACTCTCTCTTGTTTCCACAGATGCTTGATGCTCTGTTATCTTATCAATCTGTTCCCACCAATATACTTGTAAACTATCTCTTTCGTGTAGCACTGGTGTTAACTTCCTCCTTAAATACTATTGTTTGCGGAGGTCAGTTAAATGTCCAGTCCAATGAACCTCCCGTGTATGCTGAGAAAGCAAAAGATTTGAATCGACAGGTTGGTAGGATCTTCTTATTTGTGCTGGACTTTTAAATGTTATTGATATAAATAGGCTTTTGTAGTTAGGCTTGAACTATTCATGCAATGAGATGAAATGATTCATGGTTCGTTCTTGAATGTAACTCTTGAAGACCGGATCAAATTTTGAAAATCACTTTGCCAACCTGAGACTGGTATAAAAAAGATATTGAAGGGCAATTTTCTTATTTACATAGTTTGATCAAAGAAGGTGCATAGTCTTCGATTATTTATCGATAATGTGGATTTAATGGTCATGGCAGAAAACCAGGATATATTTGAGATTTACCATCTACTTTTAAATTTTATCTGCAGGCTTTAATTCGGAAGTGGGCTCCTGTTGCCATTGTGTTTGGAGTGGTCTTCGTCCTCTTTTGGCTCAAATAAAAAATCTGGTGATAAAATTGCCCTTTGTGGTTACCGTTAATTGTTGCACATTTTGCCCGGGTTTCTATGTATAGTCATGGGTTGCATGGGTTGCATGTGTTCATGGATTGTTGTCAAGACTTCAAAGACTTCAGATTGCAATGACCTGCTGTCCACGGCACAATTTGGTTAAATGCCTAGTTCTGTTGCTACCTCATTGGAGCGGGGACAACAGACTTTACTGTATGGAAATGTGAAAGAGGGACACCTTACTTTTAAGAACATTTTAGGAAGCCAAAATATAAATTTATTCAGATTTTAGAGAATTGTGTAACCTTTAAGGCTTTAATGAGGCTTTATTGATGCGATTGAAAGATGTTCGTTCTCTCATATTACATTCGATACTGCCAGTAACTTTGATTGCCTCCGATTTTATTTTGATGTTACACCTAGCTTCCTATGATTGATATATTTGTGCGTTTAAAACCATACCGATGTATACCTCCTGTTTTTGGTTCGTTACTAAATTCAACTCATAAAATCTACTGATTTTGTTTCGGTATGGGTGACTGATACCTGAATCGTGAACATGCAAAATTGATGCAAGACTGTTATAGTTGCATATTAAACAACAACTAGCTTTCAATCTCAAGCTTAAGCTCGGGAAATTGTAATGAAATATTGACATGAACACGCAAGTGATTTGCAGTCCTCATGTACTGCACATCTGCATAGTTTGCACTACAAAACCATATAAGATAACTTTAGGGTTTGGTTAGTTTATATAATACTGCGAGTTTTGTAGATGTGTTTTGGGTAACAAAGTCCAAAATCACAGCTATGATGAATAGGGTTGGGCATGGTCCGGTTTAGTCTGGTTTCAGCTAGATTCAGAGTTCAGACCAAATAAAAAATCTCGGTCTAGTGAAAATAAGACCAATTTGACCAAATCCTTTTTATAGAACATTTATGATTTATCGAGCCCTTCTGAGAAGATCTTGATTTACATTCTGAGTCAATATTGATGGAAGTTTAGTTGATTGTGTTCGAGCCATATCTCCCACCTCACCTCACCTTCTAAAATTGTAACGATTTAAAGAAAAAAGTTATCCCAATATCGGTTTTGGTAGTAACCGACTTAACAGAATTTGGTGTACGGGATGAGATTTATCCGAACCAGGATCCGGAATCCGGTTAGAAAACTTCTTCAAATATTGGGTCAGTGGATCTTGTACGGAATTACCCGAATCCACGCTTCAAATTCTCAATAGGAAAGAATCATTCCCCCCCTCTATTATGCCATATTGGTAATTCTCCCCCCTGTATTTTGCTTAATGACCATTTTCCCCCTCAAAGCAAAAGTATTCGCCATATATCCCCTACCATTACTTTTTTCGTTAAAATGACAAATTGATCGTTATCGGATTGAACCTTCGACTTTATACTTAAGAGCCACACACTCTAATCAACTGAGCTACTCTAGCTCGTTGATGAAGGTTTGTTGAGTTATGTGTGTGTGTGTGTGTGTATATAATATGTTTAAAATAATTTAAATATGTTTATATAATTTTTATTTATTAATTTTATTGTTTTATGGGTTTTTTTTTTTATAAAATTGAAATAATATATTTTTTGAAAAGGAAAAAAATTTATAAAAAAAAAAAAAAAGAAAAAAAAAATTTATTGGCTTTGATTTTCTGGAGTCTCTGGTTTCCTTTTGTTTTCTTATTTTCTTTTTCATAAATTTCTTTTTATATATTATTATTAAATATGAGTTTATTTTAAATTATGTAAACATATTATATATATATATATATATTTACATTTAAATCAGATTAGCTTAATTGGTTAGACTGTGTAGCTCTTAAGCATAAGGTCAAATGTTCAATCTCTGATGGACTTGATTGACTATTATTAAAACTAGAGGAATTATCTAATATGGCAAACCCCAGGGGGAATGACAATATCCCTTCATTTATTTGTTAAAATTACCATAATACCCTTCAAGATAACAATCAATTTGTCATTTTAATGGAAAAAGTAAGGATAGGGGGGGTATTTGATGAATACTTTTGCTTTGAGGGTGAAAAATGACCATTAAGCAAAATGCGGGGGAAGAATTACTAATATGGCATCATATAGGGAAAAACTGATTCTTTCCCATTCTCAACTAGGGGTGGGCACAAAAACCGGAACCGAACCGAACCGAACCGAGTTGAACCGAACCGAAAAAGGGTGTTTGGTTCGGTTTTACACTTGAGTTCGGTTCAATTCGGTTCGAACCGAATGAACCGTATTGAATTCGGTTCCGATTCGGTTTTGAGTCTTCAAAACCGAACCGACCCATATGAACCGACATATAAATTAAAAAAAACCCTAATTTTTCTAACACCTATCTATTCTATACTTCTTTCAGCTGAATATCTCATTTTATATGTTGATTATGTGGTAGCTTATATGTTGTAATTTGGTAGCTTATATGTTGATTATGTGGAGAGATTTAATTATGTAAAATGTAAATAATGAGTTGTAAATTTGGACTGCATCAGTTGCCCAAAGGCCCAATTACAATAATAGATGTTAAAAGGTAAAAAAGAAATGAAAATTTTTTTTGGGCCCAACAGGCCCAAAACCGAATCGAACCGAACCGAACCGAACCGAGAAAAGGGTGTTCGGTTCAATTCGGTTTTGGCCTTCAATACGGTTCGAACCGATTCAACTTTTTAAAAACCGAATATAACTTGGTTCAATACGGTTTTGGCCAAAACCGAACCGAACCGAACCGTGCCCACCCCTATTCTCAACGATCAAATTGTAAATTCTCTCCTCCTTTTTTTTAAATTGTTTTGAAAAAATTATTTTAAAATTGTTTAGATTCTCAACGGTTAGTGAATCTTGTACAGTTGTACGGCTTATGATTTTCAAAAAAAAATAATAAAATAGTTTTTCAAAACAGTCTCTTGCCTTATTATATACCGGCATCAGCAACAAGCCAACAACAAAGACATAAACCGAAACAAAAGCAGGAAGCGAATTCGTCAATGGAGGTCTACGAGGGAAAAACTGAAGAGTACATATGCATTAGCTCCAGTGAAGGGTCCGACCCGGGTGATGATGATTCTGATATGGACCCGGATTACTGCTTTCTTGAGGAGACTCATGAGAAGCTCTCGCAACTCTCCATCAGGAAGAAATCCAAGTCAATATTTAATTGGATTTTTGTTGTTTTTTGTATTGGATGATCAAGATTTCATTTTTATATTAGGTTTTTATTTATTTTTTAAATTTTTTTTGGGCAGGTGTAGCAGTACTGTGGAACACCAAGAAGAAATGAATTCCAAGTCACGGTTAGTAAATATTCATTTGGGTTTTTGTTGTTTTTTGTATTGGATGATCAAGAATTCATTTTTATGTTAGGGTTTTTATTTTTAATTTTTAATTTTTTGGGCAGGTGTAGCAATACTGTGAAAGACCAAGAAGAAATGAATTCCAAGTCACGGTTAGTAAATATTTAATTGGGTTTTTGTTGTTTTTTGTATTGGATGATCAAGATTTCACTTTTATATTAGGGTTTATATCTTATATTTTTTATTTTTTGGGCAGGTGTAGCAGTACTGTGAAAGACCAAGAAGAAATGAAAGAAAATGTGAATGATTTTGAGTTGGTTTACAAGATCATAGAAAGTTAGTTTTTTTAGTTGTCTTTTAAAAGGGTTTTTATTGTATATGCTTGAAAGTTGAAAAATTGTGATGATTTTATGTGTCACAATGTGGTGGCAGATGGGGAGGTGGAGAAGCTGAAATTGGAGCAGTGTAAAGTTTATTTGAGGAAGAATGGATTGAGATTGACCGGCATTAAGAGCACGCTTATTCAGCGAATAAAGGAGCATTTACAGTAATTTTTATCATCTCTTTTGCAGTGGTAACAATTTTACTTGAATTTGTACACTGAATTCTTTACTCAAAATGCTATATAATTTTCTTTTCAGGATTTCAAATGGTGAAGGGGAGAAAAAGTATCCTGTATATAGCTTTGAATTGAACTGTAAAGGTATAATAATTTGACTCCGTTTGCTGTATTTACTAGTGTGACAATAATGCCAGATGTTGGTGTATAGTTACACTTTTTGCTTCATCAATTAGGTGCAATGGACATTCGATGATATGCTTAGTATATGCAAACATCTTTGCTTTTATACTGGGACTGGAACGTTAGTTCACCTTTGCAATTTGTGTCATTTATGTGCTTGTTACTCACTGTTTTGTGGCTTGTAAGATGGTATTGTAGAAGTGATTTTCCTTCTTTTTTTGTTCTAACTATGTTTGTACTCTAATAAGTATGGATTTAATGCAGGAGATGCATGTACGGGTGATGTCGTAATGTTTGAACAGAATGTTTATGAAATGTAAGCATTTGGTTATATTTATGTTTTCGAAACATTGGTTTAAGAGACATAATTTGATGAAAAATTCATTTTTATGTACGTACAATTTGCATGAGACATAATTTTGTCTACTTTTTATGCATTTTGCTGGGTGATTAATATTTGAAGGGGCAATTTTGTTAGTGTTAGTATCAGTTGTTCTTATTTGTCTCCTTTATATGTTAATTTATCAGGTTTAGCATCGCATCACGTAGTGCAAGTGGTCCTCCATGTGGTAAGAGGATTGTTGCAGGGCGCATTGTGAAAGAGAGTTACGGAGCTGCCAAGCAGCAGCATACATTCACAGTGAGTTAAAATGACAAGTAATTTGGGCTAGGAGGATTTCTTTGAGTAGACATGAGCTAAGTGCTCTGAATATTTTTTGTCCAAATGCTGTGAATGAAATGAATCAATACAAGAATCTATTAATATTTCTTGTTATGTCTTGAAAACTACCAGTAATTTGGTTTATGTGTTAAGTGTAGTGAACTTGATTCCATGGGTATTCAGATGAAGGGTCGCCTTCTGGACCCGTTATAAGGATCTTTGTATAGCTTCTCAGTTTGTTTGTGGTTTACTAACAACTGATATATAAAATCTCTGTAGATGATGTATTTTAAAATCATCATAACATAAATGTTTTGGCTGAATTTCTGATCTTGGTTATAATGTTTCAGATAGAAGTCCTGTGGAGCAAAGGGGAGAAGCCACTCCCTCCCCTTCATCCTCTTCTAATCAAGGGTCGAAACCTTTACCGCCTGGAGACCCGGAGACAGGTTTGTACCAAAGCCGAAGTTCTTTTCTCCATTATTTGTTGATCCTTCAATTTTGTGATGTGCATGCATTCTGTCATTTTAGAGATGGGAAGATGAAGGGAAGAGACGTAAAGTTTTGATGGAAAAACATGCGAGGGGTTCTCATGCCAGATCAGATAGAGAAACACGGATCTGTGAGAAGGAAATGAGGAAACAACACAAGGCAAATAGGTACCTCCATATTTGGTTTTAGTTCTTACCAAGTGTGCAAAATATACTTTGCACCTTATCTAAGTCGCGTTCTTATCCTCTATTGTTGCTTGGGTTTCAGGGTCACGATGGAAGGTCCGAAAAGGAAACAGCCTCAGTTGAATGTATCTCAAGTTAGTCAGCACCAGAGGGATGAGAATTTTTATGCAAATCACAGAAACCATCGACCTCCATTATATGCAGCCACTGGTTATATGCAGCCATCCATCAGCTTTGACAATTTCCAACCTCCAAGGAGCCTCTGTACAAATGTCTTTCATCCAACGAATCCATCGCAGAGACAAGTTGTTAATCCACAAGGAAGACCACAATTGTGTCATTTTTATCCTCAAGGAAGATGCTTCAGAGGAGAAAACTGCAGATTTTTGCATGAAATTAGACAAGAAAGTGATCGAACTCAGGATCATGGTCACACTGGAAGGTGGGAAATGCAGGCATACGGAGACTCTAGATCGAGAATTAGATTTGAACAATAGAACTATAGCATAGTTCACCATTTTGTATCCACAAGGAAGACCACAATTGTGTCATTTTTATCCTCAAGGAAGATGCTTCAGAGGAGAAAACTGCAGATTTTTGCATGAAATTAGACAAGAAAGTGATCGAACTCAGGATCATGGTCACACTGGAAGGTGGGAAATGCAGGCATACGGAGACTCTAGATCGAGAATTAGATTTGAACAATAGAACTATAGCATAGTTCACCATTTTGATGATTATGTGAACTATAGCATAGCTCACCATTTTGAACAATAGAACTACAGCATAGCTCACCATTTTGATGATCATGTGAAATTCATAGATTGCACATATTGATTCATTGGATTTTCAATTCAACAATGTTTCAATTCATGGAAGGCTGACACCAACCAAATGAAGTTTTGATTTTTGATCGGACATGTCTGAATCAACCACTACAAACATAAACCGAAAAATTACTCCTATGATCGTTCTAACATGCCTAAATCAACCACCATAAATATGATCAAAATAGTTGCTCTCGTAATTGGAAATTATCTCTATAAACTTATCTTTGTCACTTTTAAAATAAAAACATTTCATATATCGAATTAATAAAGTACTTTACATATAGGGAAATTATTATTCTCCTCCCTGTAGTTTGCCGTATTCTCCAGTCTCCCCCTCTAGTTTTAAAATTCTCCAATTTCCCCCCTTCCATGTACAATAAATCTTGAAACTAGGCATAGGAGGGGGGAAATTGGAGAATTTTGAAACTAGAAGGGGGAGACTGGAGAATACGGCAAATTACAGGGGAGAGAATAATAATTTCCCATTCATATAAGACAAACAAGTCAGAAAACAAAAAGACAAATACAACATTTTATTTGGGAAATTGGAGAATTTTGAAACTAGAGGGGGGAGACTGGAGAATACGGAAAACTACAGGGAAGAGAATAATAATTTCCCATACATATAAGACAAACAAGTCAGAAAACAAAAAGACAAATACAACATTTTGTCTGGTCTGGAAATAAAAAGTCTTGTACTCATGTCAATGACGATGGTTGTACACTAGAGAAAAATCTCGCAGTTCCTTCTTTGTTTGCAAAAAAACACTTCACAGAAGTTTCAGGTTCCAAACTCTCTCTGATTCGATCTTATTGTTTCAGGTACACATATTTCTCTGTCTACTCTACAGTCTACACTCAATTTTATTAGTGTTAAATTTTGGTTAAATTGAATAAAAAATTGTATCTTTTTGAAGGAACACACGAGCAGTGTTTGTGGTATATGTATGTATGTATCTATGACACATATGTACATGTAAAATGATGTTGTGAGAGTTAAAAAATAGTGGGTTTTGTGAAATTTAGTGTTAATTAGTTAATAGATATACACTTTGCTACATATGAAGCTATTTTATGATCCATAGATGAAAATGTTTTAGTTGTTTGGTAGAATTTTTTGTCACAGGCTAATTTGGGGCTAAATCATGAATTGTTCTTTTGGGTAATTCATGATTCAATTACCTGTAAAAACATTGTACTGATGTTGATATTTCCAGGTCAAATGGCTGCGGAACCAGTGAATGTGAGTGAGTTCCAAGAATTAGCTAGGATAGCTCTACCAAAAATGTACTATGATTTCTACTCTGGAGGGGCTGAGGATCAGCAGACTTTGAGAGAGAATGTGGAAGCCTTTCGTAGAATCACGTAATGTCTCAAATTAGTAAACAACTGATGTAGAACTAGAAATCATTTTACAACATTTTTACCAAATTGGATTTTTATGGTTACTCAGGTTTCAGCCTAGAATTCTTATTGATGTGAGTAGAGTAGATTTATCGACTAGTATTCTTGGTTACAATATCTCCGTGCCTATCATTGTTGCTCCAACAGCTTTGCATCAACTGGCACATCCACAAGGTCTTAGTCATTCTTGAAGAGTTTTCGATTAATATTTAGTCCGAATTCTGATATGACAAGCTGTTTGTGTGTGTATTTCCAGGAGAGGTTGCCACAGCCAAAGCGGCAGCTACTTGTAACATTATAATGGTATTTGTGTTCATAGATAATAAATCAATTTCATTACCTTTAAGTACTTATAATGAGGTAGTTATTGATTTTTTTGCTGTTTCGAATTGGATTCCAGGTTTTATCCTTCACATCTAGCTGCACTATAGAAGAGGTTGCTACAAGCTGCAATGCTGTTCGGTTCTATCAATTATATGTATTGATCTTTCTTGAGCTCCTTAAATTTCAATTAGCAAATGTCACTGCTCGGAATATAACATCAGTTTGTTTTCCTTTTCGTGAATAGATATACAAGAGGCGAGATATAGCAGCTACTCTGGTGCAGAGAGCCGAAAAGAATGGATTTAAGGCTATCGTTCTCACTGCTGATACTCCAAGACTTGGTCGAAGGGAGGCAGACATAAAGAACAAGTGAATTACCATCTCTTACTCTTTCGTTCTCTTTTTGAACACTTAGATTAAGCATTTATAGAATGAAGATCATACAAAAATGTTACTGTCTAATAGTATTTGACTCACTATGTCTCTGAATCTGATATAAGAACTTGTCCAGAATGATTGCACCACAGCTGAAGAACTTAGAAGGCCTATTTTCAACCAAAGTCACCACCGTGAGTGGAATTGTTTTATTTCAATGATGCTTCAAAAGTCTTTTTCGGTTCAAATCCTGCATTTGCTTGTTCTGATACTCAGCATTTCTACTATATTTAGTCATTATGTGAAGTGTTGTTATCAACCTGCTTTGGATTTCGTTAGATTCATTACAGTATTTAATGAGACTTTTGCAGGATGGAGGTTCAAATTTGGAAGCCTATGCCAAAGAAACCATGGATCCATCCTTGTCTTGGAAGGTATAACCTGTAAAGTATCAATTATACCGCTACATATAGACAAGTGAATTATCGTAGTCATATTGCTTAATTGATCATCTCAATTTTCTCCGTAAAGTTTAAGTCTTAGGATCGTCAAGTAGATTTATGCTAAAACCATGGTTATCTCAAATTTCTCTGGGTGGTTTCTGCAGGATATAGAATGGTTAAGATCTATCACAAAGTTGCCAATTTTGATCAAGGGGGTGCTCACTCGCGAAGATGGTAAGATGAAGCTCTGTCTAGTGAATAATTTTCGTCAAATTTGTTATTGTTGATCTAACTATCAAATCGTGTTTATTTCCGATACTCAAATTTCACCATAAATGTTCTTACTTTTGAGAGTTCATAATCAAAGATACTCTCATTTGATTCATTTTATAGCCCTTGTAGTGCTTTTAACAATTTATCAAACTTAGTTACTTACCAATCTTGACTCTTGTGATGATTTTTGTTTGTTTTCACCTACGTACTCCATGGTTGAATAAGGTTGTTTAACACTTCGATATTCTACCATTTACAGCAATAAAAGCTGTGCAAGTAGGTCTCGATGGGATTATCGTCTCCAATCATGGAGCTCGACAGCTGGATTACTCTCCTGCCACAATTTCTGTTCTCGAAGAGGTGACTGTCAGATTTACAATGCAATCACACTTCAGTTTCATATCAAATCATTTCTAGTCACTTGTGCAAGTATGCAAATCATCGCAAAATTGCAATAGAATAAAATGTGTTAAATATATGTAACTCATCAAGTTTAATTATCATATTGTAGCATGCTTTCAACACACATACTTTTTACTCGTTCCCTGTGCATTCCTACCAATACTCTGTTGAAGAATGTGATTGCTTCTGATTTTAAAAATGTTGTGCTTGATAAACAGATTGTATATATATTGAACTTTGTAAAGATAGTTTTAGATGTTATATTAGTTTGAGGAAACTATACCGTTTCATTTTATACCAGTGAACTTTGAGCTTGCAGGTGGTTCATGCTGTCAAAGGGAGAGTTCCTGTTCTGATGGATGGAGGAATCCGGCGAGGAACGGATGTTTTCAAGGCATTGGCCCTTGGTGCACAAGCTGTTCTTGTAAACTCAACACAACTTCACCCTTCAAGTTTATTATAAGCCTAAATTGTTGAGTTGATTTACTAAGTCTGTCAAACTTTTTGAGTTTTGAGTTTAGCGGTTATTGCTTCACAAAGTTCTGATTCATGTTAATGCAGGTCGGGAGGCCAGTGATCTATGGCCTGGCTGCTAAGGGGGAATATGGGGTGAGACGGGTCCTTGAAATGCTGAAGGATGAATTTGAGCTAACGATGGCACTTTCAGGCTGTTCAAGTGTGAAGGATATTACCAGACGCCATGTAAGAACAGAGCATGAGAGACTCCTCTCCATGATGTAATGTTATTTATGATGGAGAAATATCTGTGTTTATATAAGAGTATATGAATAAGAGTATTAAGACAATGAACAAGCAAGCAATTCAAACAATGAAAGTCTGGAGAATTGAGGATCATTTGCTATAATAACACTTTTTATCTTCCTATATATACAAATCTCTCAATGCAGCTAACAAAATGGATTAAACCTCATTCTGGTGGTGGACAAATGAAGAATAAATCTTTAACATAAACTAATTTGTGGTGGACAAATGAAAAAGGATTGAACCTCATTCTGCCAAGCTTGTTTGTCAAGAAATGAAGACATGTCATGATCTTACAATCCTCCCACCTTGTATTAATCTCATGTCCGAAAAGGAACCAGTCTCAGTTGAATGTACAATCTCAAGTTTAGTCAGGTTCAGCACCAGAGGAATGAGAACTTTCATGCAAATCTCAGAAACCATCGACCTCCAATCAGCATATATCCCAATAAAAATGGGGCGGATATGTTATCAGTGAGAACTGAGAACTGATTATATGCAGCCATTTGATTGATCATACATACCTAAAAAACACCCAAGTCAACCGTCAGATTTAAGACAAACAAGTCAAAAAACAAAACGACAAATACAATCGATGATATCATGATAAGATGTTTTGTCTTTGTCTGGTAATAAAACATCATGTCAAGTACCACTTGATGATCTTTTATTTTCTTCTTTCTTTCAAAACTTCACAAAAGTTTCAGTTTCCAAAGTCTCCGATTCGATTTTATTGTTTCAGGTACACAAACTTTTCTCTACTCTACACTCAATTTTGATTACACACTTCTCTCTAGGCGCGCGCGCGCACACACACACACACACAATTCTATAGTATTGAATCAAAACTGTATCTTTTTGAAGGTACACACCAGCAGAGTGTTGCTTTATGTATGTATGTATGGATGTGTATGCTTTATGTATGTATCTATAACACAAATGTACATGTACAAAGATGCTCTGAGAGATCACAAAATGGTGGGTTTTGTGGAATTTAGTGTTAATTAGTTAATACATATACACTTTGCAAAATATGAAGCTATTTGATGAAAATGTTTCAGTTGTTTGGTATAACTTTTTGATCACAGGTGGATAAATCATGAATTGTTGTTTCTTGATAATTTCCAAATGTTGCTTTTGGGTAATTCATGATTGAATTGCTTGTGAAAACAATGTACTGATGTTGATATTTCCAGGTCAAATGGCCGCGGAACCAGTGAATGTGAGCGAGTTCCAGGAATTAGCTAGGCTAGCTCTACCAAAAATGTACTATGATTACTACTCTGGAGGGGCTGAGGATCAGCAGACTCTGAGAGAGAATGTGGAAGCCTTTCGTAGAATCACGTAAGGTCTCAAATTAGTAAACAACTAATGTAGAACTAGAAATCATTTTACAACATTTTTACCAAATTGGATTTTTATGGTTTCTCAAGGTTTCGGCCTAGAATTCTTATTGATGTGAGTAGAGTAGATTTATCGACTAGTATTCTTGGTTACAATATCTCCGCGCCTATCATTGTTGCTCCAACAGGTTCACATCAACTAGCACACCCACAAGGTATTATTTGTTCTTGAAGAGTTTTCGATTAATATTTAGTCTGAATTCTGATATGACAAGCTGTTTGTGTGTATTTCCAGGAGAGGTTGCCACAGCCAAAGCGGCAGCTACTTGTAACACTATAATGGTATTTGTGTTCATAGATAATAAATCAATTTCGTTACCTTTAAGTCCTTATAATGAGGTAGTTTCGATTCCAGGTTTTATCCTTCACATCTAGCTGCACTATAGAAGAGGTTGCTACCAGCTGCAATGCTGTTCGGTTCTATCAATTATATGTATTGATCTTTCTTGAGCTCCTTAAATTTCAATAAGCAAATGTCACTGCTCGGAATATAACAGCAGTTTGTTTTCCTTTTCGCGAATAGATATACAAGAGGCGAGATATAGCAGCTACTCTGGTGCAGAGAGCCGAAAAGAATGGATTTAAGGCTATAGTTCTCACTGCTGATACTCCAAGACTTGGTCGAAGGGAGGCAGACATAAAGAACAAGTGAATTACCATCTCTTACTCTTTCATTCTCTTTTCGAACACTTAGATTAAGCGTTTATAGAATGAAGATCATACAAAACTGTTATTGTCTATTGTCTAATATTATTTGACTCACTATGTCTCTGAATCTGATATAAGAACTTTTCCAGAATGATTGCACCACTGCGGAAGAACCTTGAAGGCCTCTTTTCAACCAAAGTCACCTCTGTGAGTGGAATTGTTTTATTTCAACACTGTTTTATAAGTTTTTTTCATTCAAATCCTGCATTTGCTTGTTCTGATACTCAACATTTCTACTATATTCAGTCATTTTGTGAAGTGTTGTTATCAACCTGCTTTGGATTTTGTTAGATTCAATACAGAATTTGATGGAACTTTTGCAGGATGGAGGTTCAATTTTGGAAGCCTATGTCAAAGAAACCATGGATCCTTCCTTGTCTTGGAAGGTATAAATATGTAAAGTGTCAATTATACCAGCACATTTAGGCAAGTTAATTATTGTAGTCATATTGCTTAATTGATTATCTCAATTTTCTCCGTAAAGCTTAAGTCTTAAGATCGTCAAGCAGATTTTTGCTAAAACCATGGTTTCTAATTCTTCGAGCGGTTTCTGCAGGATATAGAATGGTTAAGATCTGTCACAAAGTTGCCAATTCTGATCAAGGGGGTGCTCACTCGTGAAGATGGTAAGATAAAGCTCCGTCTAATGAATAATTTTCACTAAATTTGTTATTGTTGATCTAACTATTGAATCATGTTTATTTCCGATACTCAAATTTCACCATAAATGTTCTTCCTTTTGAGAGTTCATAATCAAAGATACTCTCATTTGATTCATTTTATAGCCCTTGTAGTGCTTTTAACAATTTATCAAACTTACCAATCTTGACTCCTGTGATGATTTTTGTTTGTTTTCACCTACTTATTCCACGGTTGAATAAGGTTGTTCAACACTTGATATTCTACCATTTGCAGCAATAAAAGCTGTGCAAGTAGGTGTCGATGGGATTATCGTCTCCAATCATGGAGCTCGCCAGCTAGATTACTCTCCTGCCACGATTTCTGTTCTCGAAGAGGTGACTGTCAGATTATTTTACAATGCAATCACACTTCCGTTTCATATCCATATCATTTCTAGTCACTTGTGCAAGTATGCAAATCATCGCAAAATTGCAATAGAATAAAATGTGTTAAATATATGTAACTCATCAAGTTTCTTTATCATTTTGTAGCATGTTTTCGACACACATTCTTTTTACTCATTTCCTGTTTGTTTCTACCAATACTCCATTGAAGAATGTGATTGCTTCTGATTTTAAAAATGTTGTAATTGATAAACAGATTGTATATATATTGAACTTTGTAAAGATAGTTTTAGATGTTATATTAGTTTGAGGAAACTATACCGTTTCATTCTATACTAGTGAACACTGAGCTTGCAGGTGGTTCATGCTGTCGAAGGGAGAGTTCCTGTTCTCATGGATGGAGGAATCCGGCGAGGAACAGATGTTTTCAAGGCATTGGCCCTCGGTGCACAAGCTGTTCTTGTAAACTCAACACAACTTCACCCTTCAAGTTTATTATAAGCCTAAATTGTTGAGTTGAATGGTTACTAAGTCTGTCAAACATTTTGAGTCTTGAGTTTAGCGGTTATTGCTTCACAAAGCTCTGATTCATGTTAATGCAGGTTGGGAGGCCAGTGATCTATGGCCTGGCTGCTAAGGGGGAATATGGGGTGAGAAGGGTCCTCGAAATGCTGAAGGATGAATTTGAGGTAACGATGGCACTTTCAGGCTGTTCAAGCGTGAAGGATATTACCAGACGCCATGTGAGAACAGAGCATGAGAGACTCCTCTCCATGATGTAATGTTATTTATGATGGAGAAATATCTGTGTGTATATGGATATGAATACGAGTATTAAGACAATGAACAAGCAAGCAATTCAAACAATGAAAGTCTGGAGAATTGAGGATCATTTGCTATAATAACACTTTTTATCTTCCTATATATACAAATCTCTCAATGCAGCTAACAAAATGGATTACTACAATCAATACAAATGAAGAATGTATCTTTAACACAAACTAATTTGTGGTGGACAAATGAAAAAGGATTGAACCTTATTCTGCCAAGCTTGTTTGTCAAGAAATGAAGACTTGTCATGATTTTACAATCCTCCCACCTTGTATTAATCTCATGTCCGAAAAGGAACCAGTCTCAGTTGAATGTACAATCTCAAGTTAGTCAGGTTCAGCACCAGAGGAATGAGAACTTTCATGCAAATCTCAGAAACCATCGACCTCCAATCAGCATATATCTGTAGGCACACACACACACACACACACAAAATTCTGTAGTACTGAATCAAAAATTGCTGAGTTGAGTGGGAGGCTGGCCCTGGAGAGCCAATACAATAGAAGTTTCATCTCCAATATTGGTTAATTTGGTCATATCAGGTTTGCAATGTATAGCTCTTGATACATATTATGAGTTGACGAAGCTTGTGATTTCTGCACTGAAACTCGAATTCTTCGACTTCAATGGGACGTATCCATTGGTGTTCGAATTTAATCAGTGTTCGTTTCTTAACGGGGTTAATATTCATATCTCTTCACCAATTCTTAGTGAATTGAATATTTCTAATCTCATCAGAATGGCTGATGGACTCTCTCAGGCAAAGTCCCTTACAAATATATGGAATTGTCTACAGGTAATTTTACTAAATTCGATTGATTTTTATATGGAGTGATCTATTTCTATCTGTAAATAACTCGAATGGTTGATTATAACTTTTCAGGGGAAATTCATGTTGTACCGCAACAATCCTGAAGAACAAATTAGAATCGTTCAACAAGGTCAGATATTGTATTTTATATACTTTTAGACTTTCAGGTTTTATGTCCATGTCCATGTTGATTAATCAAATTGCTGATAATATTATTGTGCTTAATCACAATGTGCAGCTACAGTTAAACTGGTGTCACAGGATGAGAATTGGCAATGGCTATACAACCTGGCTGATTTATACAAGATTGAATTGAAAATGTATTGACAATATATATATATTTTTATGTGTTATATGACATTTTTTGTTTTGTTTTTGTTTATGAAATTAATTCATGATTTCTACATATTAGAATTACAGGAATCTTAATAAAGGAAATGAAACTTAATTCAAATTAAATTACGTGGTCCCGTAATAAACAAGGAATTAAGTTCTTACGGAAAATGGAATTTAATTCCCATCTCCCACATAAGAAATCAAGTTCTCTTTCTCGATTTCTTTCCCCATGCAATGTATTTTCTCAAACTTATTTAATAATAATAATTACAATACTACTTGGTTGCAGAAATATAGCAGTAAAAATGAGTTGATTATATGTTTGGGCCAAAAATTCACAGATAAAGCTTGTAAATTTTACTTTAACACAGGCCCATCAGTCCATTTCACATTCAACACAAGCCCAAACTTTGAAAACGAAAAACAACAAAAATGGACTCTGAGTTAGCACGTCAATCGATTTAGCCGACTTGGCTAATTAAGTCGGTTTGGATTAGCTGCATTATTATTCAACTTGGCTAATTTTAGTAACGTGTCATCTAACTAGACACGTGTCCCTCATTTAGTGAACGTGACCGGTCACATGAGGTCGGATTAGTTTTCCAAATCAGCGAAATCGCTTGACGTGCTCACTCAGTCTATATTTCACTGCAAAACGAAAAAAAAATAAAATGAAATTCGAAAATGGGAGCGAAGAAGATGAAGATCCGAGATGGACAACGAGTGGGAGTCAGTCAACTTTGTTTGGTTGCTCAGAAAATTAGGTTTCGAAGTGAGTTTTGTTCTGTTTTGTCTTTGTGTTTGATTTTCGGTTGTTAATTTCCTAAACCCTAAATGACTTTTAGGGAGTCTATATTAAACACAAATAAGAGTTTTCAAGCAAACCTTTAAAATTCCTGTTTCCAGCTTTCAATCAAAGACATTGAAACCCCATCGGTTTTGCAAGACAAACAAGAGGCCACACCAGAGATTTCCCAGTTCACCTGGTTTTTAACTTTCTCTTGTATTCTTATTTCTTTCGAAGATCTGCATCTATTGAAATACAAGTGTTTGATAAAAGAACTAAAAGAGAAAGAATTTCTGCAGTGTTTGTTTCTCAAGAAAAGCAAGGAGTCAGAAACAGAGTATTTCGTTTTTCATATTTCTGATTGATTACAGAGAATGATCCTAGGCTCTACTTTTATAGTCACACATTTCGTGTGTTAGTGCCTTGATCTTCTAGAAGGCATGGAGTTGCCATTTAGCAATTCTGTTACAACTGAAAACCAATTCTGTTACAACTGAAAACTTCCCGCCAGAAGTTTGTTAAGCTCAGCTCTCAGCTTATCATTGATACTTGATGATGATGATCATGATGGTCATGTCATACCCATCATGATCGATACTAACTCTAAGTAGAGCAAGCTGATGTGGAATGACTGTGAGAAGTAGAGCTAGCTGATGTAGAATGGCTGTGAGCTAATTGTGAGTGGCTGTGAGAATTCTCTTTGATTACATTATCTCTAACATCCCCCCTCAAGCTGAAGATAGGGGAAACAGCAAGATTCAGCTTGGAACGAAGACCCTCAAACCGAGAAGAAGGCAAGGCCTTTGTCAGAATATCTGCACATTGATGTTCGGTTGGGACATACTGAACCTTAAGGATGCCAGCAGCTATTTTTTCACGAATGAAGTGCACATCAATTTCTATGTGCTTGGTGCGAGCATGATAGACAGGGTTTTGTGCCAATGAACCAGCACCTTGATTGTCACACCACAAGACCGGACAATGAGGAAGAGGAAACCCAAGTTCTGAAAACAAAGAAGTGAGCCAAATGGCCTCAGTTGCAGCCTGCGAAAGGGCTCTATACTCAGCTTCACAGCTGGAACGTGCAACTACATTTTGTTTCTTAGAACTCCAAGCTATGAGATTCTCCCCCAAATAAACACAACATCCACTGGTGGAGCGCCTATCATCAATGCAAGAAGCCCAATCAGCATCGCTGAAAACAGCTATGGACAAAGAAGAAGCTGGCCTGAAATGTAGTCCCAAACCAGCAGTTCCTTTTAGGTAACGAAGAAGATGCTTGCAGGACTGCCAATGATCATCAGTTGGAGATGCTAGGTATTGACTTAATTTGTTGACACTGAAAGCTATGTCAGGCCGAGTGTATGTTAGATATTGGAGAGCCCCAATTGTGCTCCTATACAAAAAGGGATTGGCAAAACTCGAACCAACCTTGGAGAGCTTCGTGCAGGAGGAGAGAGGAGTAGAACAGGGCTTACAATTGGACATGTTAGTCTTCTTTAAAAGATCCAAAATATATTTGGTTTGAGTAAGGAAGAGGCCAGCTGATGTTCTTGAAGCCTCAAAGCCAAGAAAATAACTAACATTTCCCAGCGATTTCAAAGCAAAACAAGAATTAAGAGTGGCAATAGTGTGATGAATGAGACTTGAGTCATTACCAGTGATCAAGATGTCATCTACATACACCAGAAGAAAAAGAACTCTGCTGCCTTGCCGTTTAATGAAGAGAGAAACATCAGCCTGTGAAGACTGAAACCCCCACTGCTGAAGAGCTGTTTTAAGTTTAAGAAACCAAGCCCTTGGGGCTTGTTTAAGACCATAAAGAGCTTTGTTAAGCTTGCAAACAAAAGAGGGCCTTGTAGTATCAACAAAACCTTGAGGTTGCTCCATGAAAACAGTTTCAGCAAGATCACCATTGAGAAAGGCATTATTAATGTCGACTTGTTGTATTTCCCATCCAAAAGTCACTGCCAAACTAAATATAATTCTGATAGTTGCAGCCTTGATAACAGGACTAAAAGTGTCCTGAAAATCTACTCCGGGTGTTTGGTGGAAACCTTTAGCCACCAAGCGTGCTTTGTGCTTAAGAACCGAGCCATCGGGTTTAAATTTTGTTCGAAAAACCCACTTACAACCCACCAGATTTGAGGACTCAGTTGGAGGCACTAATGTCCATGTGTTATTCTTCAAAAGTGCCGAATATTCCTCCATCATTGCCTTATGCCACTGAGGTCGTAATAAGGCTTCAGCTGCTGTGCAAGGTTCAATGTTCTCATCAGAAGTTGGAACAGCTTGACAAACTGATGAGTAAGCTCTGTGTTTAATTGCCCCTGACTTCAAGCGAGTAGTCATTGGATGACTAGAACAAGTATTTGTTGTGGTGACATTGGTGGGAACCTGAGAGGAATTCGAAACTGGTACACAAATGTTGAAGGGAATAGCAGGCATACCTGTATGGAGTTGAGGCTGGCTGGAAGGTAAAGTCGTGGGAGGTTGAGATTGCACATTGGTGACCACATCTGGTGGTGCCAATGTATCAGAAAGTAAAGAAGTTGACAGACTGTTTGAGGGAGCAGCTGCCAGAAATCTTGGAGGAAAAAGAGCCTTGTAAGGGTACTCAATTTCGTTGAACACAACATGACGAGATATGTAAACCTTGCCTGAAGAATGAAGACACTTGTAGCCTTTCTGACTAAGGCTGTAACTGATAAACACACATTTGGTTGTGTGGAAATTGAACTTTTGATGAGAGTATGGTCTCAGATATGGGAATGCTGAACACCCGAAAACTTTGAAGAAATTATAGTTTGGAACTCTCTTGTATAACACTTCATAGGGAGACTTGAGCTGTAGGATTGGTGTTGGCATGTTGTTGATTAAAAGTACAGCAGTTTGGAAAGCCTCAACCCAAAAAGTAAGAGGCATGTTGGCTTGGGCAAGAAGAGTGAGGCCTGTCTCCACTAAATGTCTGTGTTTCCTTTCGGGAATACCATTCTGTTGGTGTGTATAAGCACAAGATGTCCGAAAATGCACACCACACTTTGTAAGATAAGGAATCAATGGCTTGTATTCAGTGCCAAGATCAGCCTGAAGACATTTCAATTTCCTGTCAAACTGAAGTTCAGCAAACTTCTTAAATTGTAGAAATACCTTTGTCACTTCTGATTTCAGTTTTAAAGGATATAGCCAGCTATATCTAGAGTAGGAATCAACAAACACCACATAGTATCGATGACCCTCTAGAGATAGCATTGGTGAAGGACCCCATACATCAGTATACACCAAATCTAAAGGACCAGCAGCCTTGAAGCTAGAATGCTGAAAAGGCAATTGATGCATTTTCCCTAATCTACATGCATCACAGAAATTTATATGAGTGCTGTCAAACTTGAGGTGTAAAAGAGACAAAACCTTTCTCAATATTAATGGAGCCGGATGGCCCAATTTTAAATGCCACGTGTTCTCATTGTGAAGAACTTTATTACACACTCTATCAGCTCTTACATCATTTCTACAATTAGAGCTGTCAACATTATTTTTAGAAACTGAGAAAACGTTTGGATTTCTATGTTGGAACAATTTGCTGTCTATTTTCCTTTGAGCAACCATCAAGTCCAACTTGTATAGACCATTTTCAAGCTTGCCTTGAAGAAGAACCTCCTTGGTATTCATGTCCTTTATAACACATGAATTGGAAGAAAACTCAGCATAAGCTTTATTATCTTGAGTAAACTTTGATATGCTAAGTAAATTTTTAGCAATTGTAGGCACACACAGAATATGATCAAGAATTAAAACTTTGGAGGATTCAATTGATGATAGGAGAGTTTTACCAATATGAGAGATGTGAAGTTGCTGTCCATTGCCAACAGCAAGTTTATCCGATCCTTGATAGTCTGAATATAATGAAAGATTCGACAAATCTGGTGTGACATGGTTTGTGGCACCACTGTCGGCATACCAAGCCGGATCACTCACTGTTTCAGGTGTTGCATAGTATGCAGTAGACTGATGGAAATTCGCCTGTTGTGGAGTATTGGACAAAGCTGCATTGTTATGA
The DNA here is from genome assembly GCA_954870605.1 of Acer campestre. NCBI lineage: Eukaryota > Viridiplantae > Streptophyta > Magnoliopsida > Sapindales > Sapindaceae > Acer > Acer campestre. Next base: position 63,745,068 of record OX940799.1, read on the forward strand.
AAATTAGCACTTTGATTTTGAAACTGACCTTGATAATTCTGCTGACTTTGATAGTTTTGATTGTTATTCTGGTAGCTCTTGTCAAATCTGTGGTAGCAATTCATTGCTATGTGTCCTGATTTTCCACAGACTTGACACACTGGTCTGTTATTGTTCCATCTACCACCAGTTCTTCCTCTGTAACGTCCTCTGTTTGCTCCATTCCTTCCTGCATTGCTGTAACTATTGAAACCTCCTCTTTGGTTCCTTCTATCTCCTTGATTTTCGGCAGCAAAATTGGCACTGAGAGCTGGAATACTGAGTTGAGTTGTAGAATCAGTTTCGGCTATTCTTTGCTCATGATTCATCAACAAATATTGAACCTCTTGAAAAGATATACTACTTCTCAGAGATGTAGCTACCGAGACTACTGAGTCATAGTCACGTCCAACTCCATATAATACACTCAAGATCAGATCCTTCTCACTAACTACTTGACCTGTAGCTTTCAGATTGTCACCAATCGTTTTGACTCTGAGAACAAAATCAGCAATGGATCCTGCACCTTTTTTGGCATTCTGCAGTTGATGCTTCAGCTGAAGCACTTTTGCTAAAGATTGCTGAGAAAATAATTGCTCAAGAGTACTCCAAACTTCTCTAGAATTCACACAATCTGTGACTTGTCCTATGACACTTTGACCTATAGTTGAAAATAACCAGCTTAAGAGTAATTGATCTGACCTTGTCCAGCTCACATATTCTTTGTTCAACACAAGCTGCTTGTCTCCTCCACTACTATTTTGAACTTCAACGTATTTAGGTGGTGTAGATTTGTGACTCAAGACATAATCCTCTAGTTGAAAAGCTCTAATGACAGGGAATACCTGTGCTTTCCACCGTGTATAGTTGTCATTATCCAATTTGATTTGTAGGTTGAAATTGAGTGATTTCGCCAGAGATGTGAAGTCTCCAGCCTTTGAGATTGCTGTGGAGTCATCTTCGACCTGAGTGAGAGAATTAGGAAGCATAGTCATGGACGATTAGTCCTTTAAGGCTCTGATACCATATTGAAATACAAGTGTTTGATAAAAGAACTAAAAGAGAAAGAATTTCTGCAGTGTTTGTTTCTCAAGAAAAGCAAGGAGTCAGAAACAGAGTATTTCGTTTTTCATATTTCTGATTGATTACAGAGAATGATCCTAGGCTCTACTTTTATAGTCACACATTTCGTGTGTTAGTGCCTTGATCTTCTAGAAGGCATGGAGTTGCCATTTAGCAATTCTGTTACAACTGAAAACCAATTCTGTTACAACTGAAAAACTTCCCGCCAGAAGTTTGTTAAGCTCAGCTCTCAGCTTATCATTGATACTTGATGATGATGATCATGATGGTCATGTCATACCCATCATGATCGATACTAACTCTAAGTAGAGCAAGCTGATGTGGAATGACTGTGAGAAGTAGAGCTAGCTGATGTAGAATGGCTGTGAGCTAATTGTGAGTGGCTGTGAGAATTCTCTTTGATTACATTATCTCTAACAGCATCAGATATTTTGGTCGAAAATATTTGGAATTTTGTTTTTATTATATTATGCAAAAACTTTTGGAGTTAGATTAATAATCCTAGAATCCATAATAGTAAGATGAGAAAGATTGATCGGCTTAGCTATTTACCGGACCATATAGTCTATCAAATACTCTCTCTTATGGACACCAAATATGCTGTTAGTACCTGTGTTTTGTTCGAGAATTGGAAGTATTCTTGGACTCACATCCACAGTCTCCATTTTTGTATCCGTAGCTTCCTCAATTCCGTTACTTTTCATGGTTTTGTGACTTGTGTTTTACACCATCGCAAGGACTTGAATCTGGTTAAACTCAAGTTCTATTGCAGTGATGGTGAATTAGATAGCATAGATGCAATCATAGAGACACTTACAAGTATAGTTTTCGAGTATGCAATATCTCATAGATTCAAAGAGCTCGAAACTGATATCGTGGACAACTTTCCCGCAACCCTTTTTGAATGTCAAACTTTGAAGACTCTCAAATTGGGGCAGACAACAAAATGTTTAAGGGACTTATCTGGTTTTGCAACATTGACAACTTTGCAACTCTCTTTGGTTATAATTGATTTGGAAAATGATACGTTTTCTGGTTGCTTGAACCTAGAAAATTTACTTTTAATAGAATGCACGGTGCTAGCAGACCCAGTACAAGTAGTCATGGGAGACTATACCATATCTGCTCCACGGCTAGTTAATTTGCAAATTTCAGATTTTCTATATCATAGGAGGCTTGTGATAAACGGGCCTAAACTAAAATTCTTTAACTTGAATGGAACTTATCCCCTGCTGATGAGCATGGACAAATGTCCTGTTCTTGAGAAGGTGAATATTCACATGTCCCCGTCAACTGCTGATGTTACGATGCAAGAGTTCGAAACTGACAATAGTTTGAAGCAAGAATATGTAAAATCACTTGCATTATTCGTGCATCTTTCTAAGGTAACTAACTACTCACCTTCATTTTTAATTACTATGATCTTAGATTACACACATGATTCGTTCGGTATGAAATGTGGAATCAAATACATAACTCGTTGAATAATCACAACTTATTAGGGGAAATTCATATTGTATCATGATATTGTCAATGCTGAAACTAAAATTGTGGAGTTCAACAAAGTATCAATTTTTGAAGATTTTATCACGGTTTTACTGTATTAGGTTTCAGACTACTTTTATGATATGTTGTGATTTTGTAATGTGCCATTTTTTTTAGGAGACTGGAGAGGAACAACTACTGTTTGCTTTGCCTATGGTTCAAGATTTCGAAGTCCATCTATTGGCATACATAATACCAGAAATGGCATCAAAGAAGTGTTCAATTCTATCATCGGTAAAGTTGCAGTTAAATGTTTCCAAAAATTACGTTTGTGTTCAAATCTGTACTGGAATTACAAGGAAAAAAGTACTTGAACTGTTTGTTTGTTTGCATACTCTTCTAATTTGATCTCTCTTGTCTACAGGAAACTGGAAGAACATGGATGAGTGGTTTTGCTATGATTGGTGCTTTTGCCCTTAAAAATGAGGTTCCACCTTTATTACCAAAAACGTGAAGCTTTCTCTAATGAAATTTTGCAGCTAAACATACATTTTAAGGAAAACAATTCAAGAATTTTTGTCTCTCTAGAGCTTACATTTTGCTCTGAGAATGTGCTTCATAGAAAACAGATGTTTGTTTTGGAATTCTTTTTGGAGTTATTAATATAGCTAATCAACTCTGTAAATTTTGGTCATAAGTTTTTTTCCTTTCTTCTTCTCAATTTTCTTTATGGATCATGTTATACTGTATAATGCTACAATATTATGATTTGAGATTTCCCAAAAGTTTGTTCAGATTTTTTGTCATCCAATCAAATGATTGATATAATGATATAGTGGTTATAAATTAGTTTAACAAATTATTATTATATTAAAAAAAAATATCTATTTTGACAGGACTCACCCCAACCTCTATTTTAATTATGAGGGAATCCTGTGAAAAACTCATATAATAATTTAAATCTAATTCAAAAAAAAATTAATACAAAATTACTTAGTTAAAGAACATATTGAGTTGCCAGAAATTGTAAGATTGACATAATAACCACATATATAAACAGCACTGCAACAAATTAAAATTGTTCAACATATTAGGTTAGTAATTACAGTCAAAACACCATAAGTTAATTATTAGTTTTGAAACCATTTAAATTTACTTGAATAGAATAGGTGGTGCAAGTGTTAAATTATAAACCATTAAAATTGACTAACAGATTTATTATTATTATTATTATTATTATTATTATTAAAGTATCACATAAGTTCGGGATTTTTTAGAGGAAGACTCGAACCTACAGCACAAGATGTTGACTAATAATTCATGGTTGAGCCCATATGAAGAAAGTAATTTACAGTCAACTGTTTTTTGGACTCGGCCTGCAAGTATTCTATTCAAGGAGTAACAATATTTACACCCCTTAAAAACTCTATATACGTCCAAATTAGTATTTTTTTTATTTTAAAAATCCAATAATATCATTTAAGTAAAATTACTAAAAGGACTAATAGCTAAATTAAGTAGACTCGGAACATCTCATTAGTACTACAATTTGGGACTACTACAATTCCTTCCATGAGCTCTCAAGCGATCAAAGAATCTCATGAGCCTTTCCGTAATACCTATTTATGTATGAATTCGACTGCACATATGTCATTATATATTCTCAATTGAAAAAAAAAAAATAATAAAATAAAAATAAAAAAATAAAAAAATAAAAAATCCTTCATAAATATAGCAAAAATTGTGAAACAAAACTGAATCAAATTGACCTGAATCTAAAAACTTAATAAAACAATTGTGATAATAATAAAATGAACGACGTAGTTGGTTGTCTAAATCGTGATGCAAGTTTTACATATTTCACATCATGATAGTTGATATGATCATCAAATCGAGCAGCTACCATGATAGCTAAATTAAGCAGACTCGTAACATCTCATTACTATGATCAAAGAATCTCATCAGCTTTTCTGTAATATCTATTAATGTATGCATTCCATTGCACAGAGAAATCCCAACAGAAAAAAGAAGTAATATTCATGTGTAAATGTTGCAATGGTAGAAAATTCTAGCTTAATTAAAGATGCGCAGGGACACCTCGTGCTCCCCCTCCCTTGGAGAATACGATTGATCTCCAACCCCCCACCCCCAACGCGGGTAAAATTATGAGAAATTGTAAAATTTGTTCTATCGCCCATACAAAAACACGGGTGAAATTATTAGAAATTGTCACACACACAAGGGTAAAATTATGGGAAATTGTCAAATTTGTTCTTTTTTTTTTTTCTTTTTTTTTTTTGAAAAGGCATTTATTAAAACAGGCCAAAGCCAAAAGAAACAAAAGAGCAAACAGATCACATCCCCTGACACACAGCCCATCAGGGGAAGAAACACCAAAAGAAAACAAGAAAATTTTAAATCCCGAGAGAGACACACTAACCTGCAAAAAATTCAGTAATTCCCTTAGATATTTCCAGTGGCGGTGGACGACGGCAATTCAATTCTGTTGAATAAATTATTATTTTTTTTTACAAGAGAAGGGGTAATTAGGGTTTGACTATTTGGTAAACAATTTTGTGTTGATAATTAAAATTTGGATTAACTGCACAAACATCCCTGAGTTTAGGTGAATTTGTATGCATATTCAACTTTTTCTTTAATTGCATAAACCTTTCCCGAAAAAAGTTGACTTTCGGTTTGATTAACGGCCAATTAATGGTCTAGAGTTGATCAAGGGGTAAAACAGTCTTTTAACACATAAAATAATTAAAATCCAAAGGAATTCCAAGTATTTCTATAATTATAAATCTATCCAAATAATAACTATAAAAGTAACCCAAAAAATTTTCAAAATTAAAAAGAGATGGAGGCGAGTCCTGAAAGTAGACGGTGGTTAACACATAACACACATATAAGTTTCTAGGTGAATCAAATAACCTTCCGCGTTGGATGATTATGGGTGTGTTTATGAAGGTAAAATGTTTGATAAATACAATTTATTTTCATTTTCTGAGGTCAGTGAGAACTACAAGTGAGTGCATATATTGAAATTAAGTGGGTAAGCTACAACCATTCAGACTAATTTTATTCATTACTATTTATTTTTGTTTTCACACATTAGTTTCCATGCAGTTCTAAAGGTCTAAATACTGAAACTATAATGAATTGTTTTTTTTTTTCATAGTATTAGGCTTCTGAAGAAAAAAAAAAAATTATCTTGCAAATAACGCTATTTGACACTAGATATTCCGTTCAGAAAACAACATTATTCTTTGATTTACTTGATACTTTAGATCCTGCAGATGCAATTGAATCTGAAAACCCAATTTCAATGGAGTCTATCGGTCATACGTGCAAGAAGTTATTGTCTTATTTGTGTTCCACGGATCTCATTGACTCATTGTGCAGATGTGAGGGGCAAAACATTAAGCCAAATCTTGTCCTTTTTTTTTTTTTTTTGTTGACATTATCTATCTATTCACCTATTTAGATCAGATAATTTTTTGAAGTTTTTTACCATTGGTAGAATTTTAGTTGCTGACTTGGGAGTCATTTACCTAAACCTCAAACTCATCCATCTAACAACAGAGCTATGCCCCTGAGGGCAACCTCATCTTGTCTTATAATGTATAACACATGTATGTATAATGTAATACGTATATGAAGAGATGCTTCAACTTAATTGATACATACCTCAGCCCTTAGAAACTATTTGTACACCCCTTTCGTAATCATACCTATAAAAAATTTAAAAAAATTTATAGTTTGTAAATAAACCCCACTTAATACCAAAATTATCCTTTCTTTAATTGTATATATTGTATTATATTTTTCTAAGTACACACCACTTACACATATTATTATGTTATTTAATCAACTTTATGATTATTTAATTTTTTTTCTTATCTTTAATTATATCATTGTTCTTTATCTTCCCTCACTTCTTTTCTTTTTTCTTCTACAAAATCATACTCCATTTTTTTTTTGTCTCTCCTCACGTCAAGTAGCTCCCTCTATTTCTTCTCGATTATTTTCTATCAATATATCACTCCAATTTAAGGTTTTTCCGGTTGGAGCTAGATTCATTTTCTATTTGTGAAATTAAGTTGTAGGGGCATAAGATTTGTGCTATGATGAAATTGAAAAACTAATATTGATAAACAAAAAAAGAAAAAAAAAAGAAAAAAAAAAGGTCTAAAACGTGTTTGAAAGAAATAAAAAATATATAGATTTTTTTTTGTTTTCATTTTTCAAATACATATAAATATATATATATATATTATAGAGAAAAAATGCATAATTATTAATTTGTTCTTCTAATAAAAATAATAAAACTTATTTAAAACTTATTTTTTTTCACAACCAACTTTGGATATTTGATTCATTTTCCTTAATTAGTAATCAATTTATATAACCTTAAAAGAAATCGAAAATATATCAAATTAGTATTAAGAAAATGGAAAGAGTTTTTAATGATATATGTTAATATCAACTCATTAATTGGAAACTTTGCTCTTTTTTATAGAAGATTAAAATAGGAAACTAATTAATAATTATTAGTGTCAATACTTACAAACTATTTAGTCTTTTTGGTCATTTTACACCAGAATATTATTGAATGAAAAAAAAAAAAAAAAATACTACAGTAGAACCCTTGTAAATTAATCTCCTATAAATTAATATACTCTCTAAATTAATAAAAAAATCCCGGTTCCGACTCGGGCCAGTGCAAAAAATTATAGACCCCTCTATCGTAATAATTAATAATTTATTTTTGAAACCCAGTGTAAAATTTCGGTACCGATTGTCGCATAAATTAATAATTCCATAAGAGTATAAAATATTACATAATAATCAAGAACTAGAAAAATACTTCAAGATGCTAGTTTGCACACGGCCACCATGTTTGATATTTTTGACTTCATCCTTCATTTTTTGAATTGTCCTCTTGTATTTTTTTTTAAACCCACAGTTGAGCTGTAATATAATTGCAATTAGCATCAATCCTCTTACATTTTATGTGTATTCCTATTTCAGATCACATCCAATGCCATGGCATATGTTGCTCAATGCTCACAGCCCATGCATTTCTGTTAATCATAAGAAAAACGGATGCAACAAAAATGCCACCAAAATAGCTTGAAAGTGAGACATGGAAGTGTTGACACACTCCCCGGAAGGGCTGGACAGGAAACAATTATAAACCAGCTAATGAAAGACGGCTCGTAATTACAAACCATTTTTAAAAGGATGATGCATAGTGTATGTATGTATCAGTCCAATGTCTCATGCTCATCTCCGGACAGGGTTTCCACCTCGATGTGGTGGTTCGTACCCACTTCCAGAACGAGCAGGTGGTGTTGCAGACCCATAAGGTACATTGCTCAAAAGCGCTACTTGTCCATGTGGTCCACCAACACCTCTAGCCAGTCCATCATATCCCCTTGAATCATAACCCAGTCCTCTTTGCACATCATAACCAGCTACTCTTTGCGGATCATAACCAGCTCCTCTCTGTGCATCATATCCAAAACCTCTCTGCAAGTCATAACCAGGACCTCTCGGTGCATCATAACCAGGCCCCCTTTGTGTATCGTAATTAGTGGCCCCCCTTTGTGTATCATAACCAGGCCCTTTGGATGATCCATTGTAACCAGGTGCTTTCGGTGCATCGTAACCAGCTCTTGCAGGAGGGGCAGATTGAGCTCCGACATAAGCAGGCATGCCTGCTTTCACATTGGCACCTGGCCCGGCACCAGCATTAGAAGCAGGGAGGAGAGGTGCATTCCCCTGTGTAGCACCATAACCATCTTCATAAGCATTTTGTCCAGCAGGATGCCCAGAAGTCTCGGTCTCATTGTTTGCATTTACACCACCATAAGATCCACCCGTTCTTCGATCGATATTAGCAGGATTCATCAACTCTGCTCGAAGCTTTTCCACTTCCCGGGACATAGTCATACAATTCTTCTCCTTCACTTGAAGTGACTCCAGGTGATCATTGTAAAATTTCTTTTCAAATTCATAAGTTCCTCTGCAATGATGATATTCTTGTCTGAGGCTCTCAAGTTCTGACATGAGAGCTGGTATCTGCTGCACATCGGTGTGAGTCCTCTGAAGATCCTGATTCAGTTGATGGACTTTAGCAATAAGTTCCTCTCTTGCTACAGCCAACTTCTGAGCATCTGCCCTTGCCTGCTGCAACTCTAACTTAACAGGATCAGCGGCTTTTAGTTCGGATTCCATCTTGGCAATCTTGTCTGTTAGATTCCCCATCTGTCGTTCCCTTTCAGACTTCCTAGCTCCTGTCTGAGCATGCAATATCTGCAACTCATGCTGAGCCGCAGCAAGTTCTTGTCTTATGGTACCTTGGCTAGAAGCAAGCCTCTGGTTCTCTGTTGCAAGCTTTTGCATCTCCCCATGTTGTGCAGCGATTTTCTGTTCCGTAACTTCTCGAGGTGGCAACATATCGAAAGGAGGAAAGGGACCCGACATTGGACGTATTCCAGATCCAAAAGGTTCAGGATGCATTATTCCAGGGCATGGAAGGGGACGCCTCTGATGATGAGGAGGCAGGATTCGACCTTTGCTTCCCATGGGAATTTTGAAATTTGAGCCAAGTAATAATATCGTTGCTATTATCTTTGATAATTGAAAAGGCTGTGCTTCATCTCTCCCACATCTCCGATTTATCTCATCTCCGGTTGCAGCAACGGACGGGACGAGTGGCTGGTCTGGTCTGGTCTGGTCTTCTTTGGTCACTCGTTAGGTCGAATGGAAGTCGGAGAGAAGCAAAATTAAAATTTCTCTTTCAAGGAAACCCCCGATTCGTATTTGGGATTCAGTTTTTATTTTTTATTTTTTTTATTTTAAAAAAAAATTCTACGTTGTATTTCAGTTAAAAAAATTCTACGTTGTATTTAAGTTAAAAAATTCTATGCCTCACGGAATCCTGAAAAAAAAAAAAAAAAAAAAAAAAAAAACTATATATGTGAGCTGTTGCTCTACAATTCCCAAATCGATCGCCTCCAACCTTTTTCTCTCAAATCCCTAATCGCCCCAAATCCAACACGCCACCGACCAAGATGTCATGCAGCAGTAGAGCAGAGCACAAGGTAATTAATATTACTCTCATCTGTTTTCTTTTTTTCATATATATATATATATATATGTGCGTTTTTTGCTGCTGATGGCTGTTTGTGTTGTTATGCTTTCTTCTTTGTTCTTTTGCTTTTCTGTTTGTTTGTGCTTGCCTGCTGTGGCTTTGTCTTGTTTTGTTGTTTGTGCTTTCTGGCCTCTCTTGCTGACTGCGGGTCGTTGAATAAAATTTTGTTGATAATAAATATATATATATAGATTCAATTCTAACAGTTGAGTTGAATTGAGTGGTAGACCGTGTACCTGAAGCCATCGCAGTTGTTTCGGGAAATTATGAAGGGGGATTATTATAATCCAGTGTTTCTAGGTTTCAGTTTTACTGATAAGCACGTGAGATTGGCGATATCTGACGATTGCAATGCAAATACATACCGGGATGCATATAAATTTGGTCCATCTCGCAGTGAATTACCCAGAAACGATACCCTTTTGAATAAGTTGGTAGATGTTATTCAATACCTTCAAAATGATCCTGTAAGTTTTTTGATTTCACTGTATTTCCTTAATTTCTTCTATGAAGCATATATATGTCTCATGTCTATTATGTTTAGGTTGAGAAATATGAGTTGATGGGCATAGTCGTTGAAGACAATAATTCCGTTGTGAGTTTTCATTAATTCTCTCATTCATTCCCTCTCCTATTATCTATTTATATTCCTTACCTTACTTTTTATCTTATTATCTTATTAGGAAAATATTCATGATCTTATGGACAACCTATGCAAAAAGGGAAACTTTAAAAGCTTAAAGTATACATGTTGGAAAGCCGACATTGCAACAGATGTATGATTGTGTGTGTTTTAGTAATCTTAATTCTGTTTGTCTCAATTTTCATTGTGTAGTTGTAAGAAATCTTGTTATTTTGCTTTTAAAACTGCCAATCATAAAAATTACCCATTATTTTTGTTAGGCATATTTTTTTTTATTGATTGTTTTGTATTCGTTACACAAATTAATAGTCTGTCATTGTCATTGTGATGATAGAATCCAACATTTGCATGTAACCAATTCGGGTCCTTGTTTTGGGGGATAACATTTCCTGTTGAGCGCTCTAAACTACAGAAACGTCGGGAAGTATGCTCTGCTGAACAGATGCTACAAGTAAGTTTTCTCATTCCATGTGCAATATTTGATTATTTTATTAGTATGAGACAGTATTTTGCATTTTAATGTTTTATGAGGTTGTTTTGAGTCCAAACGGAAACTATTTAATAAAAGGCGAATTAACACTTCTCTTCTTGTTGACAATTTTAACTTCTTATAAATTGAGCTAATGTAAAACTTGCTAAGAGTTAAAATTTTATTTATCGATTTGATGCAAAAATTTTGACCTTGTTTAATTTCAAACTCCTTTTGAGTGTTCAAATTGACAGCAATTTTATTTTTACTTTTCAACACTTTTTTAATTTGTTGTTTCAAAGTCGCCTTGGAATTTAAATCTCATTTGCATTGTTATTTTGACATTTGGCAGGGGTTTCTAGATTGTTTATACACTCTATGTATTGATGAAGACGAGGAGATGGTGGATGAAGACAAGGAGAGGGAGGGATAAAGACTTGGAGATGGAGGATTCCGAGAGAAAGGTACATACATTAATAAGACTTCTACATAGCCTCAATAAGGCTAATATTTTGGTATAAGATATATACATCAATACTACCACACATAGTATGAACGAATTCCTAAAGGTGCATTATGATGAATGGTTATTGATTTATAAATTATGACTGATTTGTTTCCATTACTGCAGAATCGGTGCAAGATAATCCAATAAAGGTCTTCTAGGGAGCACCCTCAGAAGTTTGAGTCAAGATAACAAGTGGTAGTGACAATGTTATTGGTTTTAAGTTTGCATTTTGGTACACATTTGAATGGTTGAATGTCATTAATCATGGTAACTATTTGTTTTTAAGAAGTTTCAGTCTTTCTTCAAGAACCGAAGAATTTATGTATATTTATGTTCAAATTTATCCTGGCAAACAATGTGTTGAGAAGTGAGAGAAACTCAAAGATATATAAATTATAGCTTTTCTATATCCTTTAATCCACTTATCCACTACATTGCAATTCAACTGTTGCATTCATGTGATATTGATATATTAATATTATAAAGTACCATTGATCATTTATGAGATCTCATTTATATGAATCTTTTGTCTAGTATTACGATCAATTTTGATACCGAATGAGTCAAGGTTTGTTAGAACCCATCGAGATCAAATTGTAGAGCATAACTCTCTATATATGCTTGTAAATCATGGTGGGATTTGAATTCCCCACCTGAGTTAATGTTGATTATGTAATGTTACAAAACTAATTTTTTAGGACAGTCCACAGAATTATGATTTATATAAGGTTGGATGATATAACAATGCTATAACTTCCACTCTTTTAAAATACATTTGTCACTGCAACATACCATGCATCTTTGAGTCATTGTATGCAATGTGATTTGATTAACCAATATTATTTATTTATGTACCACATGACATAAATGAAATGAAATCAAGTGAAAGATGCTTGCAAAATTGATTGTGAATCAAAACTGAATCAATTTGACCCGAATCTAAAAATTAATAAAACAATTGTGATGGAGGGTGAATTAATCTTCTGGAATGAGATTTGTGTGTAGAGGCGTGCTGTCTGGTCTCCAGTTTTGGTCTGGGCTGTTTTTGGCTGTTTTGATTGGGTTTTGGTGGCGTTTTGTTTAGCCTTCTCTGGTTGTCTTCGTTGGGTTTTTTGTCTGGGTTGTAGGTCTGTTGTTTTCTGGTTTGGCTGGCTTGGCTGTTGCGTCTCTGTTTCCTGTTCTCTGTTGAATAAAATTGTGTTTGCTGTTTCAAAAAAAATAAAACAATTGTGATATAATGAATAACAATAGGGATGGTTATCTAAACTGTGAAGCAAGTTTGCAATTTCACATGATATGATCAAATTTGTTGAGCAACTATCATGACAGCTAAATTAAGTAAACTCGGAACGTCTCATCAGTACTACAATTTGAGACTATTACAATTTCTTCCATTAGCTGTCAAGCGATCAAAGAATCACATGAGCCTTTCCGTAATTCCTATTAATGTATGAATTTGACTGCACATTTGTCATTATATATACTCAATCGAGTGAAAGGTGCAAAACAAAAAAAAAAAAAACAAAAACAAAAAAAATAAATAAATAACCTTCCTTCATAAATATAGCAAAAATTGTGAATCAAAACTGAATCAAATTGACTGGAATCTAAAAACTTAATAAAACAATTGTAATTATGATAATAATAAGATGAACAACGCGTTGGTTGTCTAAACAGTGATGCAAGTTTTACGTATTTCACATCATGATAATTTATATGATGATCAAATTGTTGAGCAGCTACCATGATTGATAGCTAATTTAAGAAGACTTGTAACGTCTCATTACTACGATCAAAGAATCTCATCAGCTTTTCCGTAATATCTATTAATGTATGCTTTTAACTGCATAGAGAAATCCCAACAGAAAAAAGAATTAACCTTCCTATGTAAATATTGCAATGGCAGAAAATTCTAGCTTAATTAAGTTGCACGGGACACCTGAATGGCAAGGCGTGTTAAGGGGGAGCTCGAGCTCCCACTTGCTGGAAACGGGGGAGGCTCGCTTCCCCAGCCACCACCATTTCGCGACTAGGAGAGGCTCGAGCTCCCCCTCCCTTGGAGAATACGATGGATCTCCACCCCCTAAATTTCCTTTATTTACTTTTTTTTTTCAGTTTTTATATATTTTTAATAATTTCACTTCAAATTGTTTTGTTCATCCATATATATATTTTTTTCTATTTTCTTAAATAGACAAAAAATCAAAGGACGAAAAGGCCATTACATCAGCTGAGTTTGACTAATTGCATGGGAGTTAGACAAGATGAGGTTGGTCTGATAGTAAACCCATCACACATACACCATGAAGTCGTGGGTTCAAGTCCTCAACTCCTCAAAAAAAAACCCCGAATTTATGTAATATTTCAACAACAACAACAACAAAAGAAACTGCAAGGGAGTTCAATGTAGATTATTTGAAAAGTTGTTTTTACCTGTGAAATGTTATAGCTCAGGTAGATTGGGTGTAATTTTCTCTAATTCAAATGATGCATTACATCGAGATTGAGACAATTGAAAGCTTTAAGGGGATTATGATTCAAATTGAAAGTTATCAATTATCAACCACGACAAACCTAGAGGGTGTGAATAAGTTTTCTACTATTTTTTGGGTAATAAATAAAATCGCAAACTCAAAAGCAAGTAAAGAATAGAGAAAATACACACCATTTTTGCGTTGAAAACCCCCCAATAGGTAAAAAAAAATAATATGAGAAATTGTCAAAAAAATTTTTTTGCCTGCAATGATCTTATTTGACCCACTATACTCGGTACATATTTACAAATTATTAAGATCAAAGGTTAGATGATTCGTAGCACTTGAGTCTAGATGTGAAACATGATCGTCTACGGTTGGTTTCTGATGATGCAACGAATGCTTTAAAGTGATAATTAGAGTTGGTAGCATGCTGATATGACTAATCTAGCCAATAATAGCAAGCAGTATGTTGACGATGCATAAAATAATTGGGATTTCGTCCTCCACGGTTGAGTCCTCTAGCACGGTACACATTTTGGTTTTGGTTTTGGTTTTGGTTTTGGTTTTTAGTACCAAAAGCACCATGAGAATACTATTGATTGTGTTGACCCTTGCTTCAATTGTTTTGTTACATGGTATCCAAACTGTATTTTAGGTCATTTTATTATTTCGTTCTATTATCCCGTTCTCTCTTCTAAGTTATTGATTGAAAGGTGGCATTAGCTACTATGGCATCATATTCTAATCCCAAACCTCGAAGAACATAGTGATTAAGAAGTTATTTTTTTCGTGACTAGTATCCTAAACCTCGAAGAACATACTGATTAAGCTATTTTTTTTTGTGACCGTTCACTGGCCAGTTGCTGTTAAGTTGTCAAACATGGTCTTCATGTTTTATAGTTTTGTCAAAAGCAAACTTAAGAGTAATATAACTTGCTTCATACTGGTGCATCCAAATCCGAAAACAAACTTCTTAAATATCATAATTCATAAGCTTCTAAAATTAGAAAAAACTTAATTTCTATAAAAGAAGTTGTTGCTTTCACGTTTAATTGATAAATAATGACCAAATGATTTGGTTACAGGTGAAGTTTAATGTGAAGAAATTAACTTGATTGTACATTGAATTAACGTTGGAGGGTTTTGATGAGGGCCTGTGGTTGAATTTTTATCTACCACAACATATGATCAAATGTGAGATGTTTTCAACACTTTACCCGGATCTTGTGTATTGCATCTGTAGAGAAACTAAGCTTACATTACAATGCTATCATGTAATTGTTGTTAGCTGCATGAGCTTATAATTTGATAAACAGTTAAGTGATGCAGAATTGGTATGTCATGCTTGATAGGGAGGGAGAGATATATATAGTAGTAAGGAGACATTCTGGTAGTAATTACACTCAAACAACCAGCACTTTAGACTTTAGATTTTAGGCAATGGCACTCCTGTTAAGCAACTCTTTTACTTTCTAATTTTGCATATACACTATGCCTTTATGGTGTTACTTACTTACAAAAGTGCTGGGGTCATTGGGGGGGAATTTCGGCTGGTCTGCACCGGTACTTGGGAAACAACACAACTTTCTTCACTGCCAAAATTAGGCTCTCAAGATGATGGTATTTTAGTTTCAAGGCCTGTTCCTTGGAATTACTACCAGAATGCTAGTTTTGGAGCTTAGCATGATTATTAAGTTTGTGTGGATGTTCCCATATATCATGCACCGATACAATTCCTCAAATAAAATAACATCCCAAAATAACTAATCGTGACCCATAACACCGGAACTTATGTCATGCATCCTCTGATTTTGTGGTCATGTCGTACCTATCCTTGCTTAATGTTTCTGCTTTATCTTTTATGCCATAGTTGGTCTTGCTCAAATGCTGGTTGTGACTTGTGAGCTCCTAGAAGAGAATATGTTCATGGCTTCTTGATTTGTTCAATTGTCAGATTTGGTGCCTGCATATATATACTATGGAGGCACGGGCTGAGGTATGTATCAATTAAGTTGCATCTCTTCATATACATACATGCATGTGTTATCTAACCACCTGAGACTCACTCACTACGTACAAACCGTTGATATTATACTTGTTGGATGAGGTTCTTGCCTTGTTGGGAAGCCAACTGTGCTTATAGGCCGGCAACTCTGTTGGTGTTAGTTTTGGCTTGTATTCTCAAATGAACTAATGTGAACCAAACAAAAGACTCAACTGATGTGGAGCTTCCTGGAGACGTGGGATACGTTTGGAAGTTTGAATGGTGGTGTTTTAGGGAGATTAAAGATTGAAGATTGAAGAAGAACGGAAGAAACGAAAAACAGGTCAAACCGCTGCCAAGCCGCTGTGGCTTTGGCAGTGGTAGGGCAGCGGTAAGACACCGCTGCCAATTCCGGAAGCGGTATGGCAACGATACCGGCAGCGGTCGTGGTAGGACAGCGGCCAGATTTGTTTCAGCGTATGGATCGCGGTTTTCTGAGCGATATAATTTAAGGTGACTTGTAATGGTTTAGGAAGCGGGTGTACAACCGTGACTTGAATCGTAGTCAATCATAAGCATACGTGAAACGAGAAATCTTCAGCGGAAAAGGAAGTAGTTTGTTTCTGGAAGTTCTTGCGCTTGAAGGAAAAGGATTTACTCCCTACAAGAAGACTTGTCATAAAAGGAAATAGTATTTATGTGGAACAAGTAAGTCTTGTACGTTTAGGAGTAGGATTTCCTTTTATCTTAAACTCCCTGTAACTAGTATAAATAGTCCTATTATTTATGTTTAAGGCTATGGAGCAAATAGAACACCATGTAACATCAGAGAGAGTGTGAGTGAGATCCGGGGAGACCCAAAGGAATATCCGAGGAGGGTTCCAAGGGAATATCGGTGGATCTAGTTAGAGATCCGTGGGTGATATTTAGGGGAGACCTAGGGGATATTGTGGGGTTCTTGGTGAGGATCTTGTGAGTGGAGTTTGGGTTAGGTGTGAGAGAGAATCCTGAAGTACATGGTTGTAACAATTTATCATATAGTGGAACTTTCTCTGTCGTCCTGACGGCCCGTGGTTTTTTACCCGTTTTGGGTTTTCCACGTATATCTTGTGTTGTGATTGTTTTATTCTCTCTCATCTATTTTTCTGCTTATTGACGTTATTATTTGCTATGAGTTATGGGCGTATATTAGGCACGGCGATTCCGCGTTCATCGGTTTAATAGGATTATGCCCAACAATTGGTATCAGAGCCATATGGTTTGGCGATGGCAGTTTCAAGTCTTTACGGAAGATCGTATGGAGGACTTGGTGGCATTGGGATAATGATGATCATGGTTGCCTAGTATGGTTTAGCAAAGGAGATGCGTCTTGAAGGCGGTTTCGAACTCGTTAGGGTTTGATGAAAGGAAGAATTTGATGGATGAGAAGTTTGGCTTGTGGTGACAGGTACAAGTCATGGAGATTCAATCTGGGTTACACAAGGAGCTGATTGACTATCAAAAAAAAAAAAAAAAAAAAATCTCTCTGTGGTATGGTGTGGGGCTTATCCGGCAAAGCACTCCCAGTTTCTAGTAGCAGTCTTTCACCAGGTATGTGATGCAAGGACAGAAGGTCTTTTTCACAGGGTTGGGTGATGTAAGGACATGTTTATCCTTTTGGCAGTTTTCCCCACTGGCCATGGAAGAGGATATGTTGCTGCTAGTGGTCTATAATTGTGCACAAGGCATTGGTCAGAAAGTGATGCAAGGTGTATGGTGGACAAAGATGTCGATGGCTGACGAACTCCCTGGAAATCTGACTTGAGGAGTTGCACCATAATTTCAGCAGGTTATTTCGACATGGTGCCGGAACAACGAACACAAAAAAAAAAAAAAAAAATGTATTGAATGAAAATCTTAGGATGGTTCGTTCCTAAGTGGTTATACCTTGTGGTGGGGTATGGTGATTCTCGGTGATGAGAATTGTGGCTGTGGACAAGTTTTGAGAATTCTAGCCAAAGGGGAGAATTGTTAGTTTTGGCTTGTATTCTCAAATGAACTAATGTGAACCAAACAAAAGACTCAACTGATGTGGAGCTTCTTGGAGACGTGGGATACGTTTGGAAGTTTGAATGGTGGTGTTTTAGGGAGATTAAAGATTGAAGATTGAAGAAGAACGGAAGAAACGAAAAACAGGTCAAACCGCTACCAAGCCGCTGTGGCTTTGGCAGCGGTAGGGCAACGGTAAGACACCGCTGCCAATTCCGGAAGCGGTATGGCAACGATACCGGCAGCGGTCGTGGTAGGACAGCTGCCAGATTTGTTTCAGCGTATGGATCGCGGTTTTCTGAGCGATATAATTTAAGGTGACTTGTAATGGTTTAGGAAGCGGGTGTACAACCGTGACTTGAATCGTAGTCAATCATAAGCATACGTGAAACGGGAAATCTTCAGCGGAAAAGGAAGTAGTTTGTTTCTGGAAGTTCTTGCGCTTGAAGGAAAATGATTTACTCCCTACAAGAAGACTTGTCATAAAAGGAAATAGTATTTATGTGGAACAAATAAGTCTTGTACGTTTAGGAGTAGGATTTCCTTTTATCTTAAACTCCCTGTAACTAGTATAAATAGTCCTATTATTTATGTTTAAGGCCATGGAGCAAATAGAACACCATGTAACATCAGAGAGAGTGTGAGTGAGATCCGGGGAGACCCAAAGGAATATCCGAGGAGGTGATCGGTCCAAACTCACACGGTAAAGACTCTCGCAAGTGTACGAGGTCGGGGTGTAATATAATGACCGAGTAGGGATCGTTCCCACGAGGACTAAGGATTGATTACCGGCTTTTATCAGCTTATATACTATTTGGACAATTGAAAATGATAGTTTTTAACATCTAACAATATAAAGATTAAATCTAAAGCAATTAAAACACTAACCACAACTAAAGTGAATGTGATGATATGAGAAAAGTGTGCTAGAACATGAATCCACCTAACCCTTCAATTAACTCTTGACTCACTTAATCCCTCATTTGTGCAAGTATAGATTATAGGTTCGTATTCCCTTAAATCAATCTCTAATCTCTCTCGATGTCTTAGAGATTGTATCCAAACATACAAAATATGGATGAACTCATTAAGAATGGTGGAACACATACATGAACCCTATATGCTAGCCTAGTGTATCTCTCACTTTCTAGTCATATATAGTGAATGGTTTGTTTATCTAGTGATCATTCAACAAGATGGCCAATCAAGACAAAAGCATTAAGCATACAAAACATTCATATAACTACACAAACACTTGTAGAGAAACTAAGGAATCATTAACAATAGATTAAGGGTTTGGTTTCATCATTGTTCTAGCACAAGAGTATTTAGCTCATATTACACATAGAAACCATACAAAGTCTCCAATAAACATAGATCATAACAATTACAAGAAGATAAAAGGTAGAGTTTAAGAGATAAACTAAGATGATGATCTCCTCCTTGCAATGCTTGATCTCTTATGGCTTACTTCTCCAAGAATAACTCCTCCAAGCTCAAAGGTTGATGAAGAACCACCCAAACAGAGAGAGAAGAGAGAGTTTTCTGCAGAGAGAGATGTTGTGGTCGTGCCTTCTGCTGGAAAGAAGAAGAATGCCCTCCCCAAGGTCTTTCTCTCCCCTCTCTTAATGACAACAAACACCATCATGCTTCATAATTGAAGAGGGCCCACCAAGGATTCCTCATCATTACCTCCCTATTTTCTGCCAAGGCAATGGTCAGAGACAAGATCCTGGATTGCTGAAAGTTGGGGGCCCAAGGACCTGAAATTGGGCAACTGAAGTTGACAGCATCGGGAGAAAAATGCGCCCTGTTTTGCGCCCTGTTCTGCGCCCTTGGGAGCATAATTCCAAAAATTGTTCCTATTGGAAACCAAAATGCGCCCTGTTCTGCGGCCAAGGGCGCAGAATCAGGGGCGCAGAATTTGTGACAAAAATGGGACCTTCTGGTCCCTTTTCTGCGGCCCCTAACCGCAAAACCACTAAGGGCGCAGAACCATCTTCCAGAAATTGCACATTTGCCCCAGAATTCCTGAATCTTTGCACAAAAGCCCCTCTTCTGGAAGGAATCCTGAAACGCTTATTAAATCCGTTAAAAACACGGTTTTACCCGGGATTTGAGCATAAAAGATACAAATAAGGGGGTTACACTTCGTGTAGAAATAAGAGTTATCAGGAGGGTTCCAAGGGAATATCGGTGGATCTAGTTAGAGATCCGTGGGTGATATTTAGGGGAGACCTAGGGGATATTGTGGGGTTCTTGGTGAGGATCTTGTGAGTGGAGTTTGGGTTAGGTGTGAGAGAGAATCCTGAAGTACATGGTTGTAACAATTTATCATATAGTGGAACTTTCTCTGTCGTCCTGACGGCCCGTGGTTTTTTACCCGTTTTGGGTTTTCCACGTATATCTTGTGTTGTGATTGTTTTATTCTCTCTCATCTATTTTTCTGCTTATTGACGTTATTATTTGCTATGAGTTATGGGCGTATATTAGGCACGGCGATTCCGCGTTCATCGGTTTAATAGGATTATGCCCAACAATTGGTATCAGAGCCATATGGTTTGGCGATGGCAGTTTCAAGTCTTTACGGAAGATCGTATGGAGGACTTGGTGGCATTGGGATAATGATGATCATGGTTGCCTAGTATGGTTTAGCAAAGGAGATGCGTCTTGAAGGCGGTTTCGAACTCGTTAGGGTTTGATGAAAGGAAGAATTTGATGGATGAGAAGTTTGGCTTGTGGTGACAGGTACAAGTCATGGAGATTCAATCTGGGTTACACAAGGAGCTGATTGACTATCAAAAAAAAAAAAAAAAAAAAATCTCTCTGTGGTATGGTGTGGGGCTTATCCGGCAAAGCACTCCCAGTTTCTAGTAGCAGTCTTTCACCAGGTATGTGATGCAAGGACAGAAGGTCTTTTTCACAGGGTTGGGTGATGTAAGGACATGTTTATCCTTTTGGCAGTTTTCCCCACTGGCCATGGAAGAGGATATGTTGCTGCTAGTGGTCTATAATTGTGCACAAGGCATTGGTCAGAAAGTGATGCAAGGTGTATGGTGGACAAAGATGTCGATGGCTGACGAACTCCCTGGAAATCTGACTTGAGGAGTTGCACCATAATTTCAGCAGGTTATTTCGACATGGTGCCGGAACAACGAACACAAAAAAAAAAAAAAAAAATGTATTGAATGAAAATCTTAGGATGGTTCGTTCCTAAGTGGTTATACCTTGTGGTGGGGTATGGTGATTCTCGGTGATGAGAATTGTGGCTGTGGACAAGTTTTGAGAATTCTAGCCAAAGGGGAGAATTGTTAGTTTTGGCTTGTATTCTCAAATGAACTAATGTGAACCAAACAAAAGACTCAACTGATGTGGAGCTTCCTGGAGACGTGGGATACGTTTGGAAGTTTGAATGGTGGTGTTTTAGGGAGATTAAAGATTGAAGATTGAAGAAGAACGGAAGAAACGAAAAACAGGTCAAACCGCTACCAAGCCGCTGTGGCTTTGGCAGCGGTAGGGCAACGGTAAGACACCGCTGCCAATTCCGGAAGCGGTATGGCAACGATACCGGCAGCGGTCGTGGTAGGACAGCTGCCAGATTTGTTTCAGCGTATGGATCGCGGTTTTCTGAGCGATATAATTTAAGGTGACTTGTAATGGTTTAGGAAGCGGGTGTACAACCGTGACTTGAATCGTAGTCAATCATAAGCATACGTGAAACGGGAAATCTTCAGCGGAAAAGGAAGTAGTTTGTTTCTGGAAGTTCTTGCGCTTGAAGGAAAATGATTTACTCCCTACAAGAAGACTTGTCATAAAAGGAAATAGTATTTATGTGGAACAAATAAGTCTTGTACGTTTAGGAGTAGGATTTCCTTTTATCTTAAACTCCCTGTAACTAGTATAAATAGTCCTATTATTTATGTTTAAGGCCATGGAGCAAATAGAACACCATGTAACATCAGAGAGAGTGTGAGTGAGATCCGGGGAGACCCAAAGGAATATCCGAGGAGGTGATCGGTCCAAACTCACACGGTAAAGACTCTCGCAAGTGTACGAGGTCGGGGTGTAATATAATGACCGAGTAGGGATCGTTCCCACGAGGACTAAGGATTGATTACCGGCTTTTATCAGCTTATATACTATTTGGACAATTGAAAATGATAGTTTTTAACATCTAACAATATAAAGATTAAATCTAAAGCAATTAAAACACTAACCACAACTAAAGTGAATGTGATGATATGAGAAAAGTGTGCTAGAACATGAATCCACCTAACCCTTCAATTAACTCTTGACTCACTTAATCCCTCATTTGTGCAAGTATAGATTATAGGTTCGTATTCCCTTAAATCAATCTCTAATCTCTCTCGATGTCTTAGAGATTGTATCCAAACATACAAAATATGGATGAACTCATTAAGAATGGTGGAACACATACATGAACCCTATATGCTAGCCTAGTGTATCTCTCACTTTCTAGTCATATATAGTGAATGGTTTGTTTATCTAGTGATCATTCAACAAGATGGCCAATCAAGACAAAAGCATTAAGCATACAAAACATTCATATAACTACACAAACACTTGTAGAGAAACTAAGGAATCATTAACAATAGATTAAGGGTTTGGTTTCATCATTGTTCTAGCACAAGAGTATTTAGCTCATATTACACATAGAAACCATACAAAGTCTCCAATAAACATAGATCATAACAATTACAAGAAGATAAAAGGTAGAGTTTAAGAGATAAACTAAGATGATGATCTCCTCCTTGCAATGCTTGATCTCTTATGGCTTACTTCTCCAAGAATAACTCCTCCAAGCTCAAAGGTTGATGAAGAACCACCCAAATAGAGAGAGAAGAGAGAGTTTTCTGCAGAGAGAGATGTTGTGGTCGTGCCTTCTGCTGGAAAGAAGAAGAATGCCCTCCCCAAGGTCTTTCTCTCCCCTCTCTTAATGACAACAAACACCATCATGCTTCATAATTGAAGAGGGCCCACCAAGGATTCCTCATCATTACCTCCCTATTTTCTGCCAAGGCAATGGTCAGAGACAAGATCCTGGATTGCTGAAAGTTGGGGGCCCAAGGACCTGAAATTGGGCAACTGAAGTTGACAGCATCGGGAGAAAAATGCGCCCTGTTTTGCGCCCTGTTCTGCGCCCTTGGGAGCATAATTCCAAAAATTGTTCCTATTGGAAACCAAAATGCGCCCTGTTCTGCGGCCAAGGGCGCAGAATCAGGGGCGCAGAATTTGTGACAAAAATGGGACCTTCTGGTCCCTTTTCTGCGGCCCCTAACCGCAAAACCACTAAGGGCGCAGAACCATCTTCCAGAAATTGCACATTTGCCCCAGAATTCCTGAATCTTTGCACAAAAGCCCCTCTTCTGGAAGGAATCCTGAAACGCTTATTAAATCCGTTAAAAACACGGTTTTACCCGGGATTTGAGCATAAAAGATACAAATAAGGGGGTTACACTTCGTGTAGAAATAAGAGTTATCAGGAGGGTTCCAAGGGAATATCGGTGGATCTAGTTAGAGATCCGTGGGTGATATTTAGGGGAGACCTAGGGGATATTGTGGGGTTCTTGGTGAGGATCTTGTGAGTGGAGTTTGGGTTAGGTGTGAGAGAGAATCCTGAAGTACATGGTTGTAACAATTTATCATATAGTGGAACTTTCTCTGTCGTCCTGACTGCCCGTGGTTTTTTACCCGTTTTGGGTTTTCCACGTATATCTTGTGTTGTGATTGTTTTATTCTCTCTCATCTATTTTTCTGCTTATTGACGTTATTATTTGCTATGAGTTATGGGCGTATATTAGGCACGGCGATTCCGCGTTCATCGGTTTAATAGGATTATCCCCAACAGTTGGCAGCCTTGCTTGTCTCATTGCTGCCTCAACAGGTATAAATATTTATCTGTCTTGCTAGCTGCTTGCACCATCTATTCTATTCATCGCATTTATCGGTTTTGCTCGATGACTCGAACCCACAACAATTACATGATAGCATTGTAATGTAAGCTTAATAAATTTATGTAAAAATCAACATCAAATATTGAAATGATAATAATAATAACAACATGAAATGCTTGTACAATCCTTTTTATTTATTATTATCTTTATCTCATAATTATTCACGCATTAAATCCATCACATCTACTATACCTAATACCTTCGATCAGCGGAAAAAAAAAAAAAAAAAGCCAATAAACATATATAGACAAAAAAAAAAAAAAAAAAAAAAAAGTGAAAACGAACTAAGTTTGGTGTTTTATGAATATATATATATATCTAGTTAATTGTAATTTAATAGTTATATGAGTCGTTATTTGAGCAACCTGGAGGGTTTAACACTTGCACACCAAGTGTTTGATTAAAAGGAGAGATTGTAGTCCCCTCTAGGATGACTTGATAATATAACCTGCATTATTCCATTGAGTAGTACTATTGGCACACCTTCTACTAATCTATTTATATCCCACTTGTTTAAATTTTGATTTAATTAAATAAAGTTAAATGTTTTTATTAATTTATTTTATTTGTTTTCAAAACTACCCTTTTACTTATTTTTCAAACTTAATAAACCTCATCTCTAATACCTCTATCTATTTCATATCTCTTTATCTCTGGTCTCATCTTTCTCTCATCTGCCATGAATGATTTTTTTTTTCTTTTTTTTTCTTTTTTAATGTTTTTTTTTTTTTTTAACATAAAGTTTTATAGAAAATGCCAGAAAGTCACATGACAAAGAACAAGCAAACAGTCATAAGAAAAGAGCAACCCAAGACAAACACACAAAAAAAAAAAAAAAAAAAAAATAGCCCACAAACAAAACAAAACAAAACAAGAAGCAAAGTGCAAGTATTTGTTTTAGTTATCATCATTTCACTATACGATTCTAAAAGAGTAATGAAATTAAATAATAATCAATATCTCATCTGTCTAATGCACCTCAAGTGTTTGATTTATTGTTTAAATAGGATCCGATACAAGTATTTTTAGGGTTTGAGAGTTATGAAAAAAAAAAAAAAAATTCTAGAAAATGATTAAAAGAACGTTGGGTTTTTTTTTTTTTTTTTTTGAAAAGTAATATGGGGTTTTATTACATTTACTTTATAGAATATTTTCTTTTCTTAAATTGTATGTCTCTTTTAGTAATTTTGATAAAGGAAAAAAAAAAATAATACTAAATAATTAAAAAAGTTGGACATAAATAGATCAGTAGGGGGTGTGCCAATAATACCACTCTATTCCATCGGCAATCTTATATAGACATACTGCACTCTTAATTTTTATGTGTAAAAGGACGGTTTTACCCCTTGGTCAACTCCAACCCATTAAATTGGCCGTTAGTCAACTTTTTTTCAGGGGAGATTTGTGCAATTAAAGGAAAATTTGAATATGTATTCAATTTCGCCTAAAATCAGGGGCATTTGTACAATTAACACACAGTTGATTACCAAATAAATTGCCAAACCCTAATCACCCATTCCTCTGTTGCCAACGAGACCCATTCTCTTCAACAGAATCGAATTGCCTTCGTCCACCGTCGAATCGCCGGAAATATCTGTGGGAATTATTGAACTTGTCTCAGGTTCGCGTGTGTCTCAGGCTTTAAAATTTTCATTCTGGGTTACTGGGTATCCTTTGAAACTGTTTCTTTTGTTTTATAAATTCAATTTTTTTATCCTCAAAGCAGTATAAGTTCATTCTCAGCTTTCTCTGGAACAAAAATTTGTCTTTAAACAAAAGAAAGTAAATGTACTAGAATAAATATTGAAGGCTTGTCTTCATGTATTCACTTATAGATGGAGTACATGAAGCCCGTGAATTTCTACAAGGAAATTTTCAAGGAAATTTTGATCAAGGGAGATTATTTGAAACCTGGTCGGTTGCTGGGTTTGGATGTTAGTGATAAGTATGTGTCGTTGGCCGTGTCAGATTGGAAGAACTTAACTGCTGTGCCTTTAAGGTATGACATCTCTTTTATGATATTATGTTTGTTATTATGTTCTCAATACGTTGTAATGTGAATTTTTTTCAACATAGCAGAGCTTTGGATAGGCAGGAAATTAATATGAGTTCGATGGCGGATATGATTCAATCTTTGGTAAGTTTATAACTAATCTGTGGACTGTGAGTGTGTTTTGTTTCACCTCCCAACGCTTAATTTTTTATTTCTTTTCCCTTTTTATGCAGATCTCTGAGTATAATCTAGTGGGTTTCGTTGTTGGCACTAAAGATGCTGGACCCATGGTGAGTCTTTATGTCTTTATGATCATTTAAGATTATCTCCTATTTGCTCTTAGGTGTGATTATGTTATTTTCTTTTTATTTGATTAGGATGCACAAACGCAGACTTTTATTGATGACCTATGCAAAACAGGAAAAGTTCAAGGTTTAAAGTATACAGTTTGGGAATTTGGCATTACATCAAAGGTTTGTGTCTATTTGATTTGTAAAATACAGCCCATACGAGTTTCATAATAGTTCAAACATGATGAAGGCTAAGAGTGTATACATTTGTATGTGGCTTATTGGAAGCTTTGTCAAGTAGATATTTGTGACTATTAAATAAGTTTAACCACCGATGACAATTATTTTGCCTGCAAAATTGCCAAATATTATTAGCCATTAGTGATGCAAATTGTGAGATATATTCATTTTGTTGACAGAATGCAGAATTTGCACTCAAGCAGCATGTAAAATTTATTTTAGAGATTTTGGATCAACCTCCGGACATGTCAAAAACAATTATGGAGCAGTGTTATTCTGTTTGTGAACTACAGGTAATTGTCTTGGTTCATTTGATGACAATAGTTTGTATTCCAATGTTTTATGAATTTATTTGGAATCCAAGGAAAATGAAGAAATGGCCAATTAGTTTAGGGTTTAGGGTATTATGGGTCATCGTCTTCAGATAGCTGAGAGCTGATGTCTTTCCTCTGCTTTTTCAGCTTGCTCTGTTTCTCTGTTTTGTTTTGTGGGTGCATGGTCGTGTTTGTGTTATGGGTTGTTCGATGTTGGACTGGTTTGGCTTTTGTCGTGCCTCGTTTTGTTTCTCTTCCCTGTTGTTGCTTGTCTTTTGCTTCTGGCCTGTCATTGGCTTGGTGCAACCACTGATTGGTGCATCAACAATGTCAATTATTTGTCTCGGTTTTCACTCATTCTTTTTCCTGGTTTTTCACTTCCTTTTTCCTCCTAATGAGTTTTTTTAAATAAAAAATTAAAGTTAAAATTATTGATGTGTCAGTTATTTGTCTTGGTTTTCATATAATATCTTTCCTGTTTTCTCACTCTCTTTCGTCCTAAAAGTTTTTTATTTTAGTTTAAAATTAATATTGTTGATGTGTCAATTTTTCTGTGACTGGGTGCACCGCATATCATCTCATTGACATAGGAGATTTTGCATAGGCCATTTAGTTATTTAGATCGAGCCAAATGAAATTTGGTTATTCCTAAAATTTTGTTTATCAAGTTATTTTGATATTTTCAACGGTCTTTAATTTCAGTCTCCTTTGACCTATCAAATTAGAACATTTTGACTTTTTAACTTTTGCTATTGGGTTTTCAGTGATCATTGTTACTTTGACATTTGGCAGGGATACCTGGATGCTACAAACAAGATGGTAAAAGAGGATTGTGATCAAACATAGGTTGATATTGCACAAATCCATCTTCATGGATGCAGGTGCATGCTAAAAATGCCCTCACTTGAATCCCATCTTTTGCTTAGACATACTTTTAAGTTTTAATGATCACCATTAATCAGACATTGAGTTACGTATGTTTTCCGGAGACGTTCTTTTAATATTCATCATTAATCAATCATCGAATTAGATATGTTTCAACAGATATTGAATGAGGATGGAGATTAATTTTTATGTAAATTTATTATCATTATGTCTCCTTATTTCTGCACTTTAGGCTTAAGTTTGTCGGCTTATAAGTTTCTCTATAGATACAACACACTAGATCCGGGTAAAGTATTGAAAATAGCTCACATTTGATCATATATCGTGGTTGATAAAAATTCAACCATAGACTCTCGTCAAAACCCTCAAATGTTAATTCCATGTACAACCAAGTTTCTTCAAATTAAACTTCTCCTTTAATCAAATCATTCGGTTATTGTTTATCGATTAAATTTGAAAGCAACAATTTCTTTTATGGAAATCAAGTTTTTCTAATTTTAGAAGCTTATGAATTATGATCTTGAGAATTTTGTTTTTGTATTCGAATATGTAAATCATTATCTCTAATATTCATTATGTATATCGTTATCTATATTCAATTCAAGTGAATAAAATCCCCAAAGTTTATTGTAAAAACTAGTATGCAGCCCTAAAATATAATCTGTTATATTTTCATATTTTATTTATATATAAAATTAAAATTTCCACCATTATTGACTAAAAAACAGTAATCGTCACTCTCATCCTTTTTTTTAAGGATAAATATATAGAACTAAAATTAATAAATATATAATAAAAATAATATGACACGAAACAAATTATAACATCCCTATGATATCATCACTTAAATACAAATTCCATCACTCTCAATCCCTCTCTCATCAAAACCCTATCATATCATCAGCCAAATAAAAGAAAAAGCCAAAAAAATCAATAATGAAGTAATAATAAAAATATCACTGATGTAAGGAGATGAGAGCAATAATGAAGAAGAGCAATGAAGAGCAAAAGAAGCCAGTGAAACGCAAATTTAAAATTGAAATAGGACTCAGATTTATTTTATTTGGATTATTAATTTTAGTTCTATGTATTTATCCTTAAAATCTCTCTCTCTCTCTCTCTCTCTCTCTCTCTCTCTCTCTCTCTCTCTCTCTCTCTCACGTTGATCTCTCTCTCTTTTTCATCCCGTCGCCACCGAGAAGCGCGAATCTTTTCTGTTGAGAGGAGATCGGCTCTCTTATTTCTCTCACGCTTCTCCCTCTTCTTTCCCTCCCGATTCGAGCCAATCAAGTTTGGCCAGCGATGATTCAAGCTCTGATCTTCTCTACTGAGAAGAGATCGATGCTAGCGGTGGTCGTTATTGGTGTGGGTGGTTGCTGGTGGTGGTGGTTGAATTTAGGGATTAGTGTTTTGGCCATTAATTGTGTGGATGGTCTGGTGTTGATTTCTGGAGATTGATTGTGGTTTCAGCGAGGACACGGGTGGGTTGGTGGGGGTTCAGGTTTGTGGTAGTTGGTTTGTTTGGATTTAGTATCATTAAAGGGTAGAGAAGTATTTTCATTTCAAGCAATCAGCTGTGTTGTCTTTCAAGGGTAAAATAGTCTTTCCATTGACTGTTGTTTGTCAGAGTTAGAGTTTTTAACGGAAAAACTAACAGAAGGGGGTAATTGGCGAATATGTTTATTGTCAGGGGAGAGAATGGCCAATAAGCGAAATACATGGGGAGATTTACTAATATGGCATAATATATGGGGGAAAATGATACTATCCCCTTTTTTTTTTCCACTTTTGTCTTATTTTCCAGTTCAACCAAATTTAAAATCGGTTTTTTTTTCTCAAGTACCCACGTTCAATCATCACCATCATTAGAAAATAAATATAAAAGAAAAATATTTTTGTACTCATTAGAATTTGTTTTACTCAACTTAAATCCCAAAATAGAAAAACAAATATTGTTTTCCTCTTTTCACAGATTGATCTCTAAAGCAGTTTTCTTATGGTTTTGATCTTCTCACTTTTGTTCAATTTTATTCTTTGTTTTATTTTTATTTGATTATTTCACATCTCTTTTTCATTTCTCGTTTCAAATTTTCTAAAGAAAGAGAGGTATGTAAAAGAGGTATTATTAAAATAAAATAGAATGTTTATAGAAATTTAATGTTTTTTTTTTTTTTTTTTTTTTTAAATGGAGTGTCTTTAGAATATGAGTGTCAAAAGATAAAAGAGAAAATTTTGGAAAAATAAAGTGTGTTTATAATTTTTTTTAATTAAAATTTTTAAAATAAAGTGTCTTTAGAAATGTTGTATAAAAAGAAAACCATTGGATTATAAGAAGAAACTCCCTTAATAAAATATTGCAGGTAGGAAAGAGAAAGTTTTGCTCCCATAGTATACGTATTAGACATACTTTGAAAGTGAACAGAAAAGTCATATAAAATCAACACATGCACAAGTTACAATCCTGTAAAAGTACACAACTGTTCCATCATTATGTGAAGGACTAATTATGTTATTCAAAAGAATTTATGTTGAAGAAAGAACCTGCAAATGATCAAATTCACGTACGCTGGAACACCCGAGCTGGAAGATCAGACTGACTGAGAACCTTGCACCATTACTGTCCTTTGCATCAATCTTTACATATTCTGGTCTCTGCAAAGTAAAATATAAAGAATAATGTGGAATATAAAGCAAAAGTGGAGTGTAGAATAATGCTATCATGTAATTGTTGTTAGCTGCCTGAGCTTATAATTTGATAAACATTTAAGTGATGCAGAATTGGTATGTCATGCTTGATAGGGAGAGAGAGAGATAAATATAGCAGTAAGGAGACATTCTGGTAGTAATTACACTCAAACAACCAGCACTTTAGACTTTAGATTTTAGGCAATGGCACTCCTGTTAAGCAACTCTTTTACTTTCTAATTTTGCATATACACTATGCCTTTATGGTGTTACTTACCTACAAAAGAGCTGGGGTCACTGGAGGGGAAATTTCGGCTGGTCTGCACCTGTACTTGGGAAACAACACAACTTTCTTCACTGCCAAAATTAGGCTCTCAAGATGATGGTATTTTAGTTTCAAGGCGTTCCTTGGAATTACTACCAGAATGCTAGTTTTGGAGCTTAGGCTTAGTTTATGTTATGCTTTCTTCGTTCTGTTTTTCGTTTTTTCAGTGTTTGCTGGTGTAATTTTTTCTGCTGTTTGGTAGCTGTTGGCCTGGTCCTTGCTGCCTCTGTTTGTTTCGTTGTTGGCTTTGGCCTTTTATAAAATTCTTGCCTTTTAAAAAAAAAAAGTTTGTGTGATCATGTCGTACCTATCCTTGCTTAATGTTTCTGCTTTATCTTTTATGCCATAGTTGGTCTTGCTCAAATGCTGGTTGTGACTTGTGAGCTCCTAGAAGAGATTATGTTCATGGCTTCTTGATTTGTTCAATTGTCGGATTTGGTGCCTGCATATATATACTATGGAGGCCCGTATGCAGGCACGGGCTGAGGTATGTATCAATTAAGTTGCATCTCTTCATATACATAATACATTATACATACATGTGATATCTAACCACCTGAGACTCACTCACCACGTACAAACCGATGAAGTCGTTGCCTTGTTGAGAAGCCAACTGTGCTTATAGGCCGGCAGCCTTGCTTGTCTCATTGCTGCCTCAACAGGTATAAATATTTATCTGTCTTGCTTGCACCATTGCTCGAGGACTCGAACCCACAACAATTACATGATAGCATTGTAATGTAAGTTTAATAAATTTATGTAAAATCAACATCAAATATTGAAATGATAATAATAATAACATGAAATGCTTGTACAATCCTTTTTATTTATTATTATCTTTACCTCATAATTATTCACGCATTAAATCCATCACATCTACTATACCTAATACCTTTGATCGGAAAGAAAAAAAAAAAAAATTAACACATACAGACATAAAAAATAAAAAATAAATAAATAAATAAATAAACAAAACAAAAAATTTAAAAGAAAAAACAGTGAAAATGAACTAAATGTGGTGTTTTGTGAATATATATATATAGTTAAAATTTTGGAAATTTTTTGGATTCAAGAACTATTGTTAAAATGAACCTTTTTTTTTTTTTTTTTTTTTGGATTTGAGAAATTTTTTAAATGTTTTATGAGTCGTATAAGTCGTTATTTGAGCAATCTAGGAGGGTTTAACACTTGCACACCAAGTGTTTGATTAAAAGGAGTGATTGTAGTCCCCTCTAGTTAATATAACCTTTCATTATTCCATTGGCAATCTTACATAGACATACTGCACTCTTAATTATTTTTATGTGTAAAAGGACGGTTTTACCCCTTGATCAACTCCAAACCATTAAACTGGTCGTTAGTTAACTTTTTTTTCAGGGGAGGTTTGTGCAATTAAAGGAAAAGTTAAATATGTATTCAATTTCGCCTAAACTCAGGGGCGTTTATACAATTAACAAACAGTTGATTACCAAATAAATAGCCAAACCCTAATCACAATTTCCTCTGTTGCCAACGAGACCCATTCTCTTCAACAGTATCGAATTGCCTTCGTCCACCGTCGAATCGCCGGAAATATCTGTGGGAATTATTGAACTTGTCTCAGGTTAGCGTGTGTCTCTCATTCATTCTGGGTATCCTTTGAAATTGTTCCCTTTGTTTTATAAATTCAATTTATTTTTTTTATTGTCAAAGCAGTATAAGTTCATTCTCTGCTTTCTCTAGAACAAAAATTTATCTTTAAACAAAAGAAAATAAATTTACTAGAATAAATATTGAAGGTTTGTCTTCATGTATTCACTTATAGATGGAGTACATGAAGCCCGTGAATTTCCACCAGGAAATTTTCAAGGAAATTTTGATAAAGAGAGATCATTTGAAACCTGGTCGGTTGCTGGGTTTGGATGTTAGTGATAAGTATGTGTCGTTGGCCGTGTCAGATTGGAAGAACTTAACTGCTGTGCCTTTAAGGTATCAAATCTCTTATTATATTTCATGTTTGTTATTATGTTCTCAATATCTTGTAATGTGAATTTTTTTCAACATAGCAGAGCTTTGGATAGGCAGGAAATTAATATGAGTTCGATGGCGGATATGATTCAATCTTTGGTAAGTTTAACTATTCTGTGGACTGTGAGTGTGTTTTGTTTCAACTGCATATCTGATGTGGTACCATTAAAAATTTTGAGTCATTTCTGTTGTTATTCAGATCTCTGAGCATAATCTAGTGGGTTTCGTTGTTACCTCTAAATATACTAGACCCATGGTGAGTCTTTATGTCATGATTGTTCAAGATTATCTTCTATTTGTTCTCAGTCGTGATTATGTTATTTTCTTTTTATTTGATTAGGATACACAAACGCGGATTTTTATTGACGACCTATGCAAAACAGGAAAAGTTGAAGGTTTAAAGTATACAGTTTGGGATTGTGGCGTTACATCAAAGGTATATGTATGTTTGATTTGTAAAGTACAACCATTACTACTCATAATAGTTCAAACACAATGAAGGCCAAGAGTGTATTCATTTGTAGTGTGGCTTATTGGAAGATTTGTCAAGTAGATGTTTGTGACTATTAAATAAGCTTAGTTTTCTGTTAGAATTGCTGATGACAATTATTTTATTTGTGAAATTGCCGAATATTATTAGCCATTAGTGATGCAAATTGTAAGATCTATTCATTTTGTTGACAGAATGCAGAATTTGTATTCAAGCAACATCTGAAATTTATAATAGAGAATTTGCCTCAGCCTCAGCCTTGGGCTCAAGGTCAGGACTTGTCAAAGACAATTATGGAGAAGTGTCAGCCTCAGCCTCAGCCTTGGGCTCAAGCTCAGGACATGTCAAAGACAATTATGGAGAAGAGTTATGCTGTTTCTACCCTGCAGGTAATTGTTTTGGTTCATTTTTTGACAATAGTTTGTATTCCAATGTTTTATGAATTGTTTTGGAATCCCAAGGAAAATGAAGAAATGGCCTATTAACACTTGTCATATTGGAGAAAATCTTTGGTGCACCTGTTGATTGGTGCATCAACAATGTGGCAATTATTTGTCTCGGTTTTCACACATTCTCTTTCCTAGTTTTTCACTTGCTTTTTCAAAATTATTAATATATCAGTTATTTGTCTTGGTTTTCACATAATATCTTTCATGTTTTCTCACTCTCTTTCGTCCTAAAAGGTTTTATTTATTTTTTATTATTTTAAAGTTAATATTGTTGATATATCAATTTTTCTGTGACCGTGTGCACTACATATCATCCCATTGACATAAGAGATTTGACATAGACCATTCATTTATTTAGATCAAGCCAGATGAAATTTGGTAACTCTTAAATTTTTTTTTATTAAGTTATTTCAAAATTTTCAACGGTCTTTAATTTCAATCTCCTTTGACCTATCAAATTAGAACAATTTGACTTTTAAACTTTTGCTATTTGGTTTTAAGTGGCCATTGTTACTTTGACATTTGGCAGGGATATCTAGATGCTACAAACAAGATGGTAAAAGAGGGTTGGGATTAAACATAGGAGGATATTGCACAAATCCATCTTCATGGATGCAGGTGGATGCTAAAAATGCCCTAACTTGAATCCCATCTTTTGCTTGGACATATCCTTTTAATAATCACCATTAATCAGACATTGAATTATATGTTTTCTGGAGACGTTATTTTAATATTCATCATTAATAGTCATCGAATTAGATATGTTTCTACGTTGAATTTTAAGTGTACTAATGGTTTTTTTATTTGGTACTATTGTTATTGATAAAGATAAAGATGTTTCAACGGATATTGAACGAGGATGGAGATTAATTTTTATGTAAATTTATTATTATTATGTCTCCATATTTTCTGCACTTTAGGTTTACGTTTGTCTGCTTATAAGTTTCTCTATATATACAATATCTATAGATATAATACACTAGATCCAGGTAAAGTATTGAAAACAATTCACATTTGATCATGTGTCGTGGTTGATAAAAATTTAACCAGACTCTAGTCAAAACCCTCTAATGTTAATTCCAAGCACGATCAAGTTTCCTCAAATTAAACTTCTCCTTTAACCAAATCATTAGGTCATTGTTTATCGATTAAACTTGAAAGCAACAATTTCTTCTTTGGAAATCAAGTTTTTCTAATTTTAGA
This sequence comes from Acer campestre, assembly GCA_954870605.1. Taxonomy (NCBI): domain Eukaryota; kingdom Viridiplantae; phylum Streptophyta; class Magnoliopsida; order Sapindales; family Sapindaceae; genus Acer; species Acer campestre. The sequence continues at coordinate 63,779,784 of OX940799.1, forward strand.
AGCTTATGAATTATGATTTTGAGAATTTTGTTTTCTAATTCAAATATGTATATCATTATTTATATTCCATTCAAGAGAATAAAATCCCCAAAGTTTATCATAGAAACTAGTATGCAACCCTACAATATAAATTTAAAAATCATAAAAATTGGGCATGATCTTGATCCAGAATTTTAATGTGTCATGTTTTCATATTTTATTTATATATAAAATTAAAATTTCTACCATTATTGATTGAAAAATAGTAATTACCACTCTCATTTATAAAGGTTTGGGAAAGTTATCAAGTCAACTAATTTTGAACTCGAGGTAACTTCAAACACACTGTTATAACTTCAAAAATATATTTGATTGGATCACGAATAGTTTTCTTCAAACAAATTTTTTCCCTCATCTTGAAACAAATCATTCCCTAAAATATTGCGAAACAATAACCACCATAGATGTAGAAGAAATCTAAATATAAAAATTCAACTTATCTTCTATGAGAAAGAAAAAATATTAAATTTCATAAAGTCAACGTTTTGGCTAGAAATATAATATTTATCAATTCTCTTCCTAACTTTTTCATAAATCATAATTGATCCAAAATAGACTCATATGATTATTGGAAATAATACAATTATTCTAATCTTTATTCACTGGATATATAAAACATAGTCCCTAATTACAACACAAATATTTTTTTAAAAAAAATTACAATACAATTTTACAAAAATTCAATTTATAAGATTCAGCTAATTACTTGAAATTAAAAACAAAACTAACTACTTTAAAATTGGCTAATCTAATTCTTCAAAATTCTATTTAATTTTTTGGATCGGCTATTTAATTTAATACAATTATACTAAAAGAATAAAATATATATTTAAAAAATATATTTAAAAAATATATAAGAGTATCAGGGCCAAACGCAGTGAAGTTGATGCCGATAATCTCCTTACCTGTTCTGGTTTTATGCTCCTCTTATACTTCAGGTTCAAAAAATTTTTGTCACTATTTGGACCGGGTTTTGTAAGAAAATTACCACTTTAATAACTTAAGTTTAAAAGGCACCTATTATGGTGAACGGACAAAAATGCCCCCCACAGTAACCTTCTTCACCATTTTGGTTTTTTTCTTTTCTTTTCTTTTCTTTTCTTTTAAAATCCTCCATCAATGGATGACAGTGGACCATGAGCACGCGTATGTCACCGTCGATGACCACGACCAAACACAATAGCGACCTTTTTTATATCCGAGCCTTTGTTAGTTGCATCTGAGATACAAACCCTATTATTAGTTGTTTTTTTTTTTTTTCAATTTAAAACCCTCTTTTGTAAACCTTAAACTGCTGTGTGAAAAAAAAAAATGATTGTTGAAAAGGCTCGGAGAACACGTAAAAAGTCTCGGAGAACACATGAAAAGGCTCGGAGGTTCAAAATTAACAAAAAAAAAAAATTGTTGAAAAGGCTCAGAGAACAAATGAAAAGGCTCAGAAAACACATGGAAAGGCTCGGGAAAGGCTTCAAAAGGCTCGGGGAAGACATTAGATGAAAAGGCTCGGGAAAGGCATGAAAAGGCTCAGGTAAGGCTTCAAAAGGCTCAGGGAAGGCTTCAAAAGGCTCGGGGAAGACATTACATGAAAAGGCTCGAGAAAGGCTTTACATGAAAAGGCTCGGGAAAGGCTTTACATGAAAAGGCTCGGGAAAGGCTTCAAAAGGCTCGGAGATCTAAAAAAATACTCGGATAACACATGAAAACGCTCGGGGAACAAATGAAAAGGCTCGAGCCTTTTCAATTGTTCTCCGAGACTTTTCAAAAAGCTCGGAGAGTGTTTCAATAGGCTCGGAAAAAGCGTTAAAAGGCTCGGAAACCCAGATCTTCATCTTCTTCTACATAAATTTTCATAAATTAAAATTATAACCATACCCACAACCAATGCGTCTGCTCAACAAATCAAACTAAATTGGAAAAAAAAAAAAAAAAAAAAAAGCCCTCTAGGGGCGCTACCCCCGCCCCCCCCCCCGCGAATGCATCTGCTTACCCACTAAACTAATTATTCAATAAAGATGTATTGATGTTCAACCTCCATTGGAGGTCTGTTAAACAGACCTCTATGAAGAAGATGAAAGAATAAAAATAAATAAATAAATAAAAAATCAAAGTAAGAGAATGTGTGTAAAGTAAAAGCATTTTTGGAAATCACTTACTTTAGTGCATTTTAAACTTAAGTTATTAAAGCACTCACTTTTCCACCAAATCAGCTGAAAAAGGTGACATTTCCCACCATTTCCACCTTATACTTCTCATCTCTACCTGCTGAAAAATCAAATGTAAAGCTGTTGGTAAATACTTTTTTTTTTCACAGAAATTGGACCAACATACAAACGTTCATGTTTACTTGAAACAATTTCTTATGTTATGCTAGACACTATAAGTAACAACATGGGTCTATTTCAGCATAAGAAGTGCTACAATGGGGAATGTTGTGGAGTGTGTTGTGCGTGAGGAAAAAGGGAAGACATCAATTATGAATCATGGAATTGATCAAAGAGAAAGAGTAATACTACTTTGCCTAAATTTGGTGTCTAAATCTAGTGCCTAAATGATGTGATAACACTATAATTCATTCATTTAAATCATGCAAATCGAATATAACCACTCTTGAGTGTGACGCTCGCAATCGTACGAGGTCAAAGTGTAGTATAAGTGTAAAGTAGGGAATCGTCCCACGAGGACTAAGGTTTCACTAAGTATTGGTTTTTATTGGCAAGCTTACTATTTGAACAATGATAAAAATGATTTCCAGATTTAAACACTAAATTAATCTAACTTGACTGATATACCAACTAAAATTTAAGCAATGATATAAACCACACAAAAAAGAGCAAATGTGATAATATGATGAAAGATGCTAGAACTAGAATCCACCTCACCCTTCTAAATGTTTTATGAGTGGTATAAGTCGTTATTTGAGCAATCTATAGGGTTTAACACTTGCACGGCATGTGTTTGATTAAAAGGAGTGATTGTAGTCCCCTCTAGGTAATTTAACTTTGCATTATTCCATTGGCAATCTTACGTAGAGATACTGCACTCTTAATTATTTTTATATGTAAAAGAACGGTTTTACCCCTTGATCAACTCCAAACATTAAATTGTTCGTTAGTCAACTTTTTTCAGGGGAGATTTGTGCAATTAAAGGAAAAGTTGAATACGTATTCAATTTGGCCTAAACTAAGGGGCGTTTATACAATTAACACACAGTAGATTACCAAATAAATAGTTAAACCCTAATCACCCCTTCCTCTGTTGCCAACGAGACTGTAATTCTCTTCTGTTGTTGAATCACCCCTTCTCTTCTGTTACGATTTTTTTATTGTCAAAGCAGTGTAAGTTCATTCTCTGCTTTTTCTGGAAAAAAAAAAAATCTTTAAACAAAAGAAAGTAAATGTACTAGAATAAATACTGATGGCTTGTCTTCATGTATTCACTTATAGATGGAGTACCTGAACCCCGTGAATTTCTACAAGGAAATTTTCAAGGATATTTTGATCAAGAGAGATTATTTGAAACCTGGTCGGTTGCTAGGTTTGGATGTTAGTGATAAGTATGTGTCGTTGGCCGTGTCAGATTGGAAGAACTTAACTGCTGTGCCTTTAAGGTATGACATCTCTTATCATATTATGTTTGTTATTATGTTCTTAATATCTTGTAATGTGAATTTTTTTTCAACATAGCAGAGCTTTGGATAGGCAGGAAATTAATATGAGTTCGTTGGCGGATATGATTCAATCTTTGGTAAGTTTAACTAATCTGTGGACTGTGAGTGTGTTTTGTTTCACCTGCATATCTGATGTGGTACTGTAAAAAAATTTGAGCCGTTTCCGTTTTTATTCAGATCTCTGAGCATAATCTAGTGGGTTTCGTTGTTACCTCTAAAAATATTAGACCCATGGTGAGTCTTTATGTCATGATTGTTCAAGATTATCTCCTATTTGTTCTCAGTCGTGATTATGTTATTTTCTTTTTATTTGATTAGGATACAAAAATGCGGATTTTTATTGATGACCTATGCAAAACAGGAAAAGTTGAAGGTTTAAAGTATACAGTTTGGGATTGTCGCATTACATCAAAGGTATATGTCTGTTTGATTTGTAAAGTACAACCATTACGCTTCATAATAGTTCAAACATGATGAAGGCCAAGAGTATATTCATTTTTAGTGTGGCTTATCGAAAGATTTGTCAAGTAGATATTTGTGACTATTAAATAAGCTTAGTTTTCTGTTAGAACCGCTGATGACAATTATTTTATTTGCGAAACTGCCAAATATTATTAGCCATTAGTGATGCAAATTGTACAATATTTTCATTTTGTTGACAGAAAACAGAATTTGTATTCAAGCAGCATCTGAAAATTATTTTAGAGACTTTGAATCAGCCTCAAGACATGTCAGAAACAATCATGGAGAAGTGTTATGCTGTTTGGCCACTACAGGTAATTGTTTTGGTTCATTTTATGACAATAGCTTGTATTCCGATGTATCATGAATTATTTGGAATCCTAAGGAAAATGAAGAAATGGCCAATTAGTTTAGGGTAATATGAGCGATCTTCTTCAGATAGCTGAGAGCTGATGTCATTCCTCTGCCTTTTCAGCTTGCTCTGTTTCTCTGTTTTGTTTTGTGGGTGCATGGTCGTTTGTGTTATGGGTTGTTCGATGTTGGACTGGTTTGGCTATTGTCGTGCCTTGTTTTGTTTCTCTTCCCTGTTGTTGCTTGTCTTTTGCTTCTGGCCTGTTATTGGCTTTGCTTAATAAAATTCCTTAGCTGTTCAAAGAACAAAAAAAAAAAAACACTTGTCATATTGGAGAAAATCTTTGGTGCAACCACTGATTGGTGCATCAACAATATGCCAATTGTTTGTCTCGGTTTTCACTCATTCTCTTTCTTGGTTTTTCACTTCCTTTTTCCTCCTAATGAGATTTTTTTTTAAAAAAAAGTTAAAATTATTGATGTGTCGGTTATTTGTCTTGGTTTTCACATAATATCTTTCCTGTTTTCTCACTCTCTTTCGTCCTAAAAGTTTTTTTTTTTTTTTAATTTTAAAGTTAATATTGTTGATGTGTCAATTTTTCTATGATCAGGCGCACTGCATATCATCACATTGACATAAGAGATTTTGCATAGACCATTTAGTTATTTAGATCGAACCAAATGAAATTTGGTAATTCTTAAGATTTTATTTATCAAGTTATCTCAAAATTTTCTACGGTCTTTAATTTCAATCTCCTTTGACCTTAGAACATGCTGACTTCTGAACTTTTGCTATTGGGTTTTAAGTGGCAATTGTTACTTTGACATTTGGCAGGGATACCTGAATACTACAAACAAGATGGTAAACGAGGATTGGGATTAAAAATAAGTGGATATTGCACAAATCCATCTTCATGGATGCAGGTGGATGCTAAAAATGCCCTCACTTGAATCCCATCGTTTGCTTAGACATACTTTTAATAATCACCATTAATCGGACATTGAATTAGATATGTTTTCCGGAGACGTTCTTTTAATATTCATCATTAATCGGTCACCAAATTAGATATTTTTCTACGTTGAATTTTAAGAAATCTGCAAGTGTTGGAATTCATTGTTTACTAATGTTTTTTTTTTCTTCGGTATTATTGCTAATGATAAAGATAAAGATGTTTCAATGGATATTGAATGGGGATGGAGATTAATTTTTATATAAATTTATTATCATTATGTCTCCATATTTCTGCACTTTAGGTTTAAGTTTGTCGATTTATAAGTTTCTCTATAGATACAATATCTATAGATAAAATACACTAGATCCGAGTAAAGTATTGAAAACAGCTAACATTTGATCATATGTCGTGGTTGATAAAAATTCAACCACAGACTCTCATCAAAACCCTCAAATGTTAATTCTATGTACAATCAAGTTTCTTCAAACTAAACTTCTCCTTTAACCAAATCATTCGGTCATTGTTTATCAATTAAACTTGAAAGCAACAATTTCTTTTATGGACATCAAGTTCTTCTAATTTTAGAAGCTTATGAATTATGATATTGAGAATTTTGTTTTCGAAATCATTTTCTCTAATATTCATTATGTATATCGTTATCTATATTCAATTCAAGTGAATAAAATTCCCGAAGTTTATCATAAAAACTAGTATGAAGCCCTAAAATTTAAACTTAAAAATCATAAAAATTAGGCATAATCCTAATTCAGAATTTTAATCTGTCATATTTTCATATTTTATTTATATATAAAATCAAAATTTCCACCATTATTGACTGAAAAACGGTAATCATCACTCTCATTTATAAAAGGTTTGGGAAAGTTATCAAGTAAATTAATTCATTGTATTAATATCATGAACTCGAGGTAACTTCAAAAACACAATTATAACTCACTTACTATTTGTTTAAAATTCAAAAAGATATTCAATTGGATTACAAATAGTTTTCTTCAAATAATTTTTTTCCCTCATCTTGAAACAATCATTCCCTAAAATATTGAGAAACAATATCCACCATAGATGAAGGAGAAATCTAAATATAAAAATTCAACCTATCTTCTATGTGAAAGAAAAAATATTAAATTTCAATGAAGTCAACATTTTTGCTAGAAATATAATATTTATCAATTCTCTTCCTAACTTTTTCACAAATCATAATTGATCCAAAATAGACTCGTATAATTATTGGAAATAATACAATTATTCTAATCTTTATTCACCGGATATATAAAACATAGTCCCTTATTACAACAGAGAAAAGTCACTTTCAAAGTTTTGCTCCCATATACTTTGAAAGTGAACAGAAAAGTCATATAAAATCAACACATGCACAAATTACAATCCTGTAAAAGTACACAACTATTCCATCATTATGCGAAGAGTAAATTACCCTGGTGGCCATCAATTCTAGGAAAAAATACCAGTTTAATTACCAACAATTCCAAACGCATCAAAATGGCCACTCTTGGCACACATATTGTTAACGGTAGCTATTTTACCAAATTTCCGTCCAATTTATAACGGAAAGGCTGATGTGGCAAACGAAAGGGTATTTTTCGTCATTTAACACTATATATCTCATTTAATGCATGTCAGGATATTTTGTAATTTAAAATAAAATATTAACAAATATATCTAAAACAGTGTTAAAATTAATAAAGATTATTAAATTAAATTAAATTAAAAAATTATAATACAAAATTATAATTTCTCTCAAACACATTCAACCCCACCATCATCTTCACCCAATCATCGTCCCCACCACTTACCACCTCCATGCCTCTCCCTCTTTCAGAGTCTTTCTCTCCATCTCTCTTAAAAAATTAAAAACAAAATTAAATTAATTTGTCATTTTTTTTAATCTCTATCTCGTTTTCCCAAAAGTGAGTACATAATCGATCAAATCCTTCAAAACCCACAAAACTCACAACCAAAAATCATCAAACAACGTCAAGTACATCGACATCTAGATCATCTTCTTTGTCTTCGCACCTGAGCTCAAGTAGAGGATTTTGACATCTTTGACAAAGTGATGCGATCTCTATCTCGGTGCTCCATCGTGATGGAGTGATTAGAAAAAAAAAAAATTCTTCCAAGTATCGAATCTGTTGTTATTAATGTTGATGTTGAAACCAAATTGGTCAGATTGTAATTTTTTTGATCGATGATAGATCTAGTTCTAAAGAATTTGGGTTTTGTGAAGTTGAAATATTGTTATATTGTTTTGATCGATGACAATTGATGTGTTGGGAGTTGGTTGGAGGATTTATGAAGATCGATGAAGATGGGCTATGAAATTTTTTTTTTTAATGATTAATTTTATTTTTATTTTGAAAATTCTGGAGATCCAAAATTTTAAAGATTTTTAAATTTATTTTTCTGTATTGATTTTTTTAGATATATTTGTTAATATTTTATTTTAAATTACAAAATATCCTGACATGCATTAAATGAGATATATAGTGTTAAATGACAAAAAATACCCTTTCGTTTGCCACATAAGCCTTTCTGTTATAAATTGGACGAAAATTTGGTAAAATGGCTACCGTTAACGATATGTGTACCAAAAGTATCCAATTTGGTGCATTTGGAATTGTTGGTTATTAAACTGGTATTTTTGCCTAGAATTGATGGTCACCAGGGTAATTTACTCTTATATGAAGGACTAATTATGTTATTCAAAAGAATTTATGTATCAAATTTATGTTGAAGAAAGAACCTGCAAATGATCAAATTCATGCTGGAACACCCGAGCTGGAAGATCAGACAAGCTGACTGAGAACCTTGCATCATTAATGTCCTTTGCATCAATCTTTACATATTCTGGTCTCTGCAAAGTAAAATATAAAGAATAATGTGGAATATAAAGCAAAAGTGGTGTGTTGGACTGTTAGAGTATCCTATAGATTAGTCACGTCTATAGTTTTGCAGAAGAAAGGTATAAACCAAAATAGCGCAAGAAGCCCAAAAATTGATTGGGCAACAGGGAAATATGCTCATTAGAATAAAAAACCAGTTGCTTGATTAAATATTACCAATACAATATAATGGTTTTCTACTTAACTGCATAAAGATCAGATCAACGGCATAAACAGTGTAGTATTTCGCTAGTGTGCTAATATTCCATAAATGAAGCCCATCAATCAAATGTATTTATTCTATACATGCAAATAACAAAAAATCAAAGTAAATGAAGTAACCTGCGCCAGAACGAGAAGAAAGGGTGTAATTAATGGAATAACAACCTTTCTGATGAGGAATAGGGAATAATTATCTACATAATATTAGTTATCAATAATTATCTCATTAACGCTATGTTTGGTAGGAGCAGAGCCGTCTCCAGACATTTCGGGGCTTAAGCAATTTCATGATATCAACAGAAATCGGGCCCCATATACCAAATACAATGTAATTATATTGTAACATGCACTGATGCACAACTCATCAATTCATACAAGTTTCTCACAAATTCAACAAGTGGAGCAGCACAAACAAGTAATTAAATTCCAATTAAATGTACCCGCAACAAAAAAATAAACAAGAGAGCCAAAAACATTACCTCTTCGAAGCAATTCGATGTCTGCTATTTTTTCCTTTCTTGGTTGTCTTGTGTTTCTCCTTTTGCTTTCCTTGTGCTTTGGTTGGGTTTTTTCTAGGTTGTTTTCTTTTCCTTGTTCGTTTGTGTTACTGCTGTTTTGAATCTTTGAATCAAGTAAAAAAAAAAAAAAAAAAAAAAACTTCCGCTAATTATTTGGGCATTTTTTAAATTAGAATTATAATTAGAATTAGTGGGCCTTTTAAAAAAAAAAAAATGATATGGTTAGAAATTAGAAATAGTTGGGCCTTTTTTACATTTATATAAATTGCATGTCTTGGATTGGGCCCTTTTTTAAATATAAATAAATTGGATTTTAGGACCCCTGATTTTACAAAAGATGAAGAGGTTAATTGGGCCAATTGGGGGCCCCAGCAAGCTGATGTGTTTGCTGGCCTTATGGGCCGGCCCTTGGTAGGAGGGAGGGAAAGTATAAGAGATGGATGAATTAAGAAGGATAGAGAATATAACATATATCATTCATGTTGTTTGGTAAGTTAGGAAGGATGGAAGATAAGTCTCCATTCCTTTGTTTGGTATTAAAAATAGAGTTAAATAGATTGATTGATATATAATTGTAAATTTACTATATTGGTGGATCCTGAGAGAGCTGAAGTCTCTCCTCCTTCTCATCTGTCCCATGAAGGGAGGATGCATTTTGGTGGGCCCTGAGAGAGCTGAGATCCCTCCTCTTCTCCTATCCACTCTCGTCTCTCCAACCAAATAAATAAATTTTTAAGTTGAATAAATTTATTTTTTTTAGTTCAAAAATTAATTTTTATATAAGTATTTTAAGTTTTAAGAAAAAAATATATTATTTATTTATTTTTTAAGTGTTAACACAGGTATAAATATTTATCTATCTTGCTTGCACCATCTATTATATTCGTTGCATTTATCGTTATTGCTCGAGGACTCAAACCCACAACAATTACATGATAGCATTGTAATGGTAAGCTTAATAAATTTATGTAAAATCAACATCAAATATTGAAATGATAATAATAATAACATGAAATGCTTATACAATCCTTTTTATTTATTATTATCTTTATCTTATAATTATTCACGCATTAAATCTATCACATCTACTACACATAATACCTTAGATCAGCCACACACACACACACACACACACACACAAAAAAAAAACATCCAATTAATACATACAGACATCAAAAAAACAAAAAAAAAACAAAAAAAAACAAAATTTTTTTTAACAAAAAAAACAGTGAAAATGAACTAAGTGTGGTGTTTTGTGAATATATATATATATATATCTTGTTAATTGTAATTTAATAGTTATAAGAGTCGTTATTTGAGCAATCTAGAGGGTTTAACACTTGCACGCCAAGTGTTTGACTAAAAGGAGTGATTGTAGTCCCCTCTAGGATGACTTGGTAATATAACCTTGCATTATTCCATTAGCAATCTTACATAGACATACTGCACTCTTAATTATTTTTATATGTAAAAGGACGGTTTTACCCCTTTATCAACTCCAAACCATTAAATTGTTCGTTAGTCAACTTATTTCAGGGGAGATTTGTGCAATTAAAGGAAAGTTGAATATGTGTTCAATTTCGCCTAAACTCAGGGGCGTTTATACAATTAACACAAGTAGATTACCAAATAAATGGTCAAAGTCTAATCCCCCCCTCTTCTGTTGCCAACGAGACCCACCCTAATTCTCTTCGTTGTCGAATCACCCCTTCTCTTCTGTTACAATTTTTTTATTGTCAAAGCAGCGTAAGTTCATTCTCTGCATTCTCTGGAAAAAAATTTTGTCTTTAAACAAAAGAAAGTAAATGTACTAGAATAAATATTGATGGCTTGTCTTCATGTATTCACTTATAGATGGAGTACATGAAGCCCGTGAATTTCCACAAGGAAATTTTCAAGGAAATTTTGATCAAGAGAGATCATTTGAAACCTGGTCGGTTGCTGGGTTTGGATGTTAGTGATAAGTATGTGTCGTTGGCTGTGTCAGATTGGAAGAACTTAACTGCTCTGCCTTTAAGGTATCAAATCTCTTATTATATTTCATGTTTGTTATTATGTTCTCAATATCTTGTAATGTGAATTTTTTTCAACATGGCAGAGCTTTGGATAGGCAGGAAATTGATATGAGTTCGATGGCGGATATGATTCAATCTTTGGTAAGTTTTTAACTAATCTATGGACTGTGAGTGTGTTTTGTTTCACCTGCCAACGCTTAATCTTATATCTTAGAACATATCTAATGTGGTACTGTAAAAATTTTTGAGCCGTTTTCATACTATAGAGTCTTTTTTTTTTTTTTTTTTTTCTTTTCTTTTCCATTTTTATGCAGATCCCTGAATATAATCTAGTGGGTTTCGTTGTTGGCTCTAAACGTGCTAGACCCATGGTGAGTCTTTATGTCATGATCGTTCAAGATTATCTCCTATTTGCTCTTAGGCGTGATTATGTTATTTTCTTTTTATTTGATTAGGATGCACAAACGCGGATTTTTATTGACGAACTATGCAAAACAGGAAAAGTTCAAGGTTTAAAGTATACAATTTGGGAATTTGGCATTACATCAAAGGTATGTGTCTATTTGATTTGTAAAATACAGCCCCTACGAGTTTCATAATAGTTCAAACATGATGAATGCCAAGAGTGTATACATTTGTAGTTTGGCTTATTGGAAACTTTGTCAAGTAGATGTTTGTGACTATTAAATAAGCTTAACCAACGATGACAATTAGTTTGCCTGCAAAATTGCCAAATATTATTAGCCATTAGTGATGCAAATTGTAAGATATATTCATTTTGTTGACAGAATGCAGAGTTTGTACTTAAGCAGCATCTGAAATTTATTTTAGAGATTTTGAATCAGCCTCCGGACATATCAAAAACAATTACGGAGAAGTGTTATTCTGTTTGTGCACTACAGGTAATTGTCTTGGTTCAATTTATGACAATAGTTTGTATTCCAATGTTTTATGAATTTATTTGGAATCCAAGGAAAATGAAGAAATGGCCAATTAGTTTAGAGTTTAGGGTACTATGGTCGATCTTCTTCAGATAGCTGAGAGCTGATGTCTTTCCTCTGCTTTTTCAGTTTGCTTTGTTTCTCTGTTTTGTTTTGTGAGTGCTAGGTCGTTTGTGTTATTGGTTGTTAGATGTTGGACTGGTTTGGCTTTTGTCGTGCCTTGTTTTGTTTCTCTTCCCTGTTGCTTCTTGTCTTTTGCTTCTGGCCTGTTATTGACTTTGCTTAACAAAATTCCTTATCTGTTCCAAAAAAAAAAAAAACACTTGTCATATTGGAGAAAATCTTTGGTGCAACCACTGATTTGTGCATCAACAATATGTCAATTATTTGTCTCGGTTTTCACTCGTTCTCTTTCCTGGTTTGTCACTTCCTTTTTCATCCTAATGTGTTTCTATTTTTTTTTTTTTTTTTAAAGTTAAAATTATTGATGTGTCAGTTATTTGTCTTGGTTTTCACATAATATCTTTCCTGTTTTCTCACTCTCTTTCGTCCGTGTCAATTTTTCTGTGACCGGGTGCACCGCATATCATCACATTGGCATGAGATTTGGCATAGACCATTCAGTTTTAGATTGAGGCATATGAAATTTGGTAATTCTTAAAAATTTTATTATCAAGTTATTTCAAAAATTTTACATTCTTTAATTTCAATCTCCTTTGACCTATCAAATCAAAACAATTATGTTTTGACTTCTGAACTTTTGCTATTGGGTTTTAAGTGGTCATTGTTACTTTGACATTTGGCAGGGATACCTGGATATTACAAACAAGATGGTAAAAGAGGATTGGGATTAAACATAGGTGGATATTGCACAAATCCATCTTCTTGGATGATGGTGGATGCTAAAAATGCCCTCACTTGAATCCCATCTTTTGCTTGGACATATTCATTTAATAATCACCATTAATCAGACATTGAATTTGATATGTTTTCCGAAGACATTCTTTTAATATTCATCATTAATCGATCATCAAATTAGATATGTTTATGCATTGAATTTTAAGAAATCTGCAAGTGCTGGAATCCATTGTGTACTAATGTTTTCTTTTTTTTGGTTATATTGCTAATGATAAAGATGATTCAACGGATATTGAATGAGGATGGAGATTAATTTTTATGTAAATTTATTATCATTATGTCTCCATATTTTTTGCACTTTAGGTTTAGGTTTAAGTTTGTCGGTTTATAAGTTTCTCCATAGATACAATACATTAGATCCGGATAAAGTATTGAAAACAGCTCATATTTGATCATATGTTGTGGTTGATATATACAAATTCTTCCATAGATTCACCAAAACCCTCAAATGTTAATTCCATGTACAATCAAGTTTCTTTACATTAAACTTCTCTTTTAACCAAATAATTCAGTCATTATTTATCGATTAAACTTGAAAGCAACAATTTCTTTTATGGAAATCAAATTTTTCTAATTTTAAAAGCTTATGAATTATGATCTTGAAAATTTTGTTTTCGAATTTGAATATGTAAATCATTATCTCTAATATTCATTATGTATATCATTATTGATATTCAATTCAAGTGAATAAAATTCCCAAAGTTTATCATAGAAACTAGTATGCAGCCCTAAAATATAAATTTAAAAATCGTAAAAATTGAGCATGATCCTGATTCAGAATTTTAATCTATCATATTTTTATATTTTATTTATATATAAAATTAAATTTCCACCATTATCAATCGAAAAATTGTAATCACCACTCTTATTTATAAAGGTTTGGGAAAGTTTATCAAGTCAATTAATTCATTGTATCTACATCATGAACTCGAGGTAACTTCAAACACATAATTATAACTCACTTCTTTTCGTTTAAAATTCAAAAAGATATTCGATTCGTGATCCATGAATAGTTTTCTTCAAACAATTTTTTCCCCTCATCTTGAAACAAATCATTCCCTAAAATATTGAGAAACAATATCCACCATAGAAGAATGAGAAATCTAAATATAAAAATTATACCTATCTTCTATGAGAAAACAATATTAAATTTCAATAAAGTCATCATTTTTGCTAGAAATATAATATTTATCAATTTTCTTCTTAACTTTTTCATAAATCATAATCGATCCAAAATAGACTCATATAATTATTGGAAATAATACAATTATTCTAATCTTTATTCACTAGATATATAAAACATAGTCCCTAATTACAACACAAAACTATATAATTACAATATCAAAAACCTAATTTACAGCTATCTTAACACTCCAGCCCCCTCGAGTTGGTGATTAGAAATTAGATCATGTTCATCATACACGGCGTATAGATTATGATTTTTTTTAAAGAGAAATACAAAACGCAGTGCAGAGTAGCCCACCAGCATAATATTGTGTTCGTGATTTTGTGCATCGGCTCTAACGAATAGTGATGTAGAGAATTCAAGAAGCTGGAAACTATCTTCTTTCGGTAATAGAAATTAGAAATAGGTAAATTACCTCTACATTTTATTATTATAATAACAAAAAAAAAAATTCTCTAATGAATGACATATGAATCAATCCATTTAATATATTTTGAATCAAATAAATTTACTTTACAATGTTTGGCTGGTTTCCATGTGACATTAATATATGTTAATTGTTAGGTAAGTTTATTTTTTAATCGTGTTTCCATTTAAAAGAATAAATAATAATCAATTTGTTTTTCAAAAGGAAAGTTTACCGAAACGTGAAGGGTAATCTGGTCCATTAAGAAAAATCCAACGTGTCGAGATTTTTAATTTCTTCTTCTTCCCTCCAACCTCATCTCGTCTTGGAGATAGATTACTTTTAACTTCTTGCTACAACTTCATATATGTTATATTTTGCAAACTATTTATATAAACTATTCATATGTTTTGTTTACTATTTTAATTGAATCTATATTTTGCATTTTATTGATATTGTTTTCA
This sequence comes from Acer campestre, assembly GCA_954870605.1. Taxonomy (NCBI): domain Eukaryota; kingdom Viridiplantae; phylum Streptophyta; class Magnoliopsida; order Sapindales; family Sapindaceae; genus Acer; species Acer campestre. Next base: position 63,794,844 of record OX940799.1, read on the forward strand.
AAATTAATATTTTATTAAATAATTCTCATTATATCTCCCATCTAATAATAAAATAAGACTTTTTTTTTTAATTTATTTAACGAGAAAGTGCTTGTTACTTTTATTTTTATTTTTGTTTACTTTTATAATCAACAATTTACTAAAAAATTAATAATTTCTATTAATTAGTAATTTAAATCGGAAATCGTTGAATTACCATTGACAATCGTCGCCATTGGAAATAATTCTTTATAGATAGTCGATCTCCAGTATACTTTTGGAGGGAAAGAATAGCGTTAAAATTTTATTTTATTTTTTTGTCAACTTAAAATAATAGTCATAGAAAAAATTATTGCTCAACTAAAATTATAGTTATTACTAGTAAAACGGCCCGCGCTCTGCTGCGGGAGTATTATACCGTTTTATATATTATTTTCAATTTTAATAAATTTATTGATCTAAATTATGAAACAAACAAAATTAAAATATAAAAAATATATTAATCAAAAATAAAATGCAAATATATTTTCAAATGTAAATTCATCATCCTCTATCTCTTCTTCAACTCTTGACCATCCACTATCTCTACCAAACAATTTTTTTTCTCTCAACAATCAACTCATCTCTCATCTAAATCATCTGTTTTATCTTTGTTTTTTTTTTTTTCTCTTTCAGACAGAGAGAGAATAATTATTCATTAAAAAAATTTAAAAAGTAAATAAACCATTTGAAACTACCAATCGCTAGGACGCTGTCACAATAAATCTATGAACACATCATGTGATTTGACAAATATAAATAAGATATAATTACTTTGGTGGATATCTATTTAGTTAAACTCTATCAAAATGGTCATTAGATTGGAAATTTGTTTCAAAATGACTATTTTGGCAAACAATGACAATTTCCATCACACTATTTGTCAAAATAGCCATTTTGATAGGTAATAACCAAATGGGTGGTCACCAAGGTAATTATCCCTATAAACAAAATTAAGATGAGCACACCACATATATCAAAAAATTCTCAGTAAACAGCAAATCAAAATATCAAACATCCAAACGTTATAAAAATCACTCCATTAGTTGACAACTATGAAAATATTCCACAAAAAGTCTCGTAACAAAGAGAAAGATAATGATAAGCTTACAGCTTGGAGTTGTGAGCTTTAGTGTTCGGAAGCAAATATCATATAGGGCTTTATTGTCCAAAACCATACATTCATCTACATTTTCAACCAACTGGTGAACAAAGAGGGTTGCATTGTATGGTTCGACAACAATGTTGGAAACCTTCAAGGATGGGAACACCAAGAAAGTGAGTATCATTCGGTTTGAGACAAAAATTTCCTCACTTCGTTTTTTCCCTCATAATTTTTTTTTTCTCGCAAATCGAGACTTATTTTGTAAATCTGAGACTTATTGGGTAAAATTCGAGGCTTATTCTGTAAATTTGAGACTTACTTAGGCAAATTCGATACTTATTTTGATAATTCGAGATTTATGGGGTATTTTTACAAATTTGAAATTTACAGAGTAAAAATAAGAATTTTTTTAAAAAAATATTTAGGTCGTCTTCTTCATCCATCAATGGAGGATGACACTGTTTCCAGATCGACGATGAAGGCTTGATTTTTTCTCTAGATTTCAACTTCTCGAGTGTTCGTCGAATAGTTTCTTATCTAATTTCAAATTTTGTCCAGCGAGAAGGCTACTCGCCTACTCGAGCCTTTGTCTCCAAAATAGCTACTCGATCGACGAAATCCAGCGAGAAGAAGTGACGAAGGCTCGATTTTGTCTTTGGAGACTACTCGTCTAATTTCGTTGTGCCTTCGTTTCAAGCTAATTTTGTCACCGGATTTTATCGCGCGAACCAACGAAGATGATGCCGTTTCTAGGCAATGACGGAAACTCGTGAAGCTGCTCAACAAAGACGATGAAGGCTCCGATTTTTGGAGCTCCTCCATTGATGGAGCTTTGAACTCCATCGATGGAGGTTTTTGAAAAATAAAATAAAAAAGGGACTAATAAGAGATAATTATTGAAAAGTGGGGGTATTTTTGTCCAAAATCAATCTTTGGTGCTATTTAAACTCGAGTTATTAAAGCAATGCTAATTCCAAAAGTCACTCTTTAAAATGTGCTATATTATATATATATATCACATGCTATGAGATGATTTGAATATGAGACATTATTAGGCTGAATGAGCGTTCTAATCACCAAGCCACATTGGGTGATGGTATATTAGAAAGTTTTGATGGTTGAGATTTTATCTTATATATAATTTTCGTATTACATTAGTTATTTATTTTCGAATGATTAAGAAAAAAAAATGATAACTAATTAATAATTTACATAGAAATATATTAAAGTTGGTTAGAATTAAAAAGGATGGAGAGATTTATTCAAAAAAAAATAAAAAAAAAATATGGAGAGAGATTGAGAGAAAGAGAGGCGGTGGGTGGGTAGAGAAAAAGAGAGTGAGGGAGGTGATGAGAGTACACCTTTTTTATTTTTTTTATTTTTATTTTTATTTTATTTTATTTTTTTTATAACAACACATTAATGGCATTGTTGTAAATAAATTAAAATCCCCTCAATTTCACTGTTACGTGAACAGTGAAATTGCATCTTGAGTTTTAGTATATATATAATATAATAGTTTGATACTTTCCGGTTCAAATAAAGGTTTATGTAATTGTGCTGAACTTCATGGGTGCTGAACTCCATGTCAAAATGATGAGAGAAGTTAAAAGTTTCGACAAGCCCAAATTGACAATCATTTTTTCAATCGAACACTTTATAATATTCCCCTAAGTCCATTTAAAAAGAATTCGATTAAATAATTTCGATTTGACGGCAAACTTGCAAATGATTTGATTAGATCCTTACACACCATTGAGATTGAGACAGATAGATGGGTCAGGATTTAACAAAAAAAATGTCCAAATGTGATATGATGATTTATAACATTAAGATAGAAAATTTTCACACGTGATATAATGAATTTCTAACATTAAAGATAGAAAAATTCGAAACATGGAGAGGAAATTAATTTGCCTCTAAAACAACTTAGATTAATATTTCGGTCCAGTTACAAACTCAAAGGGACTAAAATGAATTTAACCCTTTTTTTTTATTAGTATTAATATTCTTTTCTTGTGTCTTGATTTGTTAGTTTGATTTTTTTTTTTTTCGAGAATCTAATGTTGGTTCTGGACGCAGACGGTGGGCAGTTTCCTTCCAAAAAAAATATCACATTCATCAATGAAATGTATTCGAGGATAGATATCAGGACTTCCTGAAGACTTACAACGACAACTGACTCGAATACATCTCATCAATCAATGCAAAATTATTTAAAAGAAGACAATCATCAGCGTCAAAAGAAAAGAAACAGAGTAATATTAGATGCCACTTCATTCGGACGAAAGAAATGTTCATTTGAAAACCTGAACGGGGATTAAAGGGTCCAATCGAGTCAGAGGAAAATTTTTAGTACAGCTCTCTACAAAAAAATTTAGTTTTACTTTTGTTAATAACTTAATGAATAATGGTGTCTTTTTTTATATCTTTTATTTTTGTTTTTAGACTTAATCGAACAGAAATAATATAAACAAGGATAGATATACATGATCAGGATTCTGATTAACAAAGTGAGTACAATAAACGACTGAGTAAGCTCAATCGAGAGAATCAAATGGACTCCCACAATTGTTTATAGTGCCAGAGCCTATACACAACTGCCAATTGATTTATCAGAAAACAGCAAGCAACGAAACGGTGTCTTGTTGTTGTTGCAGGATCATTGTGTTTCTATTAATTTTGTTCCTCGAAAGGCTAATCAAGTAGCCCATGTATTAGATAAAAACGGTATCTCCTGTATCGAGGATATGTTTTGGCTGGAGGATTTTCCTCCCTGTGTTGATACTTTTGTTTTGGTCGAGTGCCGTTTTCTGTTCCCTTCAAAATAAATAAATAAATAAATTCCAACTCGGGCACAATCGAGCCCAATTACAGTATACTATAGAACAACAGAGCCCGGAAGTCTAAAAATACTAGAAAAACATTATTAAAAAAAAATTATGTAAATTACCGAATAATAATATTTGGACAAATAGAAAAACAACACAATATCAGAGGAAAAGAAAAAAAAAATGTTCAGAAAAAGAAAATTAAACTTAAAATTCAGAGATGATGAAAAAAAAGAATGTATAAATAACAAATAAATGCTTGAAATATGATGAAGAAAATTGGATATATTGTTAAAGAGAAAATTAAATCTTTGGATCTAACCCCTGAATAGAAAATAAAAGAGAAAGTATACAACTTGAAATCCAGAATTAATTAAAAAAAATTAAAAAATTAAAAAAAAAAAAAAAAAAAAAAAAAAAAAAAACTATCTTGCTATCAAAAATCTCTCGGTTTTAGTCGAATGCATCTCATCAATTAATGTGAAATTGATGAGATGAATTCCACAAAAACCGTTGAAGGATATATTGATGTAACAAATCTGCCAACATTAAAATTAAATACCACTTCATATAGGACAATTCGGACGAAAGAAATGTTTATCGCTTCAGGTTTATCTCAACAAGTATCGGGCCAGCAAAGGAGCTCCTAAACAAGTATCCATATTCACAAAGATATTTATCTCAACAAATTCAAGATTACATGGTTGTTAACACTTGTTTTAAAGTTATTCTAAATTCTTTCAAATTCATATAACAAATGTTCTACTTGCTACTACTTGCTAAACAGGAATAATAGATAAATATAATAAGATTTAAGTAAAATTAATAGCTAGAAAATCCAAGGATCTCAAGGATACAAATGAATATGTCATCCAACTAACTCATGAAGGCGATCGAACAATATATTCTTTTTTTATATTCCTAGCTATTAATTTTGTTTAAAATTTTATTATATTTCTATCAAATCCTAAATCTTTGCCCAGAGAAAGGTGAGATTGCTAGAAAAGTACATACTATCATAAAAAATTATCATGGAAAAGTATAAGCTATCATAGACAAATATTGTAAAGAGGAATCTCCAACTGTTTCTTATCAGGTATAACTGTATAAGATCTTACTAGCAGAATAAAGTTCAAATATATAAAATCTCAAATGTGAACTCTCATTCAACTTGAGAGTCGGGGAGGTCATATAGAACATAAGCCCTGGAAACCAAAGACATCAACAATTCATCACTTTCTTCAACAATTCTAGTGTGAATGATTATGATAAAAAAAGACCATACCATCACATATCTTAAGTTTTAAAAAATAATTATAAACAAAAAGATATTATTGAAATATCCTATCCACTTGGAACTTGATCTCTTGGTAAAACTTGGAATGACCGAGAGATGTATTTTTTTTATTAATATGTTTTTTTCATGTTTATGTAGTATGCCTTTATAAGAAAACAGATAAAGGACATGAAAAATAAAAAAAATAAAAATAAAAAATAAAAAATAAAAAATAAAAAAAATAAAAAGGTAAAAGTTTTGTTACATCAAAGAACTAACATTAGCTCAGGTGGGGAGTTCAAGTCCCACCATGATTTACAAGCATGTATGGAGGGTTGTACACTACAATTCGATCTCGACAAGATCAAACAGACCCTGACTCGTTCAATATCAAAATTGATTGTAATACTAGGGAAGAATCATATAAATAAGATCAGAATAACGGTACTCGGTTTTAATATATCAATATCACATGAATGCAACAGTTGGATTGGAATGTAGTACACAAGTGGATTAAAGGGTATAGCTATACCCTTTAATCCACTTGTAGTAAGCTATACCCTTTAATCCACTTGTGTACTACATTCCAATCCAACTGTTGCATTCATGTGATATTGATATATTAAAACCGAGTACCGTTATTCTGATCTTATTTATATGATTCTTCCCTAGTATTACAATCAATTTTGATATTGAACGAGTCGGGGTTTGTTTGATCTTGTCGATATCGAATTGTAGTGTACAACCCTCCATACATGCTTGTAAATCATGGTGGGACTTGAACTCCCCACCTAAGCTAATGTTAGTTTTTGATATAACAAAACTATTTTTTTTTTTTTTAATTGGTCACGTGATATGAACAAATTTATTGAGAACTATCACAACATAACATATAAATTAAGTAGACTCTGAGCATGAAAAAATTTAGTTTTACTTTTATTAATAACTTTGTGATGTCTTTTTTTTTATATCTTTTATTTTTGTTTCTAGACTTAATCGAACAGAAATAATATAAAAAAGGATAGATTACAGATTCTATAAACAGGATTCTGATAAACAAAGTGAGTACATCAGCCTTGTCATAAAATCCGAACCCATTTGCAAATGGTACCATATATCCTTTTTCCTATTATTTTCATTTAAAAGTAAAATATTGTTCGATCATTTGCTGACATATTCCTAAAAACAAAAATAACAGATCAAAAGATAATAAAAACATGTTATTAACAAAAAAAAAAAAACTAAAATTTTCTTTATCAATCGACTAAAATGAAACTAGAAATTTTATGGAAATAAAATTTTCTTTTTCAACCGATCTATTGAAATGCAGGTTTAAACCAGAAGAAGAGATGAGATCCGAAGGACAGAAGACAAGTTTGGTTCGGGTTAACTTTGAAAAAGAATGAGAGAAGGATACAAATTTGGAGATTTGTTTGGTTGAAATCTGAAAAATATAAAATATGAAGAATATTAAAAAAGACAAACAACCTTCTCAAGGGTTTGAAATAGCTACAGCCGCTTTGGCAACTCAAGATCAAGGGTGTTTTTTTATCCATCAAACCCTTCTCTTGGTACAATGAAGCCTAGAATTTCAAAACCTTTAAATGACAAATAAAATCCCAGATAAAAAAATAAAAACCAAACATAAAAAGAGAATTTGAAATCTGAGAAACCCAACTAAAAAAATTTAATCAAGTCAGAATGACAGTAAGAGAGAAGAGAGATGTGAGGAAACCCTTGTGGCTGGACTTCAATTATATAGAAAACTAAAAGTGTAGGGTTTCAGTGAGGAAACATCTCAGCCGCACATCTTGTTGGTGATGGATGTGATTCGGTGTGATGCAAGTTTGTGCCAAAAAATGCACCCGCAATTTAATGAGTGTTTAAAAAATTAGAGTGGTATAAATCTGTCGTAGGGAATCATATCTATGAGAGCCTATAATAATTAGTATGAGTCAGTCATAGGTAATACTTTCCCGAGAGTCTTATTGTTTATTGTTTTACAATTTCCTTTATAGAGTCTATAATAGCATTTTTTATTGTTATGGAAAAATATTACAACAATTCCTCTAACTAAATTCTCTCCCTCGAATTCTGATATACTTCTCTCTCTTTCACGATCTATATTAAATAAGAAATATTTAATATAACTTTTCATCGATGGCCTAATTGGGTTGATATTAGAAAATAATTATGGTTAAAATTGAAAATTCTTATTTTTTAAATATTTAAAATAAAATATTTTATTAATTATTAAAATATATTTATAGTTTAATCACATGAAAAATAAAATAAATTGAAAATAGAAAAAAAAAAAAAAAGTATAAAGTGGTGGAGTCCCACCATTTGTAGTTTGAGATTAAATAATCTCATCCCATACAACTATACAAGCAAAAAACATGTGAATAGGACTAAAATTAGTCGTATTCCATCCCATACACCAATGACCAAACATGCCTTTAGAGAAATCACGTGATTAGTACAACAGTAAGGCAAACTGAGTAGGGCAAACATGAGATTGGAAACTTCACATAATGAATCCAAATGGTACTCATTATGTTGAGTATGAAATTGCATTCATACAATCAAAATCACAAGGATTCATCAATTACATCACAAGCAAAATCGTTGTACTTGATATATGATATATGATATAGAGTAAAGGAGGAAAATGAGAATTTTTAGGACAGATTTATTGAAAAATTAAACAACTCATTAATATTTAACTAGTTAATAAGAAAAGTTTTTTGATCTCCTTGATAGTTTATATGGAATTAAGTATGACATCTTATATATATATAGTAATTTTTCAATGAGTACTTTTACGATGCACAATTTAAGCATTTTTGATGAAATTGCATATAATATATTGAATCTTGAATTTTATTTTTTGTATGCATCATAAGAAAATTAAAATACACATTTGGTAAAAATTTGGAAATTTTTTGAATTTGAGAACTATTTTTAAATATTTTATCTTGAAAAAAAACAATCGGAAAAATTTAGTTCTTGCACCCGAAAATTTTTAAATTTTTTTCCATAAATGTATTTCAATGTTTTCACTATCCATACAAAAAATCAAATTAAGATTCAATATATTTCATACAATTTCATCAAATGTGTTTAAAATGTATATTATAAAAATTAATCGTGTATATATATATACACATTAACCACATATTTACCTTAGAAAGTCCTATCCTCTGTATTAGTTTTGAGTGCTATTTGTAGCATTCTTTAATTTGAAATTTGTTTTGGACTTTTGACTCTTCCTTTCCAATTAATTACCTCCCAACCCTTTATATCTCACCCAAAAAACTAAAAGTGTTTGGGTTATGATCGGTCATTACCTAAGACCCAATACATGGAAGTGTAGTATGTGGTCCAATTTGTAAAGTAAAAAGAAAAAAAACAACGTCCTACACTCTTATTGGTGGGGTCAGTGTTTTAGACACTGACCGGTCAGTACCTAAACATTATTTAAAAAACAAAAATCGAAAATCAAAATTTTTATCGGAAACTTTTACTCTGACAAAAAAGTAAATGATGTATGTGGTTGAATTCCTAGTCAAAACTTAAAAGAATCAAGCAGATTTGTTTTGATTTTCAGGCATGTTATCCTTGAGATAAGATCCGTGAGATAAGGACTTATCATACTTTACTTGTCAAAGTAATTTGGTCGATATTTCCTGTCTCCTTAGTTTCAACCATTTAATTAATATTTCTCTGCAAAGGCTTAGAGCATCTCCAATAAGGTTCTCTATTTTTTCTTTAGATTTAGAGAGCCAATTGTACTTTTTAGGAATAGGAAGCCATATAAGGAGTGAAGACTCCAACAAGCCTCCCTAAAAATGGCTCCCTATTATTATTTATTTATTTTTAAATTAAAAAATTATTATTTTTAAATAAATTTAAAATATTATTAAAAGAATTAAATGGAGGAAAATAAATGGAGGAAAAGAATTAAATGGAGGAAAAAATGGCTCCCAATTGTACTTTGCACTGCCTAGCCGTTGGAAAAGAATTAAATGGAGGAAAATAAATGAATTATTTATGTTTAAATTAAAAGAATTTGAGTTAAATAAAAAATAAGGAGAATGAATTTGGACCATTGAAAATGAGTGATGTAGACTCATCCTCACCATCCATTTCATTTGAGGATAGAGAATCAAAAAATAGGGAGGATGTCTTGGCTCCCTAAATTTAGGGAGGCTTTGACCGGAATTAAAAATAGGGAGCGAGATAGGGAGCCTATTGAAGCACCTTCCGATCATGGCTCCCTAAATATAGTCAATGAGGTCTCCAATTCCGACCTATTGGAGATGCTCTTATAAGTTACAACAACCCGGTTGCTATCAATTAGGAAGTTCTAGTCCTAGCGAAGTACATAGCTAGAGCCTAGAAGTCTAGAAGAGATGATTTTAGTGAAAGTGTTTTTAAAAAACTACAAGAAATGAGAGGAACACTTGATATTATTTATGAGAGAGAGAAAAAAACGACTGTTTTGTGACTTTTGTCAGTACTGAGTACTTAAATATTTGTAATTAATGTTTTACTTGGATGGGGATTGGGAAGCCAAAGATAAAAGCATTTTAATTAGTAGAATTTCTTGACACTGAGGTAAAAAAATCTCTTCAATATAATTATTTAACCTAAATATGAAACTTATATTGTATAATTATTTTTAAAGATTACGGAGGTGAGTTTCTCAATTCCCTCGTACAAATGTAGACTATGATTTTTTATAATTTTCTACAAATGTTATTACTCGTAACATAAACGAGGAGAGGGAGTAAAATAAATAGTTATGGTGAGTGGTCATAATGTGGATACATAATTTTTTTTTATATAATTGCATTTGAGACGTGAATATGTAATTTTTATTTATTTTTTTAAAAACAATTTGGATCCATATTTAAGAGAAATGTTTATGTCTCACTAATAGAAACTCGAAAATGTATAATAGCAATAGAGATGCTCTAATGTTTTAAGTTGATTAACGTCTTCCAATTTTATTTCTTTCTTTTTTATGTTCAAATATATTACAATCTTCTTTAATTATATATATATATATATTGGTTCTCTAGTAAGGACGTCCTGAAATTATAAGTTAAGGATGTCAAATCACAGCCAAACATTCATATTGGGTGTGGGTATTTGCTATGAATATATGGATGTGGTTGTACGTCCTGAAATTTTATAACACAACATTCACTTTATGAAATTTCATAAATATTAGATTGGAATTTTTGTATGCATCATAAGAAAATTAAAATTTACCTTTATTAAATTTTTTTTTTTTTTCTGATTCGAGAACTAGTATTAATAAACCTTGTAACAATATTAAATGTGAATGTTAATGTGGCGGTTTGAGAGAGATATTGCAATTTATTGTGCTCGAAAATAAGCGATTATGTATTTGAATTTTTTTGGAAGAAAATCAGTTAATTTCAACAGAAAAAATCTGGTCAACAAACAAGCAACCAATCTTCTCTTACAAAGAATACTTTAGAGTTTAGACTGACACAAAATATTGTTTTGCAGAGAATCATTGACCCGACCCGATCACCCACACATAAGTCCTCTGCGTCTCTGCTTCAGTAAAAAAGAAAAGAAAAAGTATCACATGTTTCTCACCTTATTTAATGTTTTGTTTGGTTGGTAAAGAAAATACACGAAAATGGAATGTTATCATTTATGGGCAATAAAGGAGGCTAGACTCTATATTTGATTATTGGATGAAAATAGGTAATTTTTGACAGAAAATTTCTGGTCAAAAAGCTGCGCTTTAGACTGAAACAATATATTGTTTCAGAGAGAATCATTGACTTGTTTTTCTTTGGAAAAACCCTTTTATCCAAATGCAACCTGCCAAATTTTTTCAATATTTTCATAAATGTTTTGTCAGAAACTCATTAAAATATCTTGTGAACCTCGATTTAAATGGACATTGTGGACCAATAGCATGCAACTCCTTATTTATGAGATTATCAGATAAAAAATGATGACAAGAATGAAAAGTTTACAAAGTATATAACAAAAGTGCTAAGAGAGAAAGAAAAAACTTTAGAGCTTTTCATTAATTGAAAATATTGAAAATAGTTGTTATTTGATATTACAGAGTACTTAACAATATATGCAAATATACAATCTATTTTTTCACATACTAAAAGCATTTCTGAAATCTTAGCCGATCAAAATTGTACAGCTGATGTCAGATGAGTATCATCAGGAAGCTTTTTTGCTTGACAGTCTGTTCTTGCCGTGTGTAGCTTTAGCTTGCTACTTTGTGCTTTAGCATGCTTGCTGGCTTATCACATGGAGCCACCAGAATTTCCTTGGTAATCAGAGAATGGCGTGTGCGTTTTTGTTTTTGTATCTTTTTTTTTTTTCTTTTTTTTTTTTTTTTTTTTTTTTTTTGATAAAAATAACAACAATGAACACATTACATATCCAAATTACATAGATCAGGACATGAGTCCAACCAAAGACGCTCCCACGAAGAAAAAAGCTAAACTTGAAAGTCTAAGAGCCAAGGAATTTTCAGACCTGAAAACCGCTAAACACTTACTAATGCCTACATTTAAGAACAAAGACTTCATATCTTTCACAATAAATTTAGATTCCCCTACAAGAGGAATGAATCATTGAGGACAGAAACCATAGAACAAGAAATAATCTCAACAACATCAATTCTCAAATTATAAAATTGGGCAAGTAATAAAACCTTCCCTAAGAGCAATCACTCCCCAACTTCAGCATTAAAAGCACCTGTCAACCGATGAGAACGAGCTACCAAAACCAAACCTTTATCAACTCCTTCAATAAAAGCTGTTTTCTATCCAAACGGTGGTCCTCTCAGTCCACTGTTTTGAAACTTTCCCTGTTTTGTAGCTCTAGCAAAGTACATAGCTAGAAGTCTAGAAGAGATGATTCTAGTGAAAGTGTTTTTAAAAATCAACAAGAAATGAGATACGTTTTCTCTTTTGTCAGATACCATTAAAAAACTTGAGAACCCAGATTTCAATGGACCAATGGCATGCAACTCCTTCTTTGTGAGATTGTCAGGGAAAAAATGATGACAATAATGGCATGTTACTACTGTGTTAGTATCAAATCCTTCGATAAATCATAAATGCCGGTAACTTTTTGCTTTTCAAAAAAATAAAAAAAATAAAAGCTGTTTCTGTCCACAGTTTTGATTTGAAACTTACCCTGTTTTGTCTTTAGCCAAATAAGGAAATTCCTTTTTTTCTTTTCATTACTAATAAGTTGGCAGATCTTTTTTGGATACGAGTTGCTATTGTGCACCTCTGATATTCTGTGCATTTTAGTATTGAAAATTAAACATCAAAGACAAGAGCATTTCTCATATGGGGATTGGGAAGCCAAAGAAAAAAGCATTTTAATTAGTAGAATTTCTTAACGATGAATAGGTAATGAGGTAAAAAAATCTCTTCAATAGAATTATCTAACATAAATATAGAGTTTATATTGTATAATTATTTGTTATATATTTTGGAGGTGAGTTTCTCAATTCCTTCCTACAAATGTAGATTATGATTTCTTATAACTGTCTACTAATGTTATTACCCGTAAAATAAACGAGAAGAGAGAGTGAAATAAATAGTTTATGGTGTATTTTTTTTTTAAAAAAAATTGCATTTGAGAAGAAAATATTTTTTCTTTTTAAAAAAATAATAATTTGGAACCATATTCAAGAGAAAAGTTAATACGTCACTAATAGAAACTCAAAAATGTATAATAGCAATAGAAATGCTCTATTGTTTTAAGTTGATCAACATCTTCCAATTTTATTTTTTTATGTTCAAATATATTATAATCTTCTTCAATTTTATTAAGATACTTATAAAGCTTATTCAAATATCTTTAACCACTTTATGAAGCTTATTAACCACTTTCAACCACCTTCTGATTATCAACTACCCTCCCTCTCACACGAGTGTATTTTTGTCTACCCACACTAACTAAGGTGAACCATTACCACCTACTCCAGATATTGACACGTGTCCCAAACTTAACCCAAAATTAACTCAAAATTTAGGACACGTGTCAACACCTAGAATGACACCTAGAATGGGTGGTAATGGTTTACCCTAGTTTGTGTGGGTGAGCAAAATGCACTCCTCTCACACTCATCAAACTCTCCATTCAGTCAAAGCTATGGCAGAATATCTGTGGCACTATTGTACTGATACCAACTGTCCACACTCATCAAATATTAAGTTATCTAAAAAGAGTGATTTTTTAAAAAACAAAAAAATCGTTTTCTAAAACACCATTATCAATCCCACCATACGAATTTTAGAAGTATGTATAAAGAATTTTTTTTATATTTATGGAAGTAGATATCCGGTCTGTACATATTAGATAAATAAAGTTTATTTTATGAAGTCACTGGTCAGTAAGAACCACATAAGAGTGTATATATTGTAATTAAGTGGGTGAGCTACGACATGTTTTAATTTTTAATTATCATTTCTTAAAGTTCTAATTATGAATCATTTTGCTGGACTCTTTCTTTCCCTCATGTTTACTTTTATCCCTCCAAATCTTTCCATTCTTCTTATTTTTTTTTCCTCCCTACCAAACAGACTCGAAAGTGAACAGAAAAGTCATATAAAATAAACACATGCACAAGTTAAAACCCTGTACAAGTACATGAATATGTGAAAGACTGATTATGTAATTCAAAATAATTTAATTTATGCATCAAATTTATGAAGAAAGAACCTACAAATGAAATGATCAAATTCATGCTGGAACACCCAAGCAGAAAGATTAGACAAGCTGATTGAGAACCTTGCACCATTGATGTCCTCTACAAAAATCTTTACCGATTCTGGTCTCTACAAACTTACAAAATAAAATATAAAGAACAATATGGAAAATACAGCAAAAGTGGAGTATATTGGACTGTTGGAATATTCTATAGATGACATAGAACATCACTTCAAGTTGAACCGCAAAGAGTTGAGATCTGAAAAACCTTAAGAGACCTGCAAGAAAAATTAAATTTGAAAATCAACACAAAAAACTTAAAACAGTATCAAAAACAATATTAAGTAACTTTATTAAGCAGAAACTTCCATCACTGCTGGTTTCAAAACCTAACTGGGTTACCAAATGTTCAAGAGACAAACTTGCCGGCAGGAAACTTTCCAAACCCTCCTGGAGAGATTTAAAGCACTTTTTTAAAAATCTTTCCAATGGAAGAAAATGGATAATTTCCCTAAAATAAGTTAAAGAAAATATCAACCACAACCACATTACTTATTCACTTTGGGGTAATTATTCACTTTGGGACGAAACCCTTTCAAATAAGCAGGAATATGGGTTGTTGGGGGTAATCGTTAGAACACCATCTACCGACTTATCTAAAGGGTTTCATCTCTGTGGAATTCAGAGCAAGATGGACAAAATTCAAATAACAAAACTGATGAGTATGCAAGTGTGGCGAGAAACACTGGACAAACTTGACGGCAGGAAACTTTCCAAACCCTCCTGGAGAGATTAAGTAAAAGCACTTTTTTCAAAATCTTTCCAATGGAAGAAAATGGATAATTTCACTAAAATAAATTAGAGAAAATATCAACCACAACCACGTTCCTTATTTGGGTTAATTATTCACTTTACTCCACTGGAGAAGATACTGAAAAAAGGCTTTACTTAAGAATCACGCTCATGCCTTGTTGATTACCAGAGTTTAATGGTATGAACATACACACAAACATTGGTAATCAAGTAAAGAAGAAGATCTAATAAAACCAAAAATCAAACATTTCAAAAATCTGAACAAAAGAAGAAAATTAAGACAGAAATCTGAGAAAAAATAACAGATATCAAAGAAACAAAATAAAATCTTGAAATCTAAAAGCCCAATATTTTTACCTAAACACTAAATCTACACAAAAAAGTAGGCACATAATTGAAACCTGGCAGAATAAGTCAAAAATCGGAAGAGGAGAAAATAAGAGATGTCAGAAGGAAAAAAAAAAATTTTAACTTGAAATCAGATTTAATTTATAATTTAAAAAAAAAAAAAAAAAAAAAAAAAAAAAAAAAAATCAATCTTGAAATCAAAAGAAAATAATGAAAGCGAAAGAGAGAAGGAGAAAAGTTTAAGGATTGTTTGGTTGAGAGATTGATTTGAAACCGTCTGCTTGTATATATAGTACTCAAACTAGGTTTAGGTTAAATGCTTTTTATTTTTTCATCTTAATATTCAACTTTTGAGGTTTGACTCCTCCCATAATCCCATTGTTTAAACTTTAAAACGGAAAAAATAAAAACGACTGAGTAAGCCCAATCGAGAGAATCAATTGGACTCCCCCAATTGTTTATAGGGCCAGAGCCCATACAAAATTGCCAATTAATGTCTCACAAAACCGTAAGCAACGAAATGGTCTCTTAAGAGCATCTTTCCCCCCCTAAAAATATGGTACGTGTCCATAAAAGATAATAGGTTTCGGACAAATTTACTCACACATGTTATATTTTTGGGAGAAGGGTAATGCTTAAGTTTGACTAACAACAGGGAAGGTGACTGTCAATTAACAATAAATCCCCCATTTTTCTATTAATTGTTTCCTATAATTCTTTTAATTTTATGTATTTTTTTATTTCTTTTAAAATTCTATATATTCAATTTCAAATAATTGTTTTCTTTGGTTTATTTAAGGGTATTCTTGACATTTTATTTCTCAATCTTGGTAAATTAAACAAACCACATACAACCGTTAAATATAAGAGTAAAGTGTAGAGTAATGAAAAAAGAGAAAAAAGTGACGTTTCCAATTACATAAAGACCCAATTTTAAATCCCTCTTTTTATAATTTTTTCCCTATAATTCTGTTTTTTTTTTTTTTTTTCATTTCATTTAAAATTGTATATATTTATTATATTCAATTTCAAATAATTATTTTTCTTTTGTTTATTCAAGGGGATTCTTGACATTTTATTTCTCAATCATAATTTGGGGCAATTCTAAGACATTCAAAAAATATAAATTTCTTAAAAGGGTTAGTAAGGGAAATTTGAGTAAAAACTTATGAGTTGTATATTTTATTGTAGAAGGCGGTTTTATCCATTTTTTTCATAGGCATACTTAAAATACTCTATTTTACATATATATTAAATTTGGGGCAATTATAAGACATTAAAAAAATATATTTAAACTTTTTAGAGGGGTTAATATGGGGACATTTGAGCAAAAACTTACGAAACGCATATTTTATTGTAGAAGGCAGTTAAATTTTTTTTTTTTTTTTTCATTGAACTACTTAAAATAATATATTCTACCTCTGTATAAAATTTTGGGGCAAATCTAAGACATTCAAAAATATAAATTTCTTAAAGGGTTTTTTTTTTTTTTTTGGTTGAAATATTACATAAATTTTGGGTTTTTTTGGGGGAGGGGGAGGACTTGAACCCACGACCTCATGGCGTAAATTTCTTAAAAGGGTTAGTGTGGGAAATTTGAGCAAAAACTTACGAGTCTCATATTTTATCGTAGAAGACGATTTTATCCTTCTTTTTTTTTTTCATAGATCTACTTAAAATACTCTATTATACCTATGTATTAAATTTGAGAGTAATTCTATGACATTAAAAAATTATAAACTTCTTAAATGGGGTAGTAAGGAAAATTTGAGCAAAAAACTTACAATTCGCATATGTAGAATGCAGTTTTATCCAAATTGTTTTCATAGAACTACTTAAAATACTCTATTCTACGTACGTATAAAATTAGGAGTATTTCTATTTCATTCAAAAAATATAAACTTCTTAAAGGGGGTTAGTAAGGGAAATTTGAGCAAAAACTTACGAGTCAAATATTTTATTGTAGAAGGCGGTTTTATCCATTTTTTTCTCTCTTAAGTATACTTAAAATACTCTATTCTACCTATATATTAAATTTGAGGGTATTTCTATGCAATTCAAAAAAATATCAACTTCTTAAAAGGGCCAGTAAAGGACATTTGAGCAAAAGCTCACGAGCGTATATTTATTTGTAGAATACAGTTTTATACAATTTTTTTTTTCTACAGAATTACTTCAAATACTCTATTCTTCCTTCGTGAAAAATGTGGGGCAATTTTAAGACATTAAAAAAAATATATATATATAAACTACTTAAAGGAGTTAGTAAGGGAAATTTGAATAAAAACTTACGAGTCACATATTTTAGTGTAAAAGACGGTTTTATTCATCGTGTGTAGGCGGGTATTGATATGTTTTTTATTTTTATTTTTCCGCTTCTCCACATAGAGGGAATCTGAAGAGATCTGATGCAGATGTGTTATCTGCTCTCTCCACTAATTTTTGTTTTTGTTTTGTGTTTTTTCATTTTAAATTAATTTTATTGTTTTAATAAATAAATATAAATAATAAATAATAAATAAGTTTATGTTAGATGATATGGCAAGGGAAATTCATCATTTCAGATATTTGGCTAGTCAACCGTTATTATTAACGGTTTGACTCTAACGGTAGGGTATGTTTGTGTTGAATTTTTGAAACTTTCTGATATTTTGCCTAAATGGATAAATTCAAGGTATTTTAGTGCAACTAACCCTCTTTTTTTTTTTTTTTTTTTTTTTTTTTTGAATATACAATAACTGCCGGGACCCGGCGAGATTAGACTATACAAGCGTAGCCCGGACTACAGCTCCCACAAATGGGAGAGAGAACCCACAATTGGTGGGACATCACCCACCATTGGGATTAAAGGCCAAGGGGGACAAATAATAGAAATATATACATGTACACAATGGGCTTTGAACTTTGGTGGTGGAGGCTCCCAGGAGAGGGTCCAACCACATTGGCAAGAGGCCCAAGTGTACTAACCCTTTTTTTCATTGGTGTACTTAATATACTCTATTATACCCATGTATTACATTTGAGAGTAATTCCAAGACGTTAAAAAATTATAAACTTCTCAAAAGGGGTTAGTAAAAGAAAACTGACCAAAAACTTTGCATATTTCATTGTAGAAGGCGGTTTTACCAAAATTGTTTTCATAGAACTACTTAAAATACTCTAATCTAGACACGTTTAAAACTTGGGGTATTTCTATTTTATTAAAAAAAAAAAAAATTCTTAAAGGAATTATTAGTAAGGAAAATCTGAGCAAAAACTTATGAGTCGTATATTTTATTGTAGAAAGCTGTTTATACTTTTTTTTTTTTTTTTTCATACATCTACTTAAAATACTTTATTCTATCTTTGTATAAAATTTGAGGCAATTCTAATACATTAACGGCACTTTAAACCCTCAATGCTGAAATCAGCATCTCTGTTCAGACGACCACAACAACAGATGGAGGCTGTGACAGTTGATATCAAACATTAAAACATATGAGGAACATTGTTAGTTTGAAAAGCATAAAAAAAAGTAGACTGAATAAAAATCTCAAAGGAGTGCAAGTGACCTCCAAGGCTAGTGATTTCTCAAGATAGACCACGAGGAGTAGGTAAAGTTAACTGAACCTTGCTAAATTCTGTCATTGTGTGTCACATTTTTTCTTTATCGTTTATACTTAATTCTGTATATTCACATATCATTATCCTACAAGTTTATCACCAGAGTCTATATAGAAAACAAGATCGACAGAGGGGTTTAAAATCAACATGCCCCTGGCCCTATTGATCACAGTTTTGATTAGCCGAAACACGTCTACATAGCTCGCAGTATTATAAAAACTAACCAAACCCTCTCTCACTAATGATAATGTTCAACATTTACATGGTTTAATAAAGTTATATTATATGGGATTGTAGTGTAAACTATGCAGATTTGCAGTAGATGCGGACTGTCAATAACTTGCATGTTGACACAAAACAGCTAGTTGCTGTTTAATATGCAACCTATGACAGTCTTGCATCAACTTTGCATATTTAGGTTTCATAGTCACCCGTACCGAAATAAAATCAGCAGATATCATGAGATGAATTCAACCACTAGCAACAAGAAGAGGTGTATGCAGATATCATGGGATGAATTCAATCACTAGCAACAAGAAGAGGTATACACCGATATGGTTTTAAACGCACAAATATAACAAATCATAGGAAGTTAGATGTAACATCAAACTAAAATCGGAGGCAATCAAAGTTACTAGCAGTATCGAAGGTAATGTGAGAGAACGAACATCTTTCAATCGTATCAATAATGCCTCATTAAAGCCTTAAAGGCTATAGAATTCTCTAAAACCTGTATAAATTTATATATTGGCTTCCTAAATGTTCTTATAAAGTAAGGTGTCCCTCTTTCACAATTCCATACGGTAGGTTTATCCCCACTCCAATGAGGTAGCAACAGAACTAGGCATCTTAACCAAATTGTGCCGTGGACAACAGGTCATTGCAATCTGAAGTCTCTGAAGTCTTGACAACAAGCCATGAACACATGTAACCCATGAAGATACAGAGAAACCAGGGCAAAATGTGCAACAATTATCAGAAACCACAAAAGGCAATTTTATCACCAGATTTTTGATTTGAGCCAAAAGAGGACAAAGACCACTCCGAACACAATGGCAACAGGAGCCCACTTCCGAATTAGAGCCTGCAGACAAAATTTAAAAGTAGATGGTAAACCTCAAATATATCCCGGTCTTCTGCTTAAAACATGACCAAGAAAGCCACATTATCTATAAATAATCGAAGACTATGCACCTTCTTTGATCAAACTATGTAAATAAGGAAAGTGCCCTTTTATATCTTTATATATCATCCTCATTATAACAGCAATTTTCGAAGATTTCAGTAATTTAATCAAATTAATATAATTTCTCTGTTGGCAAAGTGATTTTCAAAATTTGATTTGGTCTTCAAGAGTTACATCAAAGAACGAACCATGTATGATTTCATCTCATTGTGTGCATATGTTCAAGCCTAACTACAATAGCCTTTATGGCAATAACATTCAAAGTCAGGCGCAAATAAGAAGATCCTACTTTTTATAATGATTTCAACTTTCAAGAGCTTATTAAAGTCCATAATCTAGGAGTCACCACAAATCAGAATATCATAAAGGATATCATCCACGGCTTACATTACATTTCAGAGGTTCACAATGAACATATAATACGTTGCTTTCATTACTAAAAAATATAATGATACACAACAGGCCTAGCTCAGTAACTACATTAGGCCAACCAGACCAGAGTAGGGTGCCGTTTATATCACAAGATTGTATGCTTGATAGTTCATATTATCTATTAACACTGAGGAAAAAAGAAATATTAATATGTACAGTAAATGTTTTCAAAAATATTTTCTAGTGAAACCAAAGTTTTGCAACTCCAGGAGCATATTTTTAAGGTCAGTCTCAAGACAGTGTACATATGAGAGCCAAGTGGCATACAAAAATAAAAAGGTTTCATGTGATTTATTCATTAAAATAGTAAAACCAACCTGTCGATTCAAATCTTTTGCTTTCTCAGCATATATGCGAGATTCTGACGTTAACCGACTGGACATTTCACTGACCTCTGCAAATAATAATATTTAAAGAGAAAGTTAACACCAGTGCTACACATAAGCGATAGTTTACAAGTATATTGGTGGGAACAGATAGCATCAAGCAGGAGACAGAAGATTTACTTAAAGAAGTTCATAGGTAAAGCAAAAAATAAAATAAAGGAGTATTCGATCAATTTTATGGAAAATGAACTAGGAAAACAGCATACTGTTACCTAGAGGAATAAAAACAAGCTTACCTAGTATAACCAGTATTTGAGTTTATCTTAGTTCATAAAGAAGAAATGATTACAAGGTATATATCAACTCCCCACAGGAAAGAACCTAAAAATGCCACAGGTTGGATGCTATATAGAAAGTCCCTGGAGACATGAAAATCATGCTTAATAGGTCTTTCTTTGACTCTTAGGTCTCCAATACATTATAATTTCTTCAGACCAACTACGCCAGATTACCAACATACTAGCACAGACACCTTTGTACAGAAACACAAGAAAGGACACAGAATGATATATAGTCACCATAATAGCTAAGGTTGAGAACTTTAACAACAAGGTGCAAAGTGGATGTTTGCAGACTTGTTGATACAAAAAGCTAAGTGGTATCAAAATATATGCACCACTTAATCAGTCATTCACAAATGCAATATGAAATTGAAAAACCATTTGTCATGTTGAATAACTCTTTGCTCACTACTACTAAACTCAGCATTCATGGACTTTTAAATACTTCAACAAAACAAATAAAAAAACAGATATGATGCAACTGGACTCAGTTATTTTGATAAGAAAAGGAAGTATCTTACGGTCCAACTTTTCACCAACACCAAGAACTTCCTGCACATTTCGAGTCATAATCTGGTGGACTTCGTAGAGTTCATCATTCAACTTTGCAATATTCCGTTGTGTACGAGTGTCCTGGTACAATTTCTTTGTTTTCTGTATGAATGTATCTTTTATATGTAAGAGAAAAAAATTGCAATTAGGCCAGCAGGTAAAGCATCAAGCACATGTTAAGGAAACACTAAAAAATATTTGACCTACCAAATTTAATGAAAGCATAAGGTCTGGCGGCAGTTTCAATCTGAGCTCCATTAACACGCTCAAATTCATTCTTGAGATCTTCAAGGTATTGAAAGGCAAGCTTTTTGGGATAAGCACGGTCACACATAGTCAAGTAACAAACACGTCCTTCAATAATATAACTATAACTTATGTCAAGGAAACATTAAGATTCGACTGCGCTTCTAAAAAGACATAACTTTAATACTGATATAAGAACATCATCTTCACGAAAGGAACAACTCGAACTCGAATGCAATAATATGGACATATCAACAAATAAATATGCAAGGATACTGGAAGACATAAGGTCCGGTCTCAACTGACATCCTCGAAGCCTCGTTGTGTCCCTTTGAGAGGTTTTTAAACAAAGCCTTGACTTGCTGCTTGTACATCTCAGCATCTCTCAAATCACGACCATCGTCCAGTCCTTCAGCTAATGGAAGTCCATCAGTAACACGCGCAATCAGTGTCATCTTCACCATCTTTACCTAACTTCACACCTCCTCAGCTATACCAAATCACTACCATTACAAAACATTCAACCATCAAAATCCCAGACCCAAAAATAAAAAACAAGCCGAATTCAGCCAGAATAACATGATGATGGCATGTCATGTTAGCATATAGTATCTCAATTAAAACAAAATATAAAGTGTAATAAAAAATTCTTCATGGTTCCATTACTATTGTTGCTTATACCCACAACAAAAAATAAATTCCCTCTACAATTTCTTCCAGTTTTGATGTACCATCACAATGAATCATCAAGCAAAGAAACATTATTACAGCATGAATTTTCTTCAAAAACTATAACGCAATTCCCATTAAGATTTCTGAAATCAAAACCAAAACACAATTCCCACCAGAATGCGTCAATTACAATGAAATCAAACCATCATTTGGCTCTCCTAATCCTTATAATTACAGCTAAATTTCACACACAAAATGCATAATCACAAAGCCATTGTTTAATACACAAAAAACACCCCATTTTCGCACTTAATCAATAAAAAAGAAAAAAAAATTGAAAACGTTCACATCAACTAGCAAAATTTGACTCAAAACACAACCCCCATCTCTTCATATTCACTAAACTCTCAATGATGCAACCCCAACAAAACAAAACCATCAAATCAGTATTCTTGCGATCTAACACATACCATCAGAGAAAATCCTCTAAATCAATCAAATCACACAATCCAGACGTTTTTCTACACACCCATCAAGTAAATCATGCACAAAATCTATCAACATCAGCACTGGTCCTCACATTTCGTGCACCAAAATTGAACCCGAAAAAAAAGCACAACTTTCGAAATTGTACAGAAGAAAAAACATGAAGAGATATATATAAAGTACCTATTTTTGCATTTGGGTTTTTCTTCGTGAATTCAACGATCTGAGGAACAGAGAAGACAAGGGTCGATATAGAGAGAAAGAAGGATTATATATAGTAGCAGGCTTTGTGAAAATGAGGGTCGGCTTATTTTAGAAGCTTTGTTGGGTTGTACTTCGAGAAAGTAAAGTCCAACTTCAAAACGTACAACCTTAAGATGCGTAATGTCAAATAAATGTTTTTTTTTTTTAATTAAAAAAAAACACATTTTGAAGTATAATATCAACCTTTGAGAATATGTTAATCTAAAGGACAATCACTTAACAATATTTTTTTTATTTATAAATATTACATAAATTCGGACATTTTTTTTTTGTTTAAGGAAGAGGACTCGAACTTGCAAGTGTAAAGGGATTTTACCATCGAACCAACTTCATCTCGTCTAATAACTTAACCTTATTAAGTGTCTATTTGGGGGAGCTTGTCTACCGGCTAAAAGAGCTTTTTTAATTAAAAAAGCTCTTTTCAAATTTTTTTGTGTCGTTTGGTTGACACTCCAGTAGAGCTTTCGACGATTAAAAAAGTTGTTTTACGTCTACTTGGAAAAGCTCAAATTTTAGGCTTTTCCAAGTAGACTTTTTGAGTTTTTTTAAAAAACATTAAAATCTCCAATATAACTCTATAATTTAATATTTGCTGGAGTATTTTGGTAATTCTCTCATTAAAAAAACTCTTTTTAATTGATAACCAAACGACCAACGACTTTCATTTAAAAGCTCTACCTCTAAAAGATCTACTTCTAAAAGATCTACTTGAGAAGCCCTCCCAAACGTACTCATATATACAAGATGTGCAAGATGTGCAAATAAAGGGCCTTTTTTTAAAAAAATAAATAAATTATATATATCAATAAAAACCATCAATTATAATATCATGTTTCTTCATCAAGGGGAGAAAGTATAATTAGAAAATATTGTTCTACATCTGCTTTTGAAAATGCACTATTGAAAGATCAAATTTACAAGAAAACTATAAAACAATGGGTCAAAGAAAATTGGTAGAACCTAAACCAAAGTTATAGAGTATATATACTTCAACATTAAGTTATGAAATAAATTTGTCATAGTTATACTATTATAATTAGTATTGTTTTAAATTTAGAAAAAAAAAAAACTTTTAATTAATCATGTAATGTCACTTGTTTATGTATATAATATATATATTTATATATATTATAGTTTGTTTATGTATATATAACCCTATTTAATTAGATCTATGTATCACTTAATTATAATAATGAAAATCTAGTTATTATCATCCAACTCATTCATTTATCGAAACATTGTTATGTATAAACTCATGAATCCCTTGGTAATCCCTTTGTATTAGTAATGAATATTTGATTTTCACATTGTTCGTAAAATAAATAGGGATGAGGAGATCTCTTTTTTATGTTATAAAATTAGTATCCGAACTAGGGATGGACGTTTCCCTATGGGGCTCCATCCCCCACCGGCCCCCATGGGGTTTTGGGGGAGGTGGTGGGGGTACCTCCCCCCAAACCCAAAACCCATTGAGCCTTCAAAATGATATATATATATATTATTTTTATTTTTATATAAAAATTTTAACAATTAAAAAAATAGAAATTATAATATTAAATTATTAAAATTAACATGACTATTTTATATTATATTTTGGATTTTGTATTGTATTTTTATTATGTTTTTATTACTTTTCGAATTAAAAATTTGAAATTTAAAATTGAAAAGGAAATAAAATAGAAGAAATGAGTTTTGGGGGTGGGGGAACCTCCCCCCAAAACGTTCCTTCCAATGGTCCCTCCAAATAGATTTTGGAGGAGGTGGTAGAGATAGGTTTAAGGAATGAGGGTGGGAGTGGGGGTATCCTCCCCCGCCCCATTGGGGCCCAAGCCCATTCCAAACCCACACTAAAAGTGATTAATTTAGGTAGTACTTTAATTCAATATTGTCATTAAAAAAAAAAAAAAAAAAGTTTATTCTTTTGGTGAGTGTAAAAGGAAATTACCTCTTCATATTCTACATCTCTCTGACTCTCTCTATAAATCTTCTCTATATGATCTCATGTGTCTACGCATGACAATACCCACTTGAAGAAATTCATAGAAAACAACCACCCATATCGATTTTTCCCCCACAAACATCTACATAGCTCTCTGATTATTATTCTAATCGTCAACCACTCTAATCTTTCCCGCTAAATCCACCCACAAATCAAGCGACATCATGAGTTACCAAAACAGCGGTTCCAGAGGGAGATCTTCGCGTCCTAACAATCACCTTCCTAGCCGCAACACTCATGTACATGTTTTCTGCTCTCTCTCTCTTTTTCAAGCAATGTGTACTTTTTTTTTTTTTTGTGTTTTATGTTGAGTTTAGAGAAAAAGGGTTTTTTTTTTTTTATACCTCAAGAGAACTGTAATCTGCTTGAAGTTGATTGTTTGTGTTCATGCATGGGTTTACTTTACATTGTTCAGGTAAATGTTGTAGATTTTTAATGAAAGTTGATATCTTTGTAGGAATTGCTTTTTAAAATTGAGTTGTGGATTGTGACCTGAGTGTAAAGACGTAATTTTGGTGATATAATTGGAATTTGATAACCTGTCAAGTAAATGCATGTCAAATTTCATGCTTGATAAAAATATTTAGTTAATTGAAATTTAGTGGGAGTGAGAGTAACATATTAACAACATAACTCATGATGTTGAAATTTTGTTAATAAAAATTTTCTAACTCATTGTAGATTAAAGTAACTTATTAGTTATCAGAAAATAACTCCAAAATTTTATCATTATTTGATGACCCTGATTTCTTTTCTTTGTTTATGTCATGTGTTATATTGAATTGATGAAATGGTATGTTCTATAACCTCTTTTATGTGGAAAACTATAGGTTGGAGCAAGTAACCCTTCTGCCAATGAATCTGTTGGCAATCTGGACGGAAATTCCCTAGGAAGAGGCAGAGGTAGAGGTGGAGGTAGAGGTAGAGGGAAATATTCATATAATGTATCCCAAGGTAGAGGCTCAAAGAATTTGAATGATAAACACAACTCAAATTTAGTGTACCGACCTAAAAAACCTGATGTTATCTCAAATTCTATTGAGGCTGAGGGCATGCATAAGAAACAACCCGAGAGCAATGATGTTGTGGATTCGGATTCAGTCTATAGGGGTGATCATCACTCATTGTCTGCTCATTCTGATTCTCAGAACATACAACAGGGTGTGGGTAGAATTAAGATAGCAGAAACCCCACAAAAGGAGGCAGAAGGTAGTGCAACAAAAAATCTTTACTTGCACAAGGAAGAAGTAACATACATGCAGGAAGAGTCCCCACCACAACCGCTGAAGCATCTAAATGATAAAAACAACTCAAAGTCAGTGTACCAACCTGAGAGGAAGGGTTTTGTGGCTTCGGAATCAGTCTACAGGGGTGGTCATCGCTCATTGTCTGCTCATTCTGATTCTCAGAGCATACAATGGGCTGTGAGTAAAACTATGATTGCAGAAACCCCACAAAAGGAGGCAGAAGGTAGTGCAACAAAAAATCTGTACTTGCACAAGGAAGAAGTAACATACATGCAGGAAGATTCCCCACCACAACTGCCGAAGCATCTAAATGATAAAAACAACTCAAAGTCAGTGTACCAACCTGAGAGGAAGGGCGTTGTGGCTTCGGAATCTGTCTACAGGGGTGGTCATTGCTCATTGTCTGCTCATTCTGATTCTCAGAACATAAAATTGGCTGTGAGTAAAACTACGATTGCAGAAACCCCACAAAAGCA
Organism: Acer campestre; assembly: GCA_954870605.1. Classification (NCBI taxonomy): domain Eukaryota; kingdom Viridiplantae; phylum Streptophyta; class Magnoliopsida; order Sapindales; family Sapindaceae; genus Acer; species Acer campestre. The sequence goes on from OX940799.1 coordinate 63,821,807, forward strand.
GGCAGAAGGTAGTGCAACAAAAAATCTGTACTTGCACAAGGAAAAAGTAACAAACATGCAGGAAGAATCCCCACAACCGCTGAAGGTTGGTATTAAAGGCCAGACTTCTGAAGAAAAGGGTTCCAAGAATTCGACATGCATCGGAGATTCTGGCCATTCTGAACAAGAGGCAGGTTTTACGCTTGATCTTTGTCCACCTAAGAAAGGATCAACTTTCATGCTAAACCCCCCTTTACTTGTAAAGAATAGGCAGAAAAGGAATGAAGTAAAGCGCGCTACGGAAGGGCAAATTGGGAATGTATTAAGGCCTGGGATGGTGCTACTGAAGAATTTTTTATCCTTCAGTGATCAGGTACTGCTGTGCTCAATGTTCTCTTTTTTATTCTCAAGCATTGGAGTCCCGCCTAGTAATTAATGCTTGAGCTATATCACTATGCTAGAGAACACCCTTAAGTTACGTTAGATTGCATTTCAAACATGATGGAACAAGTAGTGATTAGCTTACCACTGAATTTTGCATCCTTTTAACTATATATGTTATGTTCCCTCAGTTATGGTGAAATAGAATTTTGACGAAGTTTACTCTATTAAGATGGTGTGACATGTCCACACTTGTAGGTGCAGACTAGAATTGATGGGGGTTTTTTTTTTTTGAGATCAGTGGGATTATAGCTAGTCTAGTATGTTTTCCCTTGGTGGCTTGATTTATGAAGAAGGTGCTGGAATGGCCTATTGTCTAGATTGTTTCTATACCACCCATTCTATCAAATTTTAATTCACGACGAAGATGGCAGGCCGCTAAGTTTAGGTAGTTATAGCCTCATCAGCATGGTAGTGAAGGCCTGGGTTCTAACCTTATTGTCGTACCAATGCACCGATTTTATGGCATAAAAAAAAAATAGAACTATTTTATTTTTCATTCAAGTGAAATTTGGATATATGCTATACTGAAAAATGAGTTGGCATCTTTACTAGTCTCCACCCTTCTTTGCATTTTATTTATTTTTGTGCTCTAATATTATTATTAGGTCAACATACTAAAAACATGTCGAGACCTTGGGCTGGGTCCTGGAGGTTTCTACCAACCTGGTTACCGTGAAGGAGCAAGTCTGCATTTAAAAATGATGTGCCTTGGTAAAAATTGGGACCCGGAGAAAAAAATGTATGAGGATATTCGGTCAATGGATGGTGCTACACCGCCCACTATTCCTGCTGAATTTAATCAATTGGTCGAGAAGGCAATCCACGATTCCTGTGCTGTCATAGAAAGAAATCATGGATTGAGAAATGCAGCATACAAACTTCCACTGATGTCACCTGATATATGCATTGTGAATTTCTACTCGGCAACTGGGAAACTCGGTCTTCATCAGGTTGGTAGTGAGAACTTTCTCATCCTTTCTAGACTAGTCACCTTCTAAACAGATTAATGGCATGTCATCCCTTTTCTTTTTGTCCCTTTTACACAGTTTTGGGTATTGCACCTCACATGCTTTTGAGATTGGATACGACATTAAACTGACTGGTTTTGAAATCCATTGCTTTGTTATGATGGACTTATCGCAATATCGTTCAATCTCAAATAGCTTTGTTGGTAATTCTGATTGAGTCATTATGTCTAGTAATGGAGTTGTGATAATCACTAATTTTCCCTTAATATGCTACCCTGCTTGTCCAAATTTAGCTGCACTAGTTTAGATTGGATGGTGATCAATTACACTTTACCATTCATAGTATAGCTTTTCATAACTGATTAAAAAATATATATAATGCTAACTCAGTTATTAAAATTCATTTTGGAATAGTGCATCTCTCAAATGATTGGATAAAATATATGGACCAGTATATGGATCATCTCTAACAATTACATTTAAGATTGTTGACTTTTTATGCCTTGTTAATGCAGGATCGAGATGAAACTCAAGAAAGTCTTAACAAAGGGTTACCTGTGGTCTCCTTTTCAGTTGGCAATACTGCAGAGTTTTTATATGGTGATGAGAGGGATGTGGATAAGGCGACTAAGGTTCCGTTGGAATCAGGAGATGTTCTGATATTTGGGGGCAAATCTAGACATATTTTTCATGGTGTTGAAGCTATCCTCCCAAACACCACTCCACACGCCCTGCTGGAAGAAACAAATTTCCGCCCTGGCCGTCTGAATCTGACTTTCAGGCAGTATTGAAAACTTCGGCTTATGTATGGAGCTGTTTCGATTAGGAATGATTTTATATATGCAGCCGTGTGGTTTTGTCGTGAATCAAGATTAACTCAATGATAGAGTTAAAAGTAGAATGTAAAAAAGAAAAGTAAAGCAGTGTGCTTCTTTTTTAGTAAACAAATAGAGTATTACATGAAAGTTGTATTTTGCAGATATTACCAAAGATTTATCAATGAAAATCATGAGTTCTTTCTGATTTGGAATGAATTTCTTTGTCTATTTTGCATAAATTTCCAGTTGATTAATATGCTATGCACGTTATTCCTTATGTTTAATCAACTGACAATCTTTGTACCTCCCTGATCCACATGTAATTAACTGTATCAGAGATGTTGGTGCCTTCATCCTTCTGCTAGGCCGATCATTCCCAACTGTCTGATCTCTAATATCTGCTGACCCAATAAGGTTAACCTCTTCTCCACTCAGCTCTGTAATGTCATTTCTGTTACTGTCCTCTACTTCTTTACCGTTCAATCTTTGTTGTGTTCTATTATCACCTGTCTGTGTTGACGCGTCAGTGCCTCTTACAGCCTTGTATATTTTGTATACTTTAAGCTCACTGAATGAACTCCATGAATGGTTTTTCTTTTTGACAGTGGCCGGAGAGTTGGAGTCTTCACTGGAGCTGTTTGTTTCGACAGAGCTTTTGGCACCTGATGATAAAGCAGTTTCGTAGGATCGAAAAATTGAAGAATGTTCCAGGATTTGTGACCCTTTGAGAATATATTCATTGCCACGACAAGGATATATGAAATCATTTTCAGACAAGTCTTGCCACACAAACCCATTTTTGAAGCTCCTGCAATGGATTTGAATCAAATACAGATCAAATGACTGCTTTTGGTTACAGAGAAAATTTTGTCAATGAAAATAAGGTATAAATTCTTCACCGAAATTTACCTTTTTGAGGACCAGAAATACATGTTTGCCATGCCTTGACCTCTGAGAGAGTTCAGTCTTGTTATCACATCTGAAAATAGTTCTCATTTAGCCTCAAGAAAAGTTTTTTCAATTTATAATTCATAACTATCTATAAATACATGCATATACATATACTTTACCTCTGAGATATAGTCCTTGAGGAATTGAGAGAGGAACTTCTATGTAAAGAGGATGCTCAAGCTGGCCATTTCTTGATAGGTAGTAAACTACTGAAACTTTTTGCTCAGGTTTCGGTTTCGGTTCAACCCATATTTTGGTTCTCTCAGGGCTGATTGTCTTTGTTCTCCCTCTTGAATGTACTGCCATCTCTGATTTCAAAGATAAGTAGAGTAACAAAGGCTGAAAAAGGAACTGGGTTTGCACCCAAAAGAAGGTTTTAAATCATATGAAGTTAGTTCTCTAAAGAAGCATCTTAAAGCAACCTTTTTATAGCAAATCATAATCTGTCTTTTCTAAGTAAGTGTTGACGTCATCAATATCTTCAAGGTTAGTACCTTTGACCTATTTATAAATTCATCAGAAACTTAACTTAGAAACTTAGTTAAGAATGACCGAAACTTATATACAGTGTTGAACCTCAAAGTCCATTGCTATTTACTGATGATTGCATGACTCATAAAAGGTGAAAAAAAAAAATTGGATATTCTAGAACAAGATCACGAGGCAAATAGCCTTGCAAGTGTAGGGTCAAATGCCAACATGTTCCTCAAACAAATTGTCATTTACTGTAAGCTCACGGACCCAAGTGAAACTCAGGACAAAATCTCCATTGTTGAATATACTTTTTTTTATGTCAAAGCTGTCCTGTGAAACCATGACACTCACCTAGAGGGAGACTCATCTTCTATGCTTTAATTTATTCATCTATAGTCCTATTTTATTTATTGTTTCAGTAGCTTTGATGTCACAAGATGCCTGAAATCAAGGATTCTGTCTATTTCTATGTATTTCAGTTTTACATATTTTAACTTAATTATCTTTTTTTTTTTTATAGGGTGTTCTTCATTCATGACCTTTCTAGAGATTGCTTTAATCAAAGATAAACTCGTGCCATTTAAAAAATATATTCAGGGACCTTCCTTGTAAAGACTATGTAGATAAATTTTACAACATATCAGGCATGATTTCCCTTTCTTATTCTTTCTTAATAATGAATATTTTATGGTTGTATGATGTGTATTACTTTACTTGCCTACAAAAGATGCTCATTTTCAAATGGGGATTGAATAAAAAATTCTTTTGGATAAGGGATTGATGTCTGAGTTCAGTAGTTTTAGTTCTCCTACTAGTGCCATGGTGGGTGGTGTTGGTAAACCTCAGTTTTCCCACAAATGAGATTAGAGGTTTGTCGGGATTTATTGAGATCAAGCATTACTAGTGTGGTCTGAGTAGCTATTCCCACGACACAGGAGATAGGTCTTCCCACTTATTATTTTACGAGTAAGGTGGGATTCAAATCCGATTACAAATATAGAGGGAGAATCAAGAGTAGACGTGCTCTTAGATCCTTTCTTGGCAACCAAATTTCAACAGTCACTTGCCTTTATGTTTACTTCAGGAATAAATAATACATACATAGAATTGCTTATTCTTTAAGCAAAATACCACAAGATCTAGCTCAACCATTCATCAACCTACAAAAAGGCTTGCCAATGTCATTTGTGGGGCAGCATGATTCATACATAATTATATAAAGGCAGAATTTCACATAAGTCCTACCTTTTTGGTGATTTGTCACCTTTATAAATGTCTTTCCAAATTCATCACTTTAGTCCTTACTTTTTCCAAAACTCATCACTTTAGTCCATTTGACCAAATATGTGAAAGTCAACTATTTTAAAACCTATGAAAGTACACTTTTACCCTTATTAATGTTTAATTTAGCTAAAATGATTATATTAGTTTTAAATTAAAATGAAAAATAATAAATTCTCAGTAATAAAATCTTAAAAAAAATATATTACAAAAAAAAATCTTAAATAAATAATAATAATAAAATCAATTAATTTTTTTTTTTTTTTTTGTATTTTTGTTATAATGGATATTAATTTAGCTAAAATGATTATCTTAGCTTTAAATGATTTTTTTTTTTCATAATTTTTTTTTTTTTGTAATCTATTTATTTAAGATTTTATTATAGAGAATTTTATTGTTTTTCAATTTAATTTAAAGCTAAGATAATCATTTTAGCTAAATAAAAATCCATTATGAAAAAAATACAAAATAAGAAACAATTATTGGATTTTTTAATTATTTATTTAAGCTTTTTTTTTTTTGTAATATATTTATTTAAGATTTTATTATTGAGAATTTTATTGTTTTTCATTTTAATTTAAAGCTAAGACAATCATTTTAACTAAATTAAATAGTAATAGGGGTAAAAATGTACTTTCACAGGTTTTAAAATAGTTGACTTTCACATATTTGGTCAAATGGACTAAAGTGATGAGTTTTGGAAAAAGTAAGGACTAAAGTGATAAATTTGGAAAGACATTTATAAAGGTGACAAATCACCAAAAAGGTAGGACTTATGTGAAATTCTGCCTTATATAAATACAGCTCATCACATGTACAATTTGATGAAAATTACTCACAGTACTGTTATTGTATTGTATTTTTACGGTTTATAAAACATGTTTAATAGTCGGAAAGGAAGGTGAGAGCCATGCTGGAGAAGCAGGGCACATGCTAATTTTACAAGTTTTTTCCTCTTCAGAATTTTGCAGCACATGCTCTAGCTCTCCAGGTTGGACCTTGTACCTTACGGATCACAATGTCACATCCCACATCGTTAAGGTACAATCCTGAACTACTTTTCAAGTCTATGGTCAAAGAATACAACTGTAAGATTCGTCTGCGCTTCTAAAAAAGACATAACATGTTGATACTGATATAAGAACATCATCTTCGTGAAGGAACAACTCGAACTCAAATGCAATAATATGGACATATCAACAAATAAATATGCAAGGATACTGGAAAACATAAGGTCCGGTTTCAACTGACATCCTCGAAGCCTCGTGTCCTTTTGAGAGGTTTTTAAGCAAAGCCTTGACTTGCTGCTTTTACATCTCAGCATCTCTTAAATCACGACCATCGTCCAGTCCTGCTAATGGAAGACCAGCAGTAACATGCGCAATCATTGTCATCTTCACCATCTTTAGCTAACTTCATACCTCCTCAGCTATACCATTACAAAACATTCAACCATCAAAATCCCAGCTTCACACAATCCGGACGTTTTTCTACACACCCATCAAGCAAATCATGCACAAAATCTATCAATATCAGCACTGGTCCTCACATTTCATGCACCGAAATTGAACCCGAAAAAAAGCACAACTTTCGAAATTGTACAGAAGAAAAAACATGAAGAGATATATATATAAAGTACCTATTTTTTGCATTTGGGTTTTTCTTCGTGAATTCAACGATCTGAGGAACAGAGAAGACGAGGGTCGATATAGTGAGAGAGAAGGATTATAGTAGCAGGCTTGTGACAATGAAGGTCGGCTTATTGTAACTAACGTACGGTTTCAGAAGTTAGAAGCTTTGTTGGGTTGTACTTCGAGAAAGTAAAGTCCAACTTCAAAACGTACAACCTTAAGATGCGTAATGTCAAATAAGTACTTTTTTTTAAAATAAAAAAAAAAAAACCACATTTTGAAGTATAATACGAATATCACACCTTTGAGAATATGTTGGCTTTTTTTTTTTTTTTTTTTGAGAGAGAGAGAGAGAGAGAACTCGTATGGATTCTAGAAGTTATTCGTTTGGTGAGTGTGTACTGGTGTTTCTTTTCATCGGTGCCAATTATGGGATAAGAGGAAATAGAGAGGCTCTGCGCTTCAATGTCGTTGAAGGAGCGGGAGGGCCCAGTCCGTAAGCTGCAAGATGAGTTGAAAGTGGTAGGGGCGCAGAAACTGGCCCTCTGTCTGGCTGGAAAAATATTATCCACAGACCTGGTTAACAGAGAGGCTTTCAGATCGCAGATTTCGAGGATTTGGAAGCTTAGAGGGGATGTAGAGATCGAAGTGATTACTAGCAACATATATGCCTTCCATTTCCAATTGGCCGATGATCGACGGAATGTTCTTGCGGGAGGGCCGTGGAGTTTTGATGATGCGTTGATTGTTCTTGAGGAACCTACTGGGATGGGAGCAATTAAAGGTTTGAAGTTTAATTTGGCGGAATTTTGGGTTCAGATTTCTAATCTCCCAATTTTGTGCATGACTAAGGAGATTGGGTGCTTTTTGGGAAGTATCATAGGTGATGTGCGTGAAGTGGACACGGGGCCGTCGGGGGATTGTCTTGGTGAATACTTGAGGGTTCGAGTTGCTATCCAGATTGATAAGCCATTAAGAAGGTTTTTAAGAGTTGACGTTTTAGGCGATGGGGAGGAGACAGTTATGCCTATTCAATATGAACGACTGCCGAATTTTTGTTTCCGGTGTGGATTGTTAGGACACACTGTTCGAGGATGCCCGGAGGTGGAAGAGGGGGGCATAGTAGATGATCAAGTCCTCCAGTATGGTGCCTGGTTAAAAGCTACTGGTAAGCCTAATCAACCAAATCAACCAGTGCAACGGGGTCGGGGCTCTTACTCTCATTCGAGGAGTAAAGGGGGGTCTTGGCAAACCTCTACTCTGGTAGAGGATGTGAGGCAGTATAAGCAACAAACAATGGTGAGGGGTAATTTTGGTAATGTAATTGGAATTTGATAATCTGTCAAGTAAATGCATTTCAAATTTCTTGCTTTATAAAAATATTTAGTTAATTGAAATTTAGTGAGAGTGAGAGTAATATATTAACAACATATCTCATGATGTTGAAATTTTGTTAATACAAATTTTCTAACTCATTGTAGATTAAAGTGACTTATTAGTTATCAGAAAATAACTCCAAAATTTTATCATTATTTGATGACCCAGATTTCTTTTCTTTGTTTATGTCATGTTTCATATTGAATTGATGAAATGGTATGTTCTATAATCTCGTTTATGTGGGAAACTATAGGTTGGAGCGAGTAACCCTTCTGCCGACGAATCTTTTGGCAATCTGGACGGAAATTCCCTAGGAAGAGGCAGAGGCAGAGGCAGAGGTAGAGGGAAATATTCATATAATGTATCCCAAGGTAGCGGCTCAAAGAATTTGAATGATAAACACAACTTAAATTTAGTGTACCGATCTAAAATACCCGATTTTATTTCAAATTCTGCTGAGTCTGAGGGACAACCTGAGAGCAAGGGCGCTGTGGCTTCAGATTCAGTCTATAGGGGTGATCATCACCCATTGTCTGCTCATTCTGATTCTCAGAACATACAATGGGGTGTGAGTAGACTTGAGATTGAAGAAACCCCACAAAAGGAGGCAGAAGGTAGTGCAACAAAAAATCTATACTTGCACAAGGAAGAATTAACATACATGCAGGAAGAGTCCCCAATACTGCTGAAGCATCTTAATGATAAAAAATTAGTGTACCAACCTAAAAGTAAAAGACCGGATCTTATTCCAAATTCTGTTGAAGCTGAGGGCAGTCATAAGAAAAATCCTGAGAGGAAGGGCGTTGTGGCTTCGGAACCATTCTACAGGGGTGGTCATCGCTCATTGTCTGCTTATTCTGATTCTCAGATCATACAATGGGCTGTGAGTAAAACTACGATTGCAGAAACACCACAAAAGAAGGCAGAAGCTAGTGCAGCAAAAAATCTGTACTTGCACAAGGAAAAAGTAACATACATGCAGGAAGAATCCCCACCACAACTGCCGAAGCATCTAAATGATAAAAACAACTCAAAGTCAGTGTACCAACCTGAGAGGAAGGGTGTTGTGGCTTTGGAATCTGTCTACAGGGGTGGTCATTGCTCATTGTCTGCTCATTCTGATTCTCAGAACATAAAATTGGCTGTCAGTAAAACTACGATTGCAGAAACCCCACAAAAGCAGGCAGAAGGCAGTGCAACAAAAAATCTGTACCCGCACAAGGAAAAAGTAACAAACATGCAGGAAGAATCCCCACAACCGCTGAAGGTTGGTATTAAAGGCCAGACTTCTGAAGAAAAGGGTTCCAAGAATTCGACATGCATTGGAGATTCTGGTCATTCTGAACAAGAGGCAGGTTTTAAGCTTGATCTTTGTCCACCTAAGAAAGGATCACCTTTCATGCTAAACCCCCCTTTACTTGTAAAGAATAGGCAGAAAAGGAATGAAGTAAAGCGCGCTACGGAAGGGCAAATTGGGAATGTATTAAGGCCTGGGATGGTGCTACTGAAGAATTTTTTATCCTTCAGTGATCAGGTACTGCTGTGCTCAATGTTCTCTTTTTTATTCTCAAGCATTGGAGTCCCGCCTAGTAATTAATGCTTGAGCTATATCACTATGCTAGAGAACACCCTTAAGTTACGTTAGATTGCATTTCAAACATGATGGAACAAGTAGTGATTAGCTTACCACTGAATTTTGCATCCTTTTAACTATATATGTTATGTTCCCTCAGTTATGGTGAAATAGAATTTTGACGAAGTTTACTCTATTAAGATGGTGTGACATGTCCACACTTGTAGGTGCAGACTAGAATTGATGGGGTTTTTTTTTTTGAGATCAGTGGGATTATAGCTAGTCTAGTATGTTTTTCCCTTGGTGGCTTGATTTATGAAGAAGGTGCTGGAATGGCCTATTTTCTAGATTGTTTCTAACCCATTCTATCGAATTTTAATTCACGATGAAGATGGCAGGCCGCTAAGTTTAGGTAGTTATAGCCTCATCAGCATGGTAGTGAAGGCCTGGGTTCTAACCTTATTGTCGTACCAATGCACCGATTTTATGGCATAAAAAAAAAATAGAACTATTTTATTTTTCATTCAAGTGAAATTTGGATATATGCTATACTGAAAAATGAGTTGGCATCTTTAATAGTCTCCACCCTTCTTTGCATTTTATTTATTTTTGTGCTCTAATATTATTATTAGGTCAACATAATAAAAACATGTCGAGACCTTGGGCTGGGTCCTGGAGGTTTCTACCAACCTGGTTACCGTGAAGGAGCAAGTCTGCATTTAAAAATAATGTGCCTTGGTAAAAATTGGGACCCGGAGAAAAAAATGTATGAGGATATTCGGTCAATGGATGGTGCTACACCGCCCACTATTCCTGCCGAATTTAATCAATTGGTCGAGAAGGCAATCCACAATTCCTGTGCTCTCATAGAAAGAAATCATGGATTGAGAAATGCAGCATACAAACTTCCACCGATGTCACCTGATATATGCATTGTGAATTTCTACTCGGCAACCGGGAAACTCGGTCTTCATCAGGTTGGTAGTGAGAACTTTCTCATCCTTTCTAGACTAGTCACCTTCTAAACAGATTAATGGCATGTCATCCCTTTTCTTTTTGTCCCGTTTACACAGTTTTGGGTATTGCACCTCACATGCTTTTGAGATTGGATACGACATTAAACTGACTGGTTTTGAAATCCATTGCTTTGTTATGATGGACTTATTGCAATATCGGAAGTTACTTCAATCTCAAATAGCTTTGTTGGTAATTCTGATTGAGTCATTATGTCTAGTAATGGAGTTGTGATAATCACTAATTTTCCCTTAATATGCTACCCTGCTTGTCCAAATTTAGCTGCGCTAGTTTAGATTGGATGGTGATCAATTACACTTTACCATTCATAGTATAGCTTTTCATAACTGATTAAAAAAAAAATATAATGCTAACTCAGTTATTAAAATTTATTTTGGAATAGTGCATCTCTCAAATCATTGGATAAAATATATGGACCACTTATATGGTTCATCTCTAACAATTACATTTAAGATTGTTGACTTTTTATGCCTTGTTAATGCAGGATCGAGATGAAACTCAAGAAAGTCTTAACAAAGGTTTACCTGTGGTCTCCTTTTCAGTTGGAAATACTGCAGAGTTTTTATATGGTGATGAGAGGGATGTGGATAAGGCAACTAAGGTTCCGTTGGAATCAGGAGATGTTCTGATATTTGGGGGCAAATCTAGACATATTTTTCATGGTGTTGAAGCTATCCTCCCAAACACCACTCCACACGCCCTGCTGGAAGAAACAAATTTCCGCCCTGGCCGTCTGAATCTGACTTTCAGGCAGTATTGAAAACTTCGGCTTATGTATGGAGCTGTTTCGATTAGGAATGATTTTATATATGCAGCCGTGTGGTTTTGTTGTGAATCAAGATTAACTCAATGATAGAGTTAAAAGTAGAATGTAAAAAAGAAAAGTAAAGCAGTGTGCTTCTTTTTTAGCAAACAAATAGAGTATTACATGAAAGTTGTATTTTGCAGATATTAACAAAGATTTGTCAATGAAAATCATGAGTTCTTTCTGATTTGGAATGAATTTCTTAAAAGTCTATTTTGCATAATTTTCCAGTTGATTAATATGCTATGCACGTTATTCCTTATGTTTAATCAACTGACAATCTTTGTAGCTCCCTGATCCACATGTAATTAACTGTATCAGAGATGTTGGTGCCTTCATCCTTCTGCTAGGCCGATCATTCCCAACTGTCTGATCTCTAATATCTGCTGACCCAATAAGGTTAACCTCTTCTCCACTCAGCTCTGTAATGTCATTTCTGTTACTATCCTCTACTTCTTTACCGTTCAATCTTTGTTGTGTTCTATTATCACCTGTCTGTGTTGACGCGTCAGTGCCTCTTACAGCCTTGTATATTTTGTATACTTTAAGCTCACTGAATGAACTCCATGAATGGTTTTTCTTTTTGACAGTGGTCGGAGAGTTGGAGTCTTCACTGGAGCTGCTTGTTTCGACAGAGCTTTTGGCACCTGATGATGATAAAGCAGTTTCATAGGATCGAAAAATTGAAGAATGTTCCAGGATTTGTGACCCTTTGAGAATATATTCATTGCCACGACAAGGATATATGAAATCATTTTCAGACAAGTCTTGCCACACAAACCCATTTTTGAAGCTCCTGCAATGGATATGAATCAAATACAGATCAAATGACTGCTTTTGGTTACAGAGAAAATTTTGGCAATGAAAAGAAGGTATAAATTCTTCTTCACCGAAATTTACCTTTTTGAGGACCAGAAATACATGTTTGCCATGCCTTGACCTCTGAGAGAGTTCAGTCTTGTTATCACATCTGAAAATAGTTCTCATTTAGCCTCAAGAAAAGTTTTTTCAATTTATAATTCATAACTATCTATAAATACATGCATATACATATACTTTACCTCTGAGATATATTCCTTGAGGAATAGAGAGAGGAACTTCTATGTAATGAGGATGCTCAAGCTGGCCATTTCTTGATAGGTAGTAAACTACTGAAACTTTTTGCTCAGGTTTCGGTTTCGGTTCAACCCATATTTTGGTTCTCTCAGGGCTGATTGTCTTTGTTCTCCCTCTTGAATGTACTGCCATCTCTGAGTTCAAAGATGAGTAGAGTAACAAAGGCTGAAAAAGGAACTGGGTTTGCACCCAAAAGAAGGTTTTAAATCATATGAAGTTAGTTCTCTAAAGAAGCATCTTAAAGCAACCTTTTTATAGCAAATCATAATCTGTCTTTTCTAAGCAAGTGTTGACGTCATCAATATCTTCAAGGTTAGTACCTTTGACCTATTTATAAATTCATCAGAAACTTAACTTAGAAACTTAGTTAAGAATGACCTAAACTTATATACAGTGTTGAACCTCAAAGTCCATTGCTATTTACTCATGATTGCATGACTCATAAAAGGATTAAAAGGTGAAAAAAAAAAATTGGATACTCTAGAACAACATCACGGGGCAAATAGCCTTGCAAGTGTAGGGTCAAATGCCAACATGTTCCTCAAACAAATTGTCATTTACTGTAAGCTCACGGACCCGAGTGAAACTCAGGACAAAATCTCCATTTTTGTATATACTTTTTTATGTCAAAGCTGTCCTGTGAAACCATGACACTCACCTAGAGGGAGACTTAAGACTCAATTTTTTAGTCTATCATTCTATCTTCTATGCTTTAATTTATTTATCTATAGTCCTATTTTATTTTTTGTTTCGGTAGCTTTGATGTCACAAGAAGCCTGAAATCAAGGATTTTGTTTATTTCTATGCATTTCAGGTTTACATATTTCAACTTAATTATATCTTCTTTTTTTATAGGGTGATCTTCATTCGTGACCTTTCTAGAGATTGCTTTAATCAAAGATAAACTCGTGTCATTTAAAAAATATATTCAGGGACCTTCCTTGTAAAGACTATGTAGATAAATTTTATAAAATATTAGGCAAGATTTCCCTTTCTTATTCTTTCTCAATAATGAATATTTTATGGTTGTATGATGTGTATTACTTTACTTGCCTACAAAAGATGCTCATTTTCAAATGGGGACCGAATAAAAAATTCTTTTGGATAAGGGATTGATGTCTGAGTTCAGTAGTTTTAGTTCTCCTACTAGTGCCATGGTGGGTGGTGTTGGTAAACCTCAGTTTTCCCACAAATGAGATTAGAAGTTTGTCGGGATTTATTGAGATCAAGCACTACTAGTGTGGTCTGAGTAGCTATTCCCATGACACAGGAGATAGGTCTTCCCACTTATTATTTTACGAGTAAGGTGAGATTCAAATCCAATTACAAATATAGAGAGAGAATCAAGAGTAGACGTGCTCTTAGATCCTTTCTTGGCAACCAAACTTCAACAGTCACATGCCTTTATTTTTACTTCAAGAATAAATAATACATACATAGAATTGCTTATTCTTTAAGCAAAATACCACAAGATAAAGCTCAACCACTCATCAACCTACAAAAAGGCTTGCCAATGTCATTTGTGGGGCACCATGATTCATACATAATTATATAAATACAGCTCATCACATGTACAATTTGATGAAAATTATTCATAGTACTGTTATTGTATTGTATTTTTATTTATAAAAATGTTTCAAAAGGAGAGAAAGAAAGAGAAAGGAAGAAGGTGAGAGCCATGCTGGAGAAGCAGGGCACATGCTAAATTCTACAAGTTTTTTCCTCTTTAGAATTTTGCATGTGCTCTAGCTCTCCAGCTTGGACCTCGTCCCTTACGGATCATAATGTCTCATCCCTTACGGATCATAAGATTACATCCCACATCGTTAACGTACAATCCTGAACAAAAACTGTAAGTATTTGAATGTTTATATAGTTTAACTAAAATGTAGTATATGAATGTCACACCAGTACTAGAATTTGACCTTCAATGGCCTTATAATTCTTGTACACAAATAACTTCATACATAAATCATATATCGTTTGCCAATCAATAATAACTTATTCATTTTTATGAACATTAGATCACAAAGTAGCATACTAAAAACCAGTTTTCTTGATCTGAATCAACCACGATCAGATCGGTTCTCTAGAGCCAAGGCTGCTGAGTCCACATGGAGTAGCAAACAACCGTAAACCTTCTGCTTCAACCGATCAATAGTGTCAACTAAACCATTGTTTTCTGAGCTCAAATTGTTTCTAAGTTTATCTAACCATTCATTGGCATGCTTCAGTTGTGACAATTTGACAGCAATGTGGTTATCCGGCTCCGTTACTAATCGCCCCGTGCTATACTTTCCTTTCTTCGTCTCTTGGTTTCCCACGTCAAATCCGGCATCCAATGCTGCCTCCAGGAATCTCAAGAACCAATTCCTTGTTTCACTCAAGAGGGTGTCTCTCATTTCTTTGATCTCTTTTGCACCATCTGCTTTTGCCCACTCTAGCTTCTCCGTTCCGGTTAACTCTGGTGAAGGCTTTGTAGACTTCACCAATGTGCTCTTAGCATGAATCAAGCCTGTCTTTTTGGTGAACTTGTCTGTGCCTTGTGCAGAATTGTGTGTAGATGACTGAAATGATTTGTCTTTTAATGGGGTTGTGACATTTGGTTGGTCAATGAGTTGTTGAAGTGTGAAAAACTTGGTGAGTGAGAGATAAGGGTTCTCTGGTGAGGCAGATGAGCAGAGATCAGCAAACAAACTGAAAAAAAAAATGATCATATAAGTTAGAGAAACTATGTTAAAAGTATTGATTAATGTTTTCTTATAATGAATCAAATAAATTACAGGTTGATCTATGTGTTTTTAAGGGAGAGTGTAAGCACGTACACGACTTAATACACTGGTCTTTTGGGTTAGTTGTAACTTGTAAGTGTTTTGCTCATGACAAATGGTATCTAGACTCTCATTTTTTGCGAAACCCTCTACATCCATATCAAGTAGATTCCACAAAAAGGGTGAGAATTGGGCCAATGTTCAAGCCCATCGAGCTAAAATATCACGTAAGTGGACGTTACAGGTAGGACCGGCATGTGTTTATAAGTGAGGGTTTGAGAACCACTTAACAAGCTAGTCTTTTGAATTGGTTGTAAGCGCTCATCTATGAATCTAAATATAGTTAGTTTCGGTACCATATTAAGTTACCCTTAGAACGAGCCGGTACCATACTGGAATGACATATATTTAACTTTATATACCTGAGGCAGCTGACAAGGGTTGCAGCTATGGATGCCTCCTTTTGAGCCTCTGCAGCAACCAGAGAAGCTAAATTTCTCCTTCTACGCATTCCCTAGTAAATTGATGATAAAGACATGAATCAGATTGTCAGAATAAGAACCACATAAATGATAAACAGATCGATGAAAAGTAAACATGTCACAAAGGTTGTCTTAGATCATATTTGATCAAACGTACCTTTCCATTCTTCAAGAGATTAGCAGGCAGAGAGGTCCATGACACTGTCTCAGGAGAATGATTTTTATCTTTACCGTTCGACAAACCATTCAGGTTCATATTCTCCTGTTTACCCGAGTTTCGCTTGGCTGACATGTTCCTGGAAGCTACCACAGTCTCCTTGGTGTCAGGAACAACGACCTGATCTGGCTTTGATGATGAAATTGCATCAGGCCAGTTTCGCGAAGGAGTTGTTGATCTTGCCTGTAATTCCAGGATCAGTCATTGTCACTAGAAAAATGTTTTTCAACTTCCCAAAACATAACTTTGTAAAACAATTTAGAAATTGGTTCAGGATAGAATCATACCTGACCTTTAAGCTCTTGTTGCTTTCCTTTCACTCCACCAACTCTCTTACCAGCACCAACATATTCATTTTCACTACTCTTTCCACCATTATTATTCGAATCCAAACCATTCGTCCTGGAATTCAATGCCAGGACACCCTGCATATACCTGGAAGAAACAGCTGCCTTCTCTTCTTTGATGACAATTTTCTGTTTCCTTGGACTCTCTTCTTTAGCATCCAATAACTCCTTCGTTTTCGAACCATTAACTACTCCCTCTTGATCAACTGATGGTGTTGGACTCTCTGATGGCTCTAGAATCTGCATCAAGTCCTTTGGATTCCCAACAAACGGGTTTCGTCCTGGAATTGGCCTGACTCCAACCAGGATAGGAACTGGTGTGCCAGCTTCAACCCTGTCAACATACAGGAATTGGCCTAGTTGCAACTTGTTGTTCAATATAAGATCATTGTCTTCCTTTGACAATGAAACGTAGGTGGAATGCGAGGAATCGGATACTTTTATGAAGAAGCCTTGATTAGGCCACAGCTCTGATCCTGATAATGCAGGCACAATGCTGATAACTTGTAGAAGAACTGATCGATAATCTCCGCGGACTTTTACATAAGAATTCATACTCTGAAGAAGCTTTAGTAGAACTCCTGGTGTCAAGGATGCCATTCTTTCTTCTTCTACAACTTGCGAAAAAGATAATTTTCAATGAGGAAGTGTTTATCACATCATTTTCAAGACTTTTGCCGAGGGAAATTTTAAATTTAACTTCCTTTGAGATTTAGCGAAAATATAGCTTTGCATGCCAGTCAAGTAACTCTCAACTTCACTTGGCTTGAAAGCCAAGAGACAATGTTTAATTTGGATACTTTTGTGCCTGCAGACATAAAATGACAAATATACCCATGTGTTAGAGCATTGTTTTGGTTCATTTTTGATACAACTCAATGGGTATTTTAGTCATTATGTTGTGGGTCATTTCATGGTGGCATTTCCCTTTTTTGTGGTAGGAGTGGAGCTTTTAAGTAAGGTGAGGACAGTCAAGTGTCACATTCTTGCATTCAAAACAGTCTATCAGAATTGACCAAATTTTCCATGTGCATTATTAAGGATTAGGACAGTTTGATTATGTGATCAAGAGAGGATTTGTCTTAATTAATTAAGATTTTTAAGTGGAAACTGTGAATATAGTGATACAACGGTTATAAGTAAAGTATTCGTGACAAGTATTCGAACCGGAAATAATCTTAATTTTGACGTACCCAATTATTTAATTTACTATTTCAAAAAGTAAAAAGTCATGTGGAAACTCAAAATAAAATAGCAAGCTTGCCTACCACTTCAGGCGCTACAACTCCAATTTAGATCGAGTCAATCCAATTTTAAAAAAAATAAAAATTGAGTATATGCGAGTCAGATACGATTTTAGCCAAAAACCGAACCAATACGAATCGCTCTGACTCTTAAGTTTAAGTACAAAAACCAATTAATATTGGCTCATAAACTTTATCAAGTTTAGGTACATTATATTTATATCTAATGATCCATCACATTGTTAGACTTGCAGCAATTGCATATATGATTATGAAAATGCATTGGCTTCAGTTTCTGATCTGACCAAACTGGCATACACACCATTCATATGGGAAGCTAGGAGTTTGTCATGGCTGCCATATTCCACCACCGTGCCTTCTCTAACCACCGCGATCATGTTGGCCTCTCGGATGGTAGAAAGGCGGTGAGCCACCACAATGGTGGTGGTCCTCTTGGAGACCTTCCTTAGTGCATCTTGGACATGCTTCTCTGATTCCAAGTCCAGTGCACTGCTTGCTTCATCTAGTAGTAGCACCCTTGACTTCTTTAGTATAGCTCTTGCTATTGCAATCCTTTGTTTCTGTCCACCTGATAATTGGGCTCCACTCTCACCAACCTATACCAATGAAAAATTGATTGTTAAGTAACTATTTACACTGCTAAATTAAGTTTACAATAAGGTCCAAACGCTAGTATTAAGTTCCAACACGTATGCTCCTTATGGGCAAGGCCGACAGATTTCCAAGTAGATCAAATTCACCCTCGGACATAACAATGTCAGGACTAGAGTTGCATAACGTTTTGTAACCAGTTGTATAACGTTATGTACCTATTATGCAACTTCAGTCCCGACTTAATTATGTTCGGGGGGTTTGCACCTGATAATTTTCGTATAGATACATATGCATTAAACAGTACTTAATAGACATACCTGTGTTTCATAACCTTGAGGGAGGCTACTTATGAACTTGTGTATATAAGCTTCTTGTGCAGCTTCTTCAATCTCAGCCCAGGAAGCATTTGGGTTCCCAAGTCCAATATTTTCTCTTATAGTCCCAGCAAACAATGCAGGCTCTTGACCAACCAATGCTGTTTGTTTCCTCAACCATTTGACATTAACTTCCTTCAAATCCACCCCTCCCATCATCACTTTCCCTTGGTTTGGATCATAAAACCTCTGTGTTAGCCATATCACAGTTGATTTTCCTGACCCACTTCCCCCAACTAATGCCACCATGCTTCCACCTTTCACCTTCAAACAAAAGTCTTTCAACACTATCACCTCTGGCCTAGATGGGTATGCAAATGTTACCATTTTAAGCTCAACATCGAAAGGCTTGGATCGTTCGATTTTCCTACCTTTTTGTCTATCATTTCCAATCAACGGCCTACGTTTGATTACATCAAGCACAGCAGGAATTGCTG
This sequence comes from Acer campestre, assembly GCA_954870605.1. Lineage (NCBI taxonomy): Eukaryota > Viridiplantae > Streptophyta > Magnoliopsida > Sapindales > Sapindaceae > Acer > Acer campestre. The sequence goes on from OX940799.1 coordinate 63,840,746, forward strand.
TTGGTGCCATGGAAGTATCCGGTGCTAGACCGGCTAGTTGTCCAACTGAAAATGAACTTAGGACAAGAATGAGAAAGATTTTATATACCGCACCAAAGTTTGTTTCGCCTTGTTTCACAAGGAAAGCACCAAACCAAAGAATTAATGTGTATGCACCATACATAGCACCTTGAGAGAACCCAAGTGTTAGGCCTAGAATTTGTGACCTTTTCACTGATTGTTTCCTTGGTTCTGATAAAGCTCTATCAAAGGACTTAATTAACTGTTCTTGAGCAGAAAATGTCGTTACGGTTCTTATATTCGAAACTGCTCCTGAAGCAATGGTGCTGGCTTTGGCATAGGAATCGTTATCTAGTTTTGGTCCAATGTTTATGATCAAGCTCAAGTAGCTTGCACCAAGAGTGAAAGGAGTGACAGCAGTAGCCAGAAGTGCTAGTCTCCACTGCAGGAAAAATGATACTCCAAGACCAACAGCAGCTGAGCTTAAACCCATTAACAGGACTGAGAATCGATCGCCAAGGACTGATCTGAAACTGATACAATCAACTGAGAGCCTTGCAACCAGTACTCCTGTGGAATTCTCTTCGAAATCAAACCAACCAGGTTCTTGTTTCAGGATTGATCGAAACAAGAGGTCTCTGACTCTCATTGTAAGCTTTGTTCCAGCCCAGCCACAGAAACCTTGCTGACCAATCATGGAGATTATACACCCAAAACCAAGCCCAACCAGTGCTATACAGAGGTAGCCGATTTCTTTTTTCAACTTTGATGGGCTATCATCAAAGTAAACTTGAAGGGCTTGGCCTAAAATATATGGAAAGATTGAGAGAATGGCACCAGCATGCATGCCTAAGATAAACCCCATTAAGATCATGGTGGCCTCAGGTTTTTGTAGATTCCATATCTCTGACAGTTGAAATCCACTAGGCCTTGGTTTTTGTTCCTCTTCTTCCTCTTCTACTCGGTCCTCTTCGTGCATAGATTTGAAGTACTTTGATCTTGAAGTCTCATTTGCATACCTTGATCTTGATACATCATTGCCCGATTTCTCATACATGGAAAACTCAGTCCTCTTTTCAGTACCTTGTTTCGGAAGAGGTTTCGAGATCGCTTCAGAAGCAAGTTTGACAAGATCATAATAGACCCCAGCCTTTTCCATCAATTGATGATGATCACCAGCCTCAACAACTGATCCTTGATCAAGAACAACAATTTTGTTGGCATTCTTAACTGTTGCAAGCCTATGAGCAATGACAACTGTTGTTCTCCCAGCAGATATTTTGTCAATGGCTTGTTGGACAATGGACTCAGACTCAGGGTCTAGAGCACTTGTTGGCTCATCTAAGAGTAGGATTCTAGGATCCTTGATCATGGCTCGAGCTAGCGCAATCCGTTGTTTCTGCCCTCCTGATAGTTGAGTTCCTCTATCCCCAACCTGTTTGTCATTTTAAAGTATAAGTTAGGCCACATATATTACTATGTTTTCGTGTAAGTTCGAGTGTTCATATAAGCATTTGTCATTGTTGTACCTGTGTTTCATAGCTTAATGGGAGCTCAGAGATAAATCTATGAGCATTGGCAGCTTTGCAAGCAATAATGGCTTCCTTCATGGTGGCATTTTCCTTTCCCATCATCACATTTTCTAGTATGCTGGTGCCGAAAAGAACTGGTTCCTGCCCAACCATACCGATTTGCCTTCTAAGCCAACTGACTTGTAGTGCCCTTAAATCATGTCCATCCAAGCTGATCATTCCTGCCAAATTGTTAACAAAAAACTTCGCCAAATTAGCTCACTCAAGATACAATTCATGTTTAAAGCTAAGTACATTGAACTAGTTAGTATATGAAGAAGCTTAATTACCTTTAATAGGATCATAAAACCTTTCAATGAGAGCAAAAATAGTGGACTTGCCACCTCCACTAGCACCAACAAGAGCAAGTGTCTTTGAAGATGGAATAACTAAGTTGAGAGACATGAGAATTGCAGCATCCGGACGAGATGGATATGCAAAAGTAACACCTTTGAACTCAATCTTTCCTTTAACACTTGGCAATGTCTTTCCCGTGTTATCGTATGGGTCTATCTCCGGAACTCTGTCTATGATTTCGAACACTCGTGTTGCTGCTACTGTGCCTTGTGAAAATTGAGCAAAATATGACAGTGATAATGCCAATCCCCTGAAAAAAATCCAGGACAAGACTTAAGATGCAAGTTATTCAAGTTCCCAAACATTTGCATACGGAGCTTAAGCTTTCAAGTAAGAACCAGAATAAAAGTTTAACATGAATATCGGAGGAAAATCTCATTACCTCCCTCCTACATTGACACCAAAGAAGCAAGCAATGGCTGCTCCACCGCTGATTTCTTTCCGAGCAACCAAGATAGAGCCATACCAGAAAGCCAGTGCCCATGTTGCATATGTAACCAAATAAATGACTCCCATTCCTGCACCTTTAGCAAACCCAAGTTTTGCTCCAAAGGGCATTGATTTTACCAATAAATCAGAATATCTCTCAGCCAAATGATCCTCTGCCACAAAAGAAAATACCGTTCTAATTGAACTAATCGCTTGCTGAGCCACGCTACCAGCTTTTCGATAAGAAGCCTTCAGTTTATGAACAACAATATATAAGGTTAAGAACATGAAGAGTGATTAATCAAACATGATATAATGCATTGAAAGCTTGTTAATTTTGGCTAATTCTCACCTCTTCCTTGGAAGTTAGACCAACATAAACAGCTTTATAAGCAATGCCACAGAACATTGTTAATGGTATGACTGAGAGAACTACTAGTGATACTTTCCACGATCGAATGAACCCGACTATATATCCACAGATGAAGGTAAATATATGGTGAATGAAATGTGCCATCTGCATAAGATAAAATGTTGCATATCATATCAATTCTAGCCATAACATATTTAAAAAATTTGAGATCTTAATTACACACACAAGCATACATGCTAATTCAATTATGCAGAGAACTACTTGGAAGCAAAAGAGCGAAAAGAAAATAAGGGGCTTACCTTCTCTCCCATAACTTCTTGGATTTGTGCAACATCACTTGAAATTCCATGCATAATATCACCAGTGGTGACTTCAGTGTCAAAAAAGCCAACATCCTGTCTCAAAACTGCTCTGAGATACATGGTTCTTATTCGTTGAGCTGATCGTTCCCCGACCAATCTCCAACAGGTGATCTCTGTCAATTTAATGATCAAAAACATTATTATATATAGTGCAATTCAAAAATATATATAGAGGAAGAACAAAGTTTTGTTTTTGTGATCTTTCTCTTACCCAAGTATGCTCCCACAACCACAATTGCTGCTAATCCAGTCATAACCAGACATATCTGAACATTTAGAAGCAATTACAATCAGAAAATATAGAAAACTAACATTGATGAATTGCAAATAATTCGGTGTACATACATGTTCTACTTCCTTCATCATCTGGGTTTTGTCAGTTTTTGAATCCTCACCAATCTTATTCACAAATTTTCCAAAAAGAAAAGAGTACCAAGGAAGAGATCCTCCATTTATAAAAGCTCCTATGCAACCCAATATCACAAGAACCATATCAAACTTTGTTGAATACTTAAACAAGCTGAACAACCCAATTGGTTTTGCGACTTCTTCTTCTTCTTCCTCTTCTTCCTCTTCTTTGTCGCCTTCCTTGTAAACTGAAACCAGTTCAATGTCATTGTATCGATCGCCACCAACACCATATTGATGACTAGTTGATGGCCAAGCATCATGACTATGATGCTTATGTTGCAAATCATCATGAAATGTATCCATTTTTTGCCTCATTTGATGATGTCCCGCATGGTTATCATTTCGACTATGTGATAGTCCATGATTATGCTGATGCTTTCCGTGTGAAATACCATCATAACGATGAATTGCATGACCAACATCATCATCATCTTCATCATCTTCCACATAAGGACGAGACGATGAAGACCAATGTGGGTCGTCATGTCTATGGCGATCAGTGTTAGGCTCTAACAAACTGAACCGCCTCTCAACATCTGCGAGAGGGTCAAAATCAATCGAACTAAGATCATCTTTGTCAGCCGTATGACTCACATGTTTAATACTTCCCTCCTTAATGATGCTCAAGCTAGATGATAATCCTTGATGAGCCTTCCTCTGATCACCCAAATTATGTTCCTTGCTTTGCAAGAAACTCTTATCATCCCTAGCAACATAGCTTTGAAGCTCAAGCCTCCCAGCTTGCACAGCACTATAGTTAGAAGACTCATAATATGGATTTGTAAAGCTTCTAAACCCACCATAAGTGCGAGACTGGTAATAATCATTAGCTGATCTCCTAAACGCATTACTGTTTGGTGTGGTGGTAGTTGCTGCCCAAGGACTCAAGGCTGCACCCAAATTCCGGCTATCACGCCAACTTGAAGGCTCAAATTGCCACGAAACCTCACCTTGCCATGACGTGTCATAATCTGTGGCAAAAGGTGTAGCAGGAGTAGTAGGGTGGTTCCGCAATCTAGATGGTGTCAAGGATGATGACATGGGGCGAGAACGAGAAGTGACTGGTGAAGAAGCCCTTGATGACACATAATAAGGTGTGACAACAGGAGTGGTGTGGTGTTGTTGGCGGTGGCGATTATAGGTATGCGAAAAGGAGCTATCAAAGGAGGAGTCAGCCATGAAAACAATGAGAAATGTTGTGTGATAGAATGAATGAATTATGAATATTTGCAGAACAGAAATTTAAGTAAATGAAGAATAGGACATTAAACAGTTAGTTCAACTTTGGATGGAGATATGTTCAATGACAGTAGTTGGTAGTTTAAAGTCATGAAAGGGAAACTTTGATTATTCTTTATGTCTTGTAGTGTAATAAAAAGATTCTCAAGAAATTTTACCAGTAATGGATGGTATCAAAACTAGTGCATTTACACAGACTAGTCCATTTGCAGGCCGGCCATTTGAATTTTGAAATGTGAGAATGTGATGTTTCTGGGTGTTTTAGACAAAGGGTCATTTTCTCTGTTTTCTTTGTATCCATATGTCAAACAAACAAAACTTCAAAGTGAAAATACAAGGTTTTTCCATTTGTCATCTAAAGCGTAGTAATCAACGATTTCTTGAAAGAATCCACATAAAAAGGAAGTTGTTTTTATTGACTAAGCAAACTATTGGCCAACATAATAGAGTTCTTCGAATGGGCCAAATTTTTATATTTATTTATTTGAGTTTTCAATATTAAACAATCAGTCCCGCCAAACATGTACGGTTCACTTCACAATTCATGCAAGCTCAGCCAAAATATTATTGTTACTGATTCAACAATGAAGATTGGTTTTATTTTTGCCTCCTGATACAAGGTTCTACAATGAAGATTACAAGGAAGAATATGTTTATTCTATCCTATTCATAATAAATAGACTAACCGGCAAAAACAGAGCTCAGCCAATAGATACTTCAAAAGGACAATAAAGTTGAATGAAACACAAGACAGAGAAATCACATCACTAGAGAGAGATACAGAGGGAGAGACAGAGAACCCGTATCACTTCAACTATCGAGTTGATCATCCTTCAACAAATTTTTCATAATGTCCGAAGTTTTTTTTTTTTTTTTTTAAAAAAATAACAATCATTCATTCAATAATTTATCAACATTATATGCTGATATAAGCTTTTACATGAACAAATATAACATAAAAAAATTCTTCACCATACATTAATGATGATCTAATTTACAAGACCATTTGAAGCTTAGAAGGATTTGCAAAGTACATATTCAATACTAACATGAACAATTCTTACTTCATCAGTAAAGTACAAATGCATATGTGTGAATGATGTTGGAAAAACAAGACATGCATCTATCTAGCAATATTTGATCATGTCCCCTCATGATCTTTAAGTTTTATAATACGGATAAAACTAAGAAGAATGTCATTGAGTTAAATCCGGTAGCCACAAGAACAACAAAAGGGAAAAGAATGAAGATAAAAGAAGAAAGCTCAACTTTAAAAAGCTAAATACTCCGCATAATCACATCACTCATTTTAAAATGCTAACAATTTTGATTCTAACAAGAGTTTGATATACATCACACAAGACTAGGGAAGAGATGTAGAGTTGAAAAAGAATACCCTGGACTACCAAAATCACAATGACAATACGCCAATAGGCGAATTTTTTGTCCAATACAATATACAACATATAGATGGCTTTTTATCATGCCTACCTCAAGCATATCTATTTTATATTATATCATCCTTTACACCCTATTTGTTTAAGACGATCCCAAGCACTTTCTCCTGGCTTCACTAAAATGTAATTATCGGAGCTTTGAGTCACTTCCCTTGCTTCTAAATGATGATAGCGAGAAAAATGATCGTGGTGCTGCAAAATGTAGATACAAGCAAAAATAGAGCATAATGAGATAGATGCTAAGCAGTTTATCTATAAAATAAACAAAATCTATTCCTAATATCTCATCAAAAAATTCTTCAATTAATCTAAAGGAATTTGCTCAATCATAATCATTTTGACTAATAAATGCTCCATTTACATTTCCCACCAGAGCTTCAAGTTTAAGGTCAAGAATACTAGAAAAGGTTAGGACTTGAGACCAACAGATTTAATGTGCTGAAATTCCATTTAAACAATTTTGAAGTAATGTCCTTGATTCAAGCTAAGGTGTATGGTATGCATGGTGAGTTTTCTTGGATAACACTGATTGAGTCAGTTCGAAGCACCAATTATTGATGTAAGAACACTCCAAGTTGCATAATTTTTTTCAGCCACCACCAACCCTCACCTCCTAGTTTCCTCTCAAAGCAGCAGTGTCCATGCTCCAGCGACATACTGGCCGGACTCAGACCTCGCCAGCGACCGGCCGACAGCTGTTCGATTTTGATGGCGACATCAAAAAACGTCACAAATGGTCGCCAGACTAAAAACCTGCTGCAGAACTTAGGGTTTTTGCGCAGACTGCCTCAGCCTGACTCTGCCGCCTCAAGGCGTTATTCGCCTTGAGGCAGCACCGACCCATTTAAGGGTTGAGGCGGCCGACTCAAGGCACTTCGGCCATCGAGGTGAGCCTTGAGGTGGCTGCCTCATTCGAATTTTTAAACATTGATTGCATTAAGTTAGATGCATAGATTAATTACTGTAACAAGTACACAAAGAAGATCATAAATTAATCACCTTTCATGGAGCTTCCTGACATATGATCCTCCCTCAGCTTGAAGTTTGCAGGAGGTGCCGGGATAGAGCTTTGTAAAGCTTGAACTGCAAGAAAAGAGAAGAATCATCAAGGTCCTTTCATTCTGAAATCAACTAAAAAATAGAGGCTTTAAACAGCCAATGGGACTTTTGGATGCACTCGATAATTGAAAGAGCAAGAGCTTCAAATAGTACTGCCGAAGGTCCTGTAATTAATAGCTAAAATTGTTTTGAATTATGCTATATTCATTTTGCAAGGTAGTGTGATTCTTTAAAGTAAAAATAACCATTCATTGTACATTGCCATGTAAAACAGATTAGTCGTCAAAATGGCCTGCATTAAGCATATTTTCCAAAGTAGAGGAAATGAATCACTAATTTTCATATCTACAGAGTAATACTGGAAATTAAACCACACTGCCTGAACAAACCATAAAATCAAAGCCAGCAGCAGTTACACAGAGTAATATTAGTAAAAAGATAATGATTACTCAAACTTGATAGGGTATAAGCAAGAATGCAGCCTATAAATATGCTTTGCAAATAAGTGCAAAATGACTAGCAATCAAGGTTACCTTGTTCATTGAACAGATCACTCTCATTGAAGCCATCATCAGAAGGGTGACTCTGTGAGAACCCCATTCTGGACTTCCTCAAGTCTTCTGATGACCGATTGGCAGGATCTCGCCCATCTTCTGTATCATCATCTCCTTCAGAAGTCGTAGCAGAAATCCAGTCAACCATATTGTCTGTCCCGCGACTTTTCCTTCCAAACTTCAACAATCGTTTAAACCCTTTCGTCACATCCTTGCGGGACTGATTGTGAGATGAATTAGAAGCAATGAAAGGTTTCTGTGCACTTCCCCATTTTTTCCGCATCCGAGCAGCGTCAGCCTCTGTTTGGTTAAGAGAGTGAGAGTTCCAAGATGCAGGACTCCCTATTGGAGAGTCCACAGAAGCATCAATGTCTGAGGTATCATGTGGATACGAAAATGGATGATGCATTCGTGAGTTCCATGACACGGGGCTTTCCCCTGGTGAGTCTTGCAGAGTCCCTACAGCTTGAAATGCTGAAGGCATGGTAACAGGCAATTCGGCAATTGAATCAAGGTCAGCTTGAGAAAGAGATCTCAATGAATCACCATTTTCTGACCCAGAATTACCCAGTTTGTCTGATTCATGGCTCAGTCTTGGTTTCCCATTATCCATGTCAATACTTTCTTCGGTCTCCATGGTTTCAAGCTCTTCTTCATCATCATCTTTGGCAACATCAGCAGAATCTTCTGCCTCAAAGAATTCATCTTCTTCTTCATTTGTCAAAGCATCTGCTGCCAATGAAGCTTTTAACTTAGCAATACTAGCCCCAGCACCAGGACCTATGCCATTACCCTTTCTAAGAAAAGGCTTTGACTCTACACTCTGGTCTTTATCAAATTTCAATGACGCCAAAACAACACCATCAGAGTCCAAAGGGGGCATGTCTGAAAACTCGACAGGGCCACTAGAGTTTTTCCTCAAGGAATTGGAGCGCCTAGGCTTTTCTTCCTTGACAAGAGGAATTTCTTCACTACTAGTCTTGCTGCGGGGATTGTTTCTCACCTGTGAACGTGTTGTCACTTTGCCAACTCCAGAATAGGGTTTTGTGTTCTCCTTTCTTAAGTCGGAAAAATTTGGAACAGACTGTGCCAGAGGATTTTCTGATTGGATTCTGCGCCTTCCAGAAGCAGAATTGGAAATTTTGGCTGATGAACGCGACATTGGTGCTGCAGTACGAGGTGTGGTCGAAGACAAACTTCGATTAGGCAAAAGCTTCTTAGATTGGAAGCTTTTAGAAGCATTATCGCCAAAAGACGTCTCAGTGAATGATCTTTCTTGTCCATAATATTTCTGCTCCCAAATCTCAGAAAGATCTTCATCTTCTACACTTTGAATCGAACTTATTGGATGCTATAAAAAGATTTATTCAACTGAAAGTTACTACATATAATAGAATCAGATAACTTTTGAATTCTGAAAACTTCAATATCAATCGATCACCTTCACCAATTCCAATTATATTACAACTTATTTTACTAAATAATATATATAACATGGCATACCTGTTCCATCTTCATACTTGATCGAAAATTAAAGGATCTGAGTTTCTCTGCACGTCGACGAGCACTTGCAACTGTATCCTGTTTGTCAGTGAACCCAGAAAATTTGGCCGCCATCTCAGCTCTACTTTGCTCAAGGCTATCCTGCATGGCTTTCAATTTGGCTTCCTTTTCTCCCCTTTTGGAACTCCACTCCTCCCTTAATTTCGCATCCCTTTTCTGCATGTACGTCTCATAAAATTTTCCTCTGGAATCATCAGAAAAACCATGCTCGGAGAAATTCTGCCTCCGGGTATCACTAAAGTCCTGATTATCCACCATCTTCATAGATGGAGGAGTACTGAATTTTGTCATATTACTTGAACTTCCCGATGGTTCGTTCATTGTGCTTTTACCAGGCAACTGTGCAGGAGATATCTCTGACAATGTTGGTTTTCTGTATTGTGAACTTACCGCCTGCTCATTCTGAGTGTCAGCAGGTTTGCTTCTCCATGTGGAACTGGACTGATCCCCAGGAACCCGAAGCTTATGCTCCGCAAAAAGCTTTTCCAGCTCATTTGCCTTTAATTTTAGCTCATCGTTGAGCTCCTGATTTCCCTTTGACTGCCTTGACCTCTGAACTTGCTCTACTGGTGGTGTTGGGACTGCACCAAAACTCTCTTGACCCTCCGAAGCCTTTTTACCTTGAAAAAGTGGCTTGTTATTTCCATAAACAGGACTACTTTCATCCCTCTTACCCTGCAACTTCTTAATCTGTTCAGGAGCTGCAGCGGCAGCCAGTTTCTGAAACTTCATTTTCTGAGTTCCAGATTCTTCCGCCTTGATTGGCATAAAGTCCTTCCCTGATTCTTCAACTTCTCCAGTAAAAGATCTCCACTGCCGTTGTGAAGTCAATTGATCACCTTGGGACCCTTTATCCCAAGCTTCCTTAACTTTTATTCCAATCCCACCTTCAAACTGTCCTGAGAGAGACCGGGAATGACTCTGAGAACCCCTAAAACGTGATTGAGACACAGGCTGCTGATCTGTCAATTCAAGATCCTGCACATTATTCACAATTTCATCATCAGAAGTAAAAGCCCCCGGCCTACCCACTGAACTTCCAATTTGGGTTCGTAAAGTAGCCTGGTGTTTTACCACATCAGCATCTTCAGAACCGGATTGAACTTTAAACGGATCACTCTTCTCTCCACCAACAAAAGAACCCTTCAATTTCTCTTGAGAAACCCCTCGATCACCCGCATGAGCTTGCTCTGTCCTATCTGAACCCACTTGATCCTTCCAATTCTTCCCCACCTTCAACCTGACTTCCTCTTCTTTCACCAAAAACCCACCGACCCTCGCTTGATCTTTCACCCCAGAATCATCACCTCTGTTTCCTCCACTCTTGGCCTCAACTTTGACGGAACTCGCCGAATCATTCAACCCTTTATGATCTTTCCGGTCCTTGTTATCCTCAGACAACCCCGAAAAGACATTACTTTGGGGATGAGAAACAGACGACGAAGAGGGTGTGCACAAAGGACTATCTATGCTATTATTTTCCTTTCTTTCATTGCCTAGATCAATGCTCATGTCACTTGCACCACTCCATCTTCTCAACACAGCCCTCTCAATAACAGCCGCACCTGTGGGTGTGGACGCGGATACGGATGCAGATGCAGGTGTGTTGTTAGTTGATGACAATGATACATCAGAGGAGAGTCTTCTGAGTTCTGTAGATTTTCCCACAACGACAGTTTTTCCTCCAGAGCCAGACGAGCTTTCCTTCTGTTTGTTTTCGAAAAGATTGATTCTGTCTTGCACACTGAGTCGCCTGGAAGGTTGGTTCGTTGATGATGACTCGGTCACAGCCTCTTTCTTTTTCTCTTCATCGTTGTTCTCATTTTGGATACGTTGTTGATGTTGTTGTTGTGTTGGGAGAGTGGACTTGGGTTGTTGACACGTGGAGGGTTTTGATTGGCTCAGGTGGTGTTGTGTTTGTGCTGTATCTAGTTGTTGTTGTTGGTCCTGGCCGGATGATGTGTTGTGGGGTTTATTATATTGAGATGGTTGGTGGGGCCAATCTTGGTCTTCGGTGGGGTCATCAAGTGACATGTCAGACCCCCATGATGCCCGGACCACTTGATCGTTGACGCCTGGCTTCCATGGGCTGATCAGATCAGGCCTCCTTTGACAAACTAAGATGAATTTGGTGCAAGCATCGCTGTACAATATGAGAACAAGTACACATATTAATAGATTCTAATTTCGGTGCAAATATAGGATATAATTAAAAATTAAATAAACTGCCTAAAAAAATTGACAAAAAATAAATAAAAAAATTAGATCTTTGAATTGGGGAAAACAGCCCTGTAACTGCTGTACCTGCCATAATGTGACTTGTGACAGCCTAAGAATAGTATTACATATTTTATAGTCTTGACCCCATGAAAATATAATATTGTAATATATGGTATGTTTATTAATTTGATAACTAAAGATTCCATAAACAAATAAAAGATTTTTTTTGTAGGCTTTTATGATATTCCTTTGACAAAAATGGTGCATAAACAATTTGTGGACCTATGAACACTATCAAGGACGGAAAAGGACATTATTGCGAGCGGATTATCCTCGATGTCCTTCAGCTTCAGAAGATTTGGTATCATGTGACCCGCTTAAAGGGAAGTAACTAAGATATAGTTAACAAAAATATTTAATGGAGGTTGGTAACAATTGTGCTCAACCAAGATTTTGTCATGTAACTATAGTTTGAACATTAATTATCCCTACAAATAAACCAGACACTACACGGGACAACCACAAGGACAACGATTAATTAATTATATGATAGGCTTGACTCAACAATAAATCAAAATCAAAAGACGGATGCAAAAAACAAAATCGACCACCAGAAAATTGATGGCTCCTTTCTAAACTCAAATACGATTATCTCCTGTCGTATATCTAGATCACAATTATATATCCAGAATTGGCCAATAATATCCGAACATAAAAGGAATTTGCATGAAGCTCCTAGTTTTCCCACTGAAAATCATAATCACCTTATGATAGATCCCAAGTCCTTGTCTAGCCAGCCCATCTGATTTTTACATTAAACGTTACACTAAATGTACAGGTACGATCTCCTTTTCTGAATAGTTCAGTGGTCAGTTTGTAACATGGTAATATATTAGGCATGGTTGTGGTTTGTGGACCCTCAATGCACCCTATCAAATATCATAACAGCTAAAACAGACAGACAAGTCAAACTAGTTGCCTAGGTTGATAATCACATGGGGCACATGAAAATGAGATGTTTTGAGTTCTTAGTTCTGACAGCACCAAATTACTACAGATTTGGATTTTATAAAATGAAGCTGATATCAAAATCATCAAAACTGTATTTAATAGAAAAAATACGTTTAAAATGCCGGAAAATAAAAACAAAGAAAATAAAATTACTCCGGGATATATCCTAAATTTCAAAATGTTACAAAGCACCGAGAAAAAGAATAGATATGTATATATCATTTAAGGTGGCTCCCGGTGACACTCAATCCGGAGCCATGTGTGGAAAAATAGGTGGTTTCACATTTGCTTTTAAAAACAATGAGTTAACGGCAACTTAGTTGAGTTAATTCGACTTGTCAAGGAAATGAGATTACTCGTGACAAAAGCCATTATGAATTTCTCAAATTTGAATACTCACACTAACTCACGAATTTCTCGAGTCAAGTTAACTTGTCAAATCAATATCAATAAGGAAATATATTAATAAAGATTTTGATTTCATATCTATTTTGACATGAAATAAATGATCTGTTGAGGACAGACAGTGGAGTATTCCCTAAAATTTCTAACAGTTAAATTCTAAATTTCTAATAAATTCTAATGACATCTTTATTAACTGTTTGACTATGCATATGGACATGCATTTCTTTTTATGTATAATCCTTGTTCAAATCATTGATTTATACTTAATTCACTCAACTTTGGTCTCTGAGTTGCCCCTAGTACACCTCTGCCAGTACAATTTATTCTAAAATAGATATGATGATCAAATAGGAAATCAAAAAAATCCCACAAACAGGAAGACACTTCTAAAGGGGAGAATAGGACATACATCTTTTTCTCCAGCCCACACCCCACCCCCTTCCCTCCGGATATTATTCTTTCTCTTTTACAATTATAAAACAAGCACTAAGTCACAATAACCGGACTTGATGTAAAAAGACCACGAGCCCAACCAGATAATACATGAGGTCCCATGTATAAACCCCATCTCTTCTCTCTCTCTCTCTCTCTCTCTCTCTCTCTCTCAATCTATCTATCTACACTACTAGTACTAATGAAGATCATAGAAGGTCAACAAGTCAAAGACCACATATGGATATAAAGCTGACATGGAATTCTAAACATTATTGTGTAATTAGTTACAGCTGTAAATAGAATTTTGTCTTTGTAGCTTTGTATGATTCTTTCATCAAGAAATCAATACAAAAATTCCCAAAATTCTCCCACTAAACTACTCTCTCTCTCTCTCTCGACTACTAATATCTATCTGACTCAATCAACTAAAAGCAAGATCTTTGATTAGTAGTAGATATATATATATATATAGAGAGAGAGAGAGAGAGCAGTATTAGTACTTCATGAGAATCAGACAATTTTGGGAATTTTTGTATTGATTTCTGATGAAAGAATCACACAGCTGCACAGCATTTATAGAGTACAGACAAAGGCAAAATTCTATTTACAGCAGTAACTATATTTATAATAAGTAGAATTTCATATCCGCTATATATCCACATGTGCTCTTTGGCTTGTTGACCTTATATGATCTTCATTAGTACTAGTAGTGTACTAGTGTAGATAGATAGACAGAGAGAGAGAGAGAGAGAGAGAGAAGCGATGGGGTTTATACGTAGGGACCTCAAGGCACAAGCATCTACACTCAAACAAACAGAGAAGCAGGAACCAGAATTGTTAATAGTTAATTGAAGAAATTTCTAGAGTTCTTACTTCAAACGATGAGCACCAAACCGATCTGCAAAGTGTTGGAGTTCAGGGACAGTTTCAGAGTTGAAACCTGCAGATACTGCACGACCATAAGCTGTGGTTAAGTCTTGCCTAGCCGCAACAAGGCGCACATCAATAGCCCTCAAAAGCCCCTTTCTACAGAAATTGGACAAGAACAAGAACAAGGTATATGTAAGAAAGCAACTTTGAAAAACCAGAATCAATCAGCACCATGGATTCAACTTTCATTATATCTTCCTTTATCCGGCAAGTAACTTTAATTAAAATCGTTAATCCTTTCTCATCATTAGACAAAGTCAACGTTGTGTATGACGAATTTCCGCTGCCAGTTAATTCGTTAGGCAGCATATTTTTCATTGCAATATTGTTTCCTCACAATTAAATACATTCTAGCCAACAATTCCTAACAGCATGCTCTACCCTTGCATTCCTCAACCATGTTATCATTTGACAATAACAGAACCTCATTAAATTATGTACTTCCACATCAATTCCTTTAGTTGCTCGCAATTACGTTGAAAAGTTCAACAGGCATAGAAAATTTGAAATTTTTTTTGAAATACACATCCAGAAATAAAAAGCAAAATGTTGCTGCAACTGAACTGAAAATTCATCAACTCAAGAAACTAAATAAAAATTAAAAAACCATTTCAGCACAAGCAAGCAAAAGATGAAGAAAAAAAACTCACTTTGTTTCATCAGCTTCTGCTGTTGTTGTTGTACCATCCCCGCCTATTACAAATTGCAAAACATTGTGTTAGCATATTTTTAATAACTCATACTTCATTCAAAATCTAGGCCTGGGAGGATAGCTCCAAATCACAATTTATTTTTTCTTTCAATCTGTTATTTCCAAGAGCAGAAAAATAAGGCTAATGAAGAGCCTGTGAGAAATCGTGACCATCCCTCAATTTCATAAAGTATTAGATGTTATACCAGAATAAGAAAGCAGCAACATCATATCCAACAAAAGCAACATTCCCAAAAAGCTAACCTTTGAACAACCAAAATAAATATTCTAAATTTTTTGGAATAATAACGTTCACTTGATAGTTTAAGTGTTAAAGAGAAGGGAAAATAAGGGTTCACCGTAATCCTCACAAAGCATTCCAACCCCCTCATGCCCTCATTTAAGCACACCCTAGTCCCTCTCCCTCAAAAAGCAGAAAAATCCAGAAGCATGCTTAAATATCAATGGCCATTTGAACTGCCAAGAGAAATGCACATGGTTTTCCCCACTTCAGAACAAATCCCTCTTCCTTTGAAAAACTAAAAATCATAATGTTTTTGACAAGAATACGGGGCCAATTGACGATGGGTTATTATATCGAAAATGACATTTGAAATTTATACTTAATCTTTACTATGTATAAATTAATATGAAAGCAATACCTAAAATAGCAATGACATCACTTTTCCTTACTGAGAAGATGTTTCCATTTTAGATGTAATATTTTCTTTTATTTTGGTTTAATGATTACATCAAACCCCTAGGCAGCGTCTATACTAAGAATTTGTTACATATCTTCAGAAGGATTACATCATATGCTAAATGCTATACTTATTGTGGCATTTGTCAAGAATCATAATACTATAAAAATATTCAATTCATCCATCAAGCGTAAATCATTTAAAGCTAGAGGAAAAATAAAATGGAAGGGAAAAAAAAAAAAGGAAAAAAAAGGAAAAAAGGTTTAAGCTTTGTTGTAGTCGGACTAATCCAAGATGGAAAAATAAAATTAATTAGTCAGAGTACAGACCTAATGCACCAGAGAGCTGCTCCCTAGTCCCCTGAAACAAAAGAGCTCCCAGATTCAATGAAATTGAAATGAATTGACTTCAATTAATATAACAAATAATTTCCAATTGAAGAAGAGGCAGACATTACCTGAGAATATATTTTCCGGGCTGCTTCCAACTGAGACATCTCTGCATCAAATGTATTGACAATTTCCAGAACCTCTGGTGTACTAACAAACCGCACAAACCTGGATACAAGAAGTACCGATCAAATAAAAAGAAATGAGAACCATCATTCACAATGGGGCAATAAACATCTCAGCTGGCACAAAGTATAACCTTTCAAGTGTTCCTTTTGTGAACCAAGTCTCAGCATTGTCACGTTTTCCAACTTCAAGCTTAACTGACTGAACTGCCCGTGCAACCTGTTCTTCTGCAACCTTCAAATGAGTCACAAACGGCTTTACTGACCCTGAGGCAAGCTTCTCAGTATTTCCATCGCTTGATACAAACAACTCACAACTGCCCAAATGGAAAAGGGATGAATATTGAAAACCAAAACTAGCAATATAACAGAAAGCTACATATAAATTCATGAAAGATTATCTTACTGTGAGCGCCTTGGTGAGAGTTGGAAGACCGCATAATCAATAGGTGTATCCGCTTTCATTTTCCCTCTACTATATTTACACTAATTCTTCTCTAACCTCCTCATATATCCACAAGTACTTCTCCACTCAAAGTAGCCCAAATCGTCAAACTCTCATTCAATCAAATAAACCCAAAGCTGCCAACAAAATCTGGGGGAAATAAAGTAAATAAAAACGAATGAATTCAGACCACCATTTTCACCAGAAAGAAGAAGCTATACCTAAAGCTAATTAATCTAAGCAATTGAATCACAGATTACACTGTAAGTACTGAAACACTCAATGCCCAAGTCAAAGAAGGCAATCAGTACAAATTTAATCCACATTTCAAATCAAAAAAATATATATCACATATTCACATTAACAAAATACAGATAAACAGAACTAGATACCTTTTAGCTCAGAAAAGCTACTACTTCTAGACTCAAATGCTAACCAGATATAAAAATTGGATCTTAATCCAAAAACCCAACTCAAAACAAACAAAAAAAAAATGGCACCAAAATAGAAACCCACTTCACATGTATAAATCAGATCTGATTCTCATCAATACCAGACCTCCAAATGCAAAATTAACCAAAACCCACTGGCATTTACAGCAATAAAAACCCACACTCAAATGCCAAACCACCCAGAACCCATTTTCAAACATCCATAAATAAACACATACACTGCATGTAAAAAGTAAAAGAAAAAATCGAAAAGTTTCAGAGAAATTTGAAGTAAATGTGGGTTGGATCGTTGAAAATGAAGCGTACCTGAGAGGAGAAACAGTGAGATCTACCTCAACAACATTTAGCTTGTATTTGGTCTTCTATAAGTATTTACAGGCTCTAACTAAGACTACCCTCTTCAAAGCTTGTGTGTTTTTCTCTTTTTTTTTGTGTTCTAAGAAAAGAAAAACCCTTCTAACAATGACAAAGATAGTTTTTTTTTTTTTTGCTTTACTCAATTTCTCAAATGTATGTGTTTCTGCTTTGTGTTTGATTTTGATTTTGATTTTGTTCTCTCCCTCTCTCTCACTCACTTTTTAAGTCTTTCTCTCTCTAACTATCTCCTGTCTTAAAGATACAGTAGAGAGAGACACAGAGAGAAAGTGTGTGTGTCGTGTTTGTGGGTTTGGATTATTGTTGTTTTCAGACAACAAAAGTTTTGTTTTCAGTAAATTTTTTCTCTTTGTTGTAAAACAAATGTGTTTTCTTTGTTTCCAAGTTTGTGAATTTACCAAAAAGGGCTTGGTTTTAATTTCAAGTTTGTTGATTGTAATTACCATTATGTCCACATCTTGTACTAGCATCTCAAATTCCCAACTTTTTTTTTTTTGAATTTATATTTTATGAGTATATGTATTGTCTATAAAGCATAAATTGCAGGTAGTTTTTGCTCAGTAGGTTCTGGCAAACCGTGACTCGTATGGAATCAAATTCTTTTAAAAAAAGTTCATTTCAGAATAATAAACAAACGATTCATATAACTTTAATGTTTCAAATATTACTTCATTTAAATGATTTTTTCAGATATAAATTGTTTTTATATATTTCATAAACAAATTATTCTAAAAAAAAGTTATTTCATTTTAAAAGTTCAAAATAATAATAAATAAACTAATATGGAATTTTCAAATTATTTAGCTTCATCTATAGATACTAAACAAATTTAATTATATAATAATCAAAATTAATCAATCTTGAATGTAGAGTTCTTTTGTAGAGGGTACTATTGTCCACCTAACTTTTTGGCACAAAAATTTATTGGTTTTGTATCACTTTTTCTAATTGGATTAATAGGGGTATGGTCAACTGTCCACATTCAAATGGTGAAAGTT
Organism: Acer campestre; assembly: GCA_954870605.1. Classification (NCBI taxonomy): domain Eukaryota; kingdom Viridiplantae; phylum Streptophyta; class Magnoliopsida; order Sapindales; family Sapindaceae; genus Acer; species Acer campestre. The sequence goes on from OX940799.1 coordinate 63,859,298, forward strand.
GTTACCAAAAAGATTCTAAATTTAACGGTTATATTAAAAAAAAAAAAAAAAAAAAAATCAACAATAAAAAGAAAAAATTAACCCAAATTTTATTTTATTAATATTATTATTATAATAATAAAATGTTGAAAATGAGAGCGAAAGTTGAAGCATATCGTACAATTCAAGTTTTATTTATTTTATTTACATCATTTGTCTCATTCTCCACTCATTATTTGCCACTTGTCAGTTATCACCCCTACTTGAGTCACCACCAATCAAATTCAATTTCTTTTTCTTTTTTTTTTCATTTCACCCACCATCTTCTATTGACAACCAAAATCTTCTAAAATTTCAAAAGATTAAAGGGTTTTTTAAGGGAAAAAAAAAAAAAAAAAAAAACAATTATTGAGGTTGATTGAAAGGTGGTGTTGTTAAATTGGATAATTTTTTTTTTAGGGTTTGAGTTAATTAAGGATTAATTTTGTTAATCAAACATAGTTCTTTGACTTGTTAATGTCATTAATCAAAGTTGAAAATGTCATAATTTGAATATTGTTTATTCTTACAAGAAGTTAGTGCCATCAATAAAGCTATTATAAAAAACATATAGTATAATAGTATAATTTTGGTCCAAGTTTTATATACTCATTAGATTATGTGATAGTTTATTCACACGGACATGTTTATATAAACTAAAGTTAATGGACAACAAGGACGTAGCTCAGCTGATAGATATATGAGTTTGGGGCTTGAGCAAATGACTCACAGGTCAGAGGTTCGAATCCTATCAATGGTGAAAACTTTCAAAAAAAAAATACCTAATCCCAGATTAATAGATATTATCAAAAAAAAAAAAAAAAAAAATTAATGATATGATATGTACATCACCTTTTAGCACAAGTGATAATACATCGGAACATTGCATGGAAAAATTTTAGAATTCTTAATAAATTTCAAAATTTTGATAGAAACCCTTCATTGAGATTATATTGACCTACTATATATATAAAGAAAGTCACCAATGAAATCATAAACCAACCTTTAAAGTTTAAATTAGGATATTTGTAAATGTATGTAGCATTTCATGTCGCTAATGTAGATGATTATTGACTAGTCTATACAAAAATGATTTGATTTACTCTATACCAGAAATTACTTAAATGGGTTGCATATCATTTAGAACAAAATGGATGATCATTAGGAAGTTGATACTAGATTAATATTGAAGGATGGACAAGTGATCACTGACAATTAACCTTCATCTAAACTATTAATTAAGGCAGATTTAGATAACTCATTTTTAATTATATTCTAATCTTAGTATATAGTACACTTAAAACATTAAGAAAAAATATGAGATGAGGTTAGTCTGGTGGTAAATCCCTCATACCTGCACCACAAGACAGCAGGTTCGAGTCCTCCCCCTCCCCGAAAAACCTTGAATTTACTTAATAGTATAATACTTAAAAATTAAAAAAAAATTAAAAAAATATAAATAAAAAAAAAAGGTTTCTATTCTTAATTATTTCAATTCAACTATTTATGTGACTTGAAATGTGTGTTAGTGTAATTCTTAAAAAAAAAATAATAATAAGAAAAAAGGTTTATATTCTTAATTATTTCAATTCACCTATTTATGTGACTTGAAATGTGTGTGTTGAATTCACTTAATAGTGTAATACTTTTAAAAAAATAATAATAAGAAAAAAGGTTTATATTCTTAATTATTTCAAATTTTCAATTCACCTATTTATGTGACTTGAAATGTGTGACTTGAAATGTTTATACATGTGTGTGTGATAACATTGAAAAAAGGTTTCTATTCTTAATTATTTCAAGGGAAATTATCATTTTCCACCTGAGGTTTGCCATATTAGATAAACTAGTCCATCTAGTTTCAATAATACCCAGTCAACCCTCTGAAACCCAAAATATTATTATTTTACCTCTTCTGTCAATTTTTCCAGTTAAAATCCCTTTGACCGTTAATTAAAAAATTAAAACACCTCTATCAAGGATTGAACCTTTGACCTTGTGGTTAAAAGACACAAACTCTAACCAACTGGCTACTCCAACTCATTGTTAAAAGTTTGTTGATTTAAATGTATATATATAATTATATGATTTGTTTAAAATAATTTAAATATGTTTATATAATTTAAAATAAACTCATGTTTATATATATATATAATTTAAAATAAACTCATATTTAATAATAATATATCAAAATAGATTTATGAAAGAGAAAAAGAAAATAAGAAAACAAAAGGAAACCCATAAAATCCAGAAATCAAAGCCCGTAAATTTATTTTATTTTATTTTTTTGAATTTGTTTCCTTTTCGAAAAATATATTATTTCAATTTGATAAAAAAAAACCCAGAAAATCAAAGTCCATAAATTAAAAAAGGGAAAAAATTCAAAACAAAAAAGAAATTTTTTTAAAAAAAATTCCTTTTTTGAATTGTTTTTTTTTCCTTTTTTTTTTTTGTTTTTTTTCTTTTTCTTTTTCATAAATCTTTTTTTATATATTATTAAATATGAGTTTATTTTAAATTATATAAACATATTTAAATTATTTTAAACAAATTTTATATATATATATATATATATCCATTTAAATCAACAAAACTCTAATAATTAGCTGAAGTAGCTCAGTTGGTTAGAGCTTGTGACTTTTAGTCTAAGTCAAAGGTTCAATTCTTGATGGAGTAAAAAGACCAATATTTTGAGTTTTATAGGGTTGACTGGCCATTATTGAAACTATAGGGACTGGTTTATCTAATATGACAAACCTAAGGGAGGAAAATGATAATTTCCCTTATTTCAAGACTTGAAATGTGTATATGTCATATACGTGTGTGTGAAAACATTAAGAAAACAAAGTTTCTATTCTTAATTATTTCAATTCATCTATTTATGTGGCTTGAAATGTGTATATATGCCTGTGAAAACATTAAGAAAAAAGGTTTCTATTCTTAATTATTTAAATTCACCTATTTATGTGACTTTAAATGTGTATATATGTGTGATCATGAATTATAAAAAATAAAAAAATAAAAAAATAAAAAAATAAAAAGTGTCTTTACATAATATTTTATAAATTAGGATGATCCTAATACATGTGATAACTTCATTTTAAAACTTAGATTGTAAAGGTTTGATTGCTTTCCCTAATACCAAATTACCAACCAATAATGTCGATTTGTCACAACAATTAGATTATCATTTATGTTAATGATAACAAAATTTATATTTTTCAATCGATATCAAACAATACATTACGTGTACGACTCAGAATAAAATGCGTATGGTAGGACTCAAAACTCCATCACTAATATGAAAGGGAAGGTGTATTACTACATGTGCTTCGTTTAATCTTTTGTATCATTTGATTTCTTATTAAGTTTGATAAATTTGGTATCAATCTAACTTTACGTGACGATTTATTATAAATTTATTTATTTATTTATTTGATATAAAATGACATTATGATCTTAATATAGACCTAATGAACTATTTATAAACAAGATTTTTGGATATTAAACAACATTAATATCTTAAGAGTAGCCTTAATGATCCTTAGGCTCTACTCTTTCCCAAATAACATTAAATTAAATTATTTAATTTATTGTAGTATTAAGCAACATTAAATTATTGTAGTACTAAGCAATTGATTTTTATGTTTACATTAGATTTGATAAACCAACAAGTTACCTTTTTTTTCTTTTTCTTTTTTTTTAATTTGATAAATCCTATAAAAAAAAAATCAGTTTATTTAGGGGAAAATAAATAAAGGATGGTTTTTGATAATATAATAAAGAAAGTGAGATCATATCATAGGTTAATCCAAAAAACAAATTCGTTAGTGGTCATGATAAACAAGATCGGACGGTTGTGATGCACATGATCAGTGGGGATGGCCCCACCAACGAAGATCACCATCACATTTGTGTGTCTCCCACTAGCACCCAAAACATCAATCAATTCAATTTGTGGCTAATGGCTTTTGGGGGTCGTGGAAAATCATTCGGATCCAACGGTCTTGATTTGAATGAAGGGAGGGGCCCACAACAGTTGATTGGCCCGGTGGGACCACGTGGATGTTATTGACTTGTGAAGCTGCATAGAGTCACCATGGTGTGTTGTGTGCATGTATTGTCATTGTTGCACCATGACCTTGTTAACCATATACAAACTAACATGATAATGACTTTTGTGATGTATGTGAGGTTGGTCATTTTTGTTTCTTTTATAAACCGATAACGAGATTGGATCGGGGTTTGTCAGAACATGCCGAGACCAAACATTACTATCGGAATCGGTGCAACACAAATAACCACTCATATAACGCATGAGAAATGATTTTACACATTGCGTTTTTATAAGCAATGAGACTTGAACTATTATCACAATGAAACAAGAGGTTTAAAAACTGAACCGAAATTGGATTAGGGGTTTGACAGAACATATCAAGACAACATTATTATTAGATGTGTTGAAACACACCAAGATCTTAAATAACTACTCACATAACATATGATAAATGTTTTCATGTATTTGTGTGTTTTTTTTTTTTAAGTAATATAATACTTAAACCGCTGTCATAAATACGAAGCTAGAGGTGCACAATCATTCATAATTCAACCGAAAGTGGATGTGTATGTGAGCATCATCATATTGGTGTTTGGATGATGAGAAAATAAGGAAGAAAATTAAGGTTATGTATCATTTGTAATGATCATGTTAGTAATTTAAATCAGTAGGGACTCGCACATAAATTATATTAAAAAAAAAAAATTTGAAACCAAATTAATTTAATAAATGAAATACTAATTAATTCATTTATCGAATTGGTTAAACTTAAAAATTAAAAACGAAATAAAACTATAAAAAATAAAAACCAAAATTACATTGATAAAAGAAATAAAAATATTGCTTCGCCCGAATCCGACACGTATTAACAATTAAAACGAATCGGGTTATGGTTTTCATGCAAATTCGAGCTTCTCAGTTTCTCTCTCTGCAATTAACTATTTTTGACAAATCGAATACGGGTTTTTCTGCAAACAAAATTTTCAAATTATTCATTGATTATACTCCCAAAATCAAGGTAAAGTTCTTGTGTTCCTCAGTTTGGCTTCTCGAACTTGATTCTTTTGCATTTTGGACTTTGTTTCATGGCTGGTTAGTTGAAATATGAATTTTTTATTGTAATATTTTAATGGGTTGTTGTTTATTTTTGAAGAAATGACATGTTTTCTCAACTGGGGTGTCTTCAAGTTTTGAATTGTATTTTTTTTTGGTATAGAACCAGAGGGGGCCATTGAAGTTTTCAAAATTTATATATTTGACTCAATATCAATTTTTGTAAAATCTTTAATTTTCGGATATTTATGCTTTTACCCCTATTTTATTTTTTTAATTTTTCTAATGTTAATTTTTTGAAGCAATTTTCTAATGTTTCTATAAATTAACTAGATGTTTAGAGCTTGTTTTTAATGTCCAAAGTCATAGTCTTTTTTCACTCAAATCACATAAAAAAAAATATATATATATATTTGATTCTATACACGGTATTTATTTCTATGTATCTAAAGTATCTTAAATATAAATGAAAATCTAATTATAACATATATGTTCTATCTTAATTAATATTATTTTCTCATTCAAATAATTTTGTTCTTTCTTCCAATCTTGCTTATCTCACCCTAATACCATGGCATACTTCTAATATGTTATTTATTTTAATCAATATGTGTTAATTTATACAATTAAAACATATCAACCAAACATATATAATTTATATTCAACTATTAACACATTTTACCCAAAAAACTTTTATCATTTTTAAAAATTAAAATAGTTTTTGCATGTTATAAAAATACGAGGAGTCCAATTTAAATTTAAATTAGTTTAATTTCTAACTCTTAAACTCTATTATTGAATCATGAATTAAAAGCCATAAGGTTTTTCTATATTATTTTTAGACTAATTTTAGATATTTCAACTTTATATCTCAACTTGTATTTCAACTACAAATGTATCAATTGATATACATTAACATTATTTTTTATTAATTTTTTTCTTTTAACGTACCCTCTAAGATACATGTTAAAATAACTTATTATTTTATGGCGCCCCCGCTGGAAACAATTTCTAGCTCCGTCTCTGATTGATAGTGTGAAGAAAATTGATGTTTTAACCACTTGTAGGTCAATTTATTGTATGATTCATTCTTAGGAAAATCATTGATGGCGTTTGCTTCTTGATATTTCGCCAGATTCAGTTTGGGAGTTGGACTGCAAGAGAGAAGAAAAACGATGTTTTAACCACTCGTAGATCAATTCATTGTATGATTCTCGATTAAAAGAAAACAAGAAAAAACTCTCACTGACTTCATTGACTTCAACTGCAATGACTTGATTTATGCATGTAACATTGCTTTTCTCATGCCCACCAAGTAGATACTTTCCACATTAATCTCCATGCACGCGACTTTCATCCCACACCATTAGAGAGTGAAGTCCAAGGTGTAAAACCATATTAACTAAACCCTTCTAAAAAATTTCAAATCAATACTCAGAGTACACAAATCCTAGTAACTAGACATTTCAACAATATGAGGAAATGCTTTCAAAAACTTAACAACATCAGACATCTCTGGATAATAAGTTGAAAAGTAAAACTCGGCAACGCTAGACAAATCCATTTCATCTATCGTCTATTTCATCTATGAAAGTGAAAAACTTCAGTTTAAGATCGCTTTTCAGACTCTTGACTTGCTCCTTAATGAATTGATGTTGTCTTATAAAAAGAAAACACATTAACTATCAACAAAAAATAACATGGCTTTGACTTGCTCATCATTTTTGTTTGTTTGGATGATTTTCTAGGATTCTTATTTTGATTTTTCTCTTATTGTTTTGTTGTTGTGTTTGTATTGTAGATGACTTATCTTAGGTATCTGAATCCTTTGCGTTTGTATAAAATGGTTGTGTCTTCACAAATGAATGGCATGTTCCTAAATTATGTCGAGGTCGACGTAAACTACGGTGGAATAGAGATGTGTTAGTGGATTATGTCAAGGTCGATGTATGCCACCATAGTGGAATGGAGATGTGCTAGTGGACTATTCATGTCTTTGTAGAACATGGTGGAGTGGAAACGTTTCCACTCTACCATGTTGAAATGTAAAACTAGGCAACATTAGACGACCATCTCATCAACGAAAGTGAAAAACGTCGATACAAGAAGACTATTACTTTTCGGACTCTTGGCTTGTTCCCTAATGAATTGATACTATCATTATCAAAGGAAACACACTAACAATCAATAAAAAATAACAAAACAACATAGAAAATGGTAAACTTACATTTTTATCATCATCCCAATTCCATAGGTTTGCTAAATAACCAAAGCAACAAGCTTCAATGCTTCATCATCATTCAAAGAGGCCTACAAATCAAAATTACAATGTGACATAAACTAACAGCATGACAATAAGCAACAATTACACTCAAAGGCCTACCAATTTTTAGCACAATATGCATATCACATTTTCTCATCATCAATGAAGGGACATCTTCACCCCACAAACATCATAGAAATCTAAAAATTTCATCAATCTAAATCTAAGAGAATCTCCAATGGTAATGTAGATTGTGAAAAAATTAGATGTCACGTAGGATAAACATCCACTTTGTTAAAAAATCCATCTCCAATGCAACCTCTCTAATACAACTCCAGGTTGAGGTGGCAACTTTTTTTTTAGAAGCTTTCAATATGACTCTCTGATTTCAGAGGGTTTATTGGACAATCATCTTGTTGGCCCGGTCAGCAACCACTTTTGTGTCTTCTACTTTATTTTAATTAACAATTCTAAAGTATATTTAAGGAGACAAAATAATAAATTGACATGTCATTAAAAACATGTATTTTACAAGTGAAGCATTGGAGACCACCTTTTTATTTAGATGTCTATAAAGTTTAGTTACATGCCACATATTAAGCAATTGGTTTGATAATGTTGACATATCACCATTTTTTCAAATGCAAGCCACATTACCATTGAAGATGCTCTAAACATACAAACTCTCTAACACATTTAATTATCACTGCCACTATTGTTATTGTTGTTACCATTATCGTTACTCCTATGATGACGATGATGATGATTACTAGCATTCCTAATGCTTCAATTGTGAAATCTCCATTTGTGTCTTCATAAAGAACTGCATTCTTTGTAACTCTAGCTCTTTCGCAAACTTCATTCTCTACTTCTCCATCTTCATAACATGATGTATCTTCATGCTTTCTGCTTGCTCGTAAGCCTCACCGAACTTCAATAAAGCTTGTGTCAACATCCTCACCAAATCTCCCCAACCACCACTACCACTCTCTCTTTTTCCCTTTTCCCCTTACTCAAATTCCCCATCACCACTGCCACTCTCCCTCTCTTCGCCGGTGGTGGAAAACTATCCATCTAATCCCGCAACTCCTTATCAGATTCCTCCTCCGACTCTGCCGATGCCATCATGGTTGCTGTCCCACCACCCCTTCTCATTATGGACAAAATTCAAATAACATAAATAAATAGTTAAATACAATAATACATAAAGAGTTAAGAAATCATAAACATACACTAGTTACTAGTATATGCATACCTATATATTCTTGCTCTACTAATGAGATAGTTAGATATCGTCACTATTGCATAATCAATGCTGAAACTGAAACATAGAAACACCGGATTTCGGTGGTCACTCTTCATAGTTTCTCGAAACAACTGCGATGGCTTCAGGTACCATTCATATATCTACCAATCAATCCAAATCAACCGTTAGAATTGAATTTATATATCAAACATAATTTAAATCAATAACCATTCATCATAATGCCTCTTTAGGAATTCGTTCATGGAAAATAATACTACATGTGGTAGTATTGATGTATATATCTTATACCAAAATATTAACCTTATTGAGGCTATGTAGAAGTCTTATTGATGTATGTATCTTTCTCTTGGAATCCTCTCTCTCCAAGTGTTTATCCTCCCTCTCCTCGTCTTCATCCATATATAGAATGGAAAAAAAATTCTAGAAAGCTCTGCCAAATGTCAAAATAACAATACAAGTGAGATTTAAATTCAAAGTCAACTTTGAAACAAATTGAAAAGTGTCGGAAAAGTAAAAATAAAAATGTTGTCAATTTCAACACTCAAAAGGAGTTTGATGTTGAAATTAAACAAGGTAAAATATTTTGTATCAAATCAATAAATAAAATTTTAAACCTTGGCAAGTTTGACATTAGCTCAATTTATAAGTTAAATTTGTCAACAAGAAGAGAAGTGTTAATTCGCCTTTTATTAAGTAGTTTCCGTTTGGACTCAAGACAAACTCATAAAAAAATAAGATACAAAATACCGTCTCATAATAATAAAATAATCAAATATTACCAGTAGCATATTTTCAGCAGATAATACTTCCAAACGTTCATATCCATAGTCGAATATTTTATACAAAACAACGACCCAAATGTGTTGCGATCCCATGCTGAATTCTGTAATTTGTATAATGAATGAACAATCAATAAAAATAATGGCTAATTATTATGATTGGCAGTTTTAAAAGCAAAATAACAAGATTTCTTACAACTACACACAATGAAAAATGAGAAACATAATTAAGATTACTAAAACACACACGGTACCTCCGATTCAATATTGTGTTTCCAAAGTGTATATTTAAAACTTTCAAAGTTTCCCTTTTTGCTTAGGTCGTCATTAATTTATGAATATCCTCCTAATAAGATAAAAAGTAAGGTGAGGTATATAAATAGATAAGAGAGAGAATGAATGAAAGAATCGATGAAAACTCACAGTGGAATTATTGTCTTCAACGATTATTCCTATCAATCCACAATTCTCGTCCTAAACATAATAGACATGAGACATATATATATGTGCTTCATGGAAGAAATTAAGGAAATACAAAGAAATCAAATATCTTACAGGATCATTTTTAAGTCTGTGAAGAGTCTCTACAAAGTCATCCAAAAAGGTTGTTTCTCTGGGGAATTCACCGCAAGATGGACAAAATTCAAATAACATAAATAAATAGTTAAATACAATAATACATAAAGGCTGCGTTTGTTGCATCGGATAAGGATGGGATTGGACTATTTTTAGTCCAATCCCATATTTGGTGCATCCAAATAATGAGACTAATTTTATCCCATCGTAAATTTTATCTCGTTGGAGGAGGATAAAATTATCCCCTCCAAATCAATGAGATTATTTTTATCCCAGATTTAACTCGTTCACCAGTGAAGCAGATCAGGCACTAGAGAAGCAAGAAGGTCGGGCGCCACCAGAGAAGCAAGAAGATGGTGACCTTGGCAATGGCGGATGGCTTGGCTTCAACACAACACAAAAGTGGTCTTGTTTCAGATCCCGATCTAGCATAGAACCACCACCTTGTGCAGCCAAAAAGTATGGAATTTGCTCTTTCCAAGGCTGTGAGTGCTGGAGCCATTACCGACGGTGAGATCGTGGATGGAGGTGATTCTTCACGATGACATACCTTGGTCGATTATTGTCTCACTTTTTCATATATGGAAAATGAGATAGCGAAACTCTATGGAGGAACTTGAAAACCAAGATCGTAGAGGCTTCCTTAATTTGTCTGAAATTCTGTCATGAAATAGTTTGGAGCTGACCTTTATAGCTTATGTAAAACAATACAACTGATTTGATTTTGGAAGTGCGGAGAGAGAAACGAGTGATAAGAGCAATGTTAAAAGAGTCAACAGATGAGAGAAAGAGAGGAGAGAGTGATAGTGTTATGAGAGGAGAGAGAATGGGAGTTATCCAATCCCATCACATACCAAACACATGATAGGACTATTTTTAAGAGGAAATGGTGAGAAATGTCACCTTTTTAAACTGATGTGGTGAGAAAGTCACTAGTTTAATAAGTTAAGTTTAAAAGGCACCTATTATTGTGAACTACCAAAATTGCCCCCACTTTAATCATTTATGTTATTCCCTTTGTACTTTCCTCTCTCCACACTTGAAAAAAAAAAAAAAAAAACTGTCAGACAGTAGTGTTAACTCAGTTACTCTCTCTCTCTCTCTCTCTGGAATTTCTTGTTCAACTTATAAAGAACCCACGTCCTTCAGTCAAATAAGGTAACTCGTCATTCCTCATCTGCATATTCATAGAAAAAAAGCACATAAGTTCATGAAAACGTATGAAAAGTCACGGAAAAGTGTATGAAAAGTCACGGAAACATTATGAAAAGTCACGGGAAAGTGTATGAAAAGTCACGGGAAGAGTATGAAAAGTCACGGGAAAGTGTTTGAAAAGTCACGGGAAAGTGTTTGAAAAGTCACGGGAAAGTGTTTGAAAAGTCACGGGAACAGTATGAAAAGTCACGGGAAATTGTTTGAAAAGTCACGGGAAAGTGTATGAAAAGTCACGGGAAAGTGTATGAAAAGTCACGGGAATAGTATGAAAAGTCACGGAAAAGTGTTTGAAAAGTCACGGAAAAGTGTTTGAAAAGTCACGGGAAGAGTATGAAAAGTCACGGAAAAAAGTCACGGGAAGAGTATGAAAAGTCACGATGGCAAGTGTATTAAAAGTCACGGGAAGTTTATTAAAAGTCACGATGGCAAGTGTATATTAAAAGTCACGGGACATGTGTTAAAAGTCACGGGAAGTGTATAAAAAGTCACGGGATGTGTATTAAAAGTCACGGAAGTATAAAAAGGCTCGAAAAGGCACGGGTCTAGTAAAAAGGCTCGGAAACAGTACAAAAACTCACGGAAACTGTTCAAAAAGTCACGGGTACAGTTCAAAAACTCACGGGTAAAGTTCAAAAAGTCACGGGTACAGTTCAAAAAGTCACGGGAAGTTCAAAAACTCACGGGTACAGTTCAAAAACTCACGATTACCCAGAACTTCATCGTCTTCAAAACAACTCTTTTCAGAAACTAAAACCCTAACCTAAAACCTCATCTCATCATACAAACATAATCAACCATCCACAATCAAGCACAGATAAACTTTTCAACAACAAAAAACGCGTAAGAATAAGAAACTTACCACTGTCCTTCGCGTTTGGCCGTGAGTTCTCGTCGACATCATTACTGTATCGCCGTCGCCGGTAACTTCGCCGTCAAATTTCGGTCGCCTTTGGTACTGTTGCGCCGTCGCCTTTTCTCTCTCTTCTCTCTCTAGGGTTTCTTTTTTCAACGTTTGAAAATGACACAAACTGACAAATGGGGGTATTTTTGTCTGGTCACCTTAATTGGTGCCTTTTAAACTTAAATTAGTAACTTGGTGACATTCTCCCAAAAACAGGCCCAAATGGTGACATTTAAATTTTGAACCCCTATTTTTAATCCAATCACATATTGCATCAAACATGGGAAACACTATAATTAATTCAATTCAATTCAATCCAATCCAATCAAATCCAATACCATGTCTTAAAAATAGTCCAATCCTATCCCACGAAACAAACACAACCTAAATTTATTAGATACTTACCAACCTGCCTTCAAGGGACAAGAGGGCAAGATGTTGAGGGTTTCGCCACAACTTTGCTAGATACTATTAAAAATATAACTACTATGAGATCCTATCATTTGTATCACCACCGACTGCCGTAAAAGATTTATCATAAAGAGATGATAATAGAACGTTGCTATATACATTTCTGATAAACAACATATGTGACATAAACAATATTAAGCTTATTTTAATATTTTTGCTAATATCTACTTGACATTATTTCCGATAAAGCCACACCATCGATTACTTAATGAATTAAACAATGATTTGTGTGCTTCATGTCATGTCATGTCATGTCTATACAATATCGAAGTGGAGAAAATCTTATTGGACCTGTCTCACCAACATTATCCGTGGTGCGGACCAATAAAATTAAAGTAACTTTATGTCATTATACTTCTTAAAGTAACTTCTGATATTTTTATGTCATTATAGATTTTATAGTAATTAAATTTGTTTACAGAGACCACTGAACATCAAATCTGCAATTTACAACAACAAATTATCCCTTCCTAATCCAGTCTCAACCAACTCAAACTCATTTAATAATTTATTTTGAAAAATAAATAAAAAAGTTCTTTCTCCAAGTTCAGATGAAGGTTTTATATATATATGGTTAGATGCGGTACAGATTTGGAAGCAACAAACAAAAAAAAAATATTAAAAAAATGAAAACAACCAAGATTGAGAGGAGAATAATTTAGATAGGAATTTGAGAATAAACTCAAGAATCGGGAGAAAACGAAAACAAAATGAAGCATGAAAGAGGTGACGGGCCGAGTGGCGTGAGAAAGCAAAAAGATCAAAAGAACATATAGATTTATGGTTTTATTTTTAAAAATTTAAAAGCTTTTCCATGTCTCTTAATATAACTGAACAAAAAATATATAAAGCAAGTTGATTGAGTTATGTCACTTTTTATTGTCAAATGTGAGACGTACCTTTGGAAGATTTTCTCACCAAAGTGAAATGAAAAGCGTTGAACTTTCCAAATCCGTAGTCTTCTTTTGGAATTGCTTGGCCAAGGTGTATGGCCTCAAGGTGAAAGAGTAGATGATTTTCGAAAATCCTGAACGATGGTAGAGGCTGGCAGGGATCAGTGTCGGAATGATGTTATGGTTCACTTTATATAACTTACAGTCCAAGTTTTACTTTTTTCTCCATTCTAAAATTTTAAATTTTGAAAAAAATTATAACGACACTTCTTTTGTTCCCAAATTATCCCTTTAACATCCCTCAAACTCAAGGCCATGAATTCTGCCTTTAATTGATACTGAGATTCTAATCATAAAGTATTGTTTATATATATATATATATAAGATTAATTCTCACGACACAAGGTTGGTTCGGTGATATACCCTTCATACATGCAACATGAGGTTGCGGGTTCGAGTCATCCCCTCCCAAAAAACCCCAAATTTATATATTACTTAAAATAAATATATAATTTTTAAAAAAAATAAGGAAATATTAAAATAAGAGTTTAACTACTATATAAGAACTGTACTATTAATGGACACTTATGTGAAAGAGAGTTAAAAAAAAATTAAAAAAAATATTAAATTTTTATACACCCTTATATTAAAATCTAAAAACTAAAAATTAACCTAGTAAGTATAACTATAACTATACAGTCATGTATAGTAACAAAACCGTAAAGACATGACCATTGTCGTTTCCAAAACCCACCGTATCAAATCAAATGCTTACATTTCAAGGCCCATCAAAAATATTTGGGCCCAACAATCGGCTACAAAAGCCCATATGCAATTATATTAAAGGCAACCCAACCCAACCCAACAATAAGCTGTTTAATATCCATTAGATTGATCGGATTTCAAGACATGATTAGATCGGATCGGATCCTAAATTCTGAAATCCATCGGATCATATCGGATTTTGGATTTTCCATGTGAAAATATGACGAAATATGAAGCGTAATTTATAATTTATTTTCTCTTTATATAGATGAACATTGAGCAAATTTTTAGTTTTATTATATTTTGTTATAACAAATGATTATACTTTTATTTCTTTATTTCAAAATATTGGATGATTTTATTATATTTGTATTTGAAACTTATGTTTAATGTTTTATAATTTGTTAGAATTTTTGAACTCTAAGTGTTTTGTTTTTATGTTAGTTATTAGTTTGTTAGTATTTTGAAGGGTTCGGAGGAGGATAGAGGATTGCCAACAAAAAGATCCCATACATGTTCATGCACTCCTGTATGAATCGATAATTTGATTTTGTTAATTTCAAAATTGCTTCATATGGATCAGATTCATTGGATTGGATTGGATCGAATCGAATCGGATTTAAGTATTTTATAATTGGATCCAATTAAATCAGATTCCGTTATAAGATTAGATCAGATCGGATTGTAATATATTTGATCCAATCGGATCGGATCTGGAATTATACAAATCCGATGAATCTGATCCTTCACACACCCCTACAGCCTACCCAACGAGAAAAAGAAAAAAAAAAAGAGTTTTATTTTTATTATTATTTTATTATTGAGAAACACCCATAATCATCCAAAATGGAATCAGTGAGAATCACCGTTGTTGAGAAACACACCTATAATTAGTGGCTTAATTAGTTTGAATTGTTGTAGCTTAAGCTTACCCACTTAATTTCAATATATGTACTCTCTTGTAGTTCTCACTGACCGGTGACCTCGTAAAATAAACTGTATTTATCTAACATTTTACCTTCATAAACACACCCATAATCATCCAAAATGGAATCACTGCCACTAATGCAAAACTCGCTACGACAACCAGCAACAACTTATTATTAGGGATGGCAACGGGCGGGTTGGAGTTGGGGAATGCTTTTCCATCCCCATTCCCGCATTAAGAGAAGCGGGGCCGGGGCAGGGATTCCCCGTTGGAGGGGCCTTCCCTATACCCGCCCCATTCCCCATCTAATATAACTATACACTTAAAAATTATAATTTAAAACAAAGGAAACAAATAATAGAAATTCATATTTAATCCAAAATTAAAGATTCTATAAAACAACCAATTTCTAAAGTTTAGTTAAAATAAAATAAAAACTATTTATGTTTAAAAAATTAATGTTAAATGATTTTAAAAATCTGAATATATTATTATTATTATTATTATTATTATTATTATTATTATTATTATATATAATGAACGTTTTCATTCAAGGTTATGCTATTTTTCAAAATCAAAATACACTACTTCTATATCCTTCAAATCTGCAATACCATCCTCAACTAGCCATACAATTCTTCCTTATGCGACAGAAAAAGGAACCATCTTAGGATAGATCATCTCAACATTTTAGTATTTCAAAACAGACCTAACGAAAAAAATGAAAAACTAAGAATCAAGCTAGGAAAACAACTAAGTTGATAATCTACCAAAAGTAAAACTAATAACAATCATTGGGAAAGATGTATATATATATATATATATATTTATGCATATATAACATATATAACGGGGCGGGGAGTGCTTCCCGGCTTCCCCCGTCCTCGCCCCGCTTCACATTCGGGTATAAGACTTTATCCCTATTTTCGTCCCCGTCCCCGAATATTATTCCCCATGTGGCCATCGCGAGGAATACTGTCATCTCTACTTATTATATAACTTTCTATTTTCTTTACTCACTTATTGCCACTTACGTAGCAAGACACCAAATCATAATTATATAGTGTTTTTATTCTCGAAAAAATTGGAAATTGGATCCTATATGTTTTTGATTTGACAAGAAATATAATAAAATTTATGGACTCAAATCATCTATCAAAAATGGTGTATCAATTTGTGTATAACCAATTTTTTGTAAATTAACACAGCAATCATATAATCATATATAATAGCTGAACTCCTAACAGCTAACCTATCATATAATCATTTTAATTATAAAAAAAAAATGTAATTTTTTTTTTGATCTCCAATAATCTATCGTTAGTTAAGAAAGGAATCCATCAATCATCTTTAAAATATCGTTAATATTTGTATATTTATTTTTCAGGACCATCAACACACGAAAAGAAATCTACATTGAAATATATACATAATCTTTGAATGCATTTAAACTTTAATTGTTCTTACATCAAAAATCACAAGATTGTTTTTGAAAATTGTTGACCAACTCACAAGTTCTGATTCATTTCACTTGCTTATTTATATCACTCAATCACACATTATGGATTACTGTGTTGTGTTTATATAATTTAAATGTCCTATTTTTTTTAATCAACCCTAACACGATCCATTCAAATTATTATATCTAACAACTTAAAACTCAAACACCGCCTATTAAATTAAATTAACAATTAAACGTAACAACCCAATTAACTTATTAATTAGTCTATGATCGCCGCTTAAAAGTATATTGAACAATCAATTTGCCCTTTTTTTTTTTACCTCCCAAAATTCAATCTACATTTTAAAAATAAAATCATATATTTTAATAGCATGGAAATTTGGAAATCAGATCTATGTATTTTGATGGGATATGAATTATTTCCTCACCTTAATTGTCTTCACCTTCATAATCTATTATCATGTGCACTGCAAGAAAAAGTGCAATAGCGACAAAATATTTAACAACAGTCAAATATTTTTTTTGCAAAAAAGCACTTGTAGTGAGTAAAAGCAAACTTCATTACTAGAAAATTGCAGCAGCAATATCTTTAACCACAGTCAAATATTTGTCTCTAAAAAGTACTTTTAATGAGGAAAAGGGTTGTCGGGACCTCCCATTTTATTTGGAACTATTATATTTACAACTATTATAATAGAATTGTCGAACCTGCTAAGATCAGATAATATATGTACGGTCCAGATAATTAATCATACGAACTGCAAGAAAAAGTGCAATAGCAACAAAATCTTTAACAACAATCAAATATTTTTTTGCAAGAAAGCACTTGTAGTGAGTAAAAGCAAACTTCGTTACTAGAGAATTGCTGTGGCAATATCTTTAACCACAGTCAAATATTTGTCTCTAAAAAGTACTTTAGTGAGGAAAAGGGTTGTCGGGACCTCCCATTTTATTTGGAACTATTATATTTACAACTATTATAATAGAATTGTCAAACCTGCTAAGATCAGATCATATATGTGCGGTCCGGATAATTAATCATATTCCCACCAAATGAGAGAAAAAAAACCCCCACATACTTGTAAAAAGTTCATTTATATAATTATTAATTTATATATCCTAACAAAAAAAGGATTTTAATAATAATAAAAAAAATATCTATCGTATTTAGTTTGTTATCCACTTATCCCGAGTTGAGATTAGATGATTTTATTATTATTTATGTGAGATTATTAACCTATCGAAGATTTATTTATTTATTTATTTATTTATTTATTTATGTTTTACTATGTGAGAGAGTTTATTTGGCATAAAGTGAATATCGTGTTATATGTTCCACCAAATAGATTTATTGTGTTGCCACCCATGGCCACTAATTATAAAAGACCCCTCGTCATAAACAAGTAAACAACAGCATAAATATGAGATGCTACTACACTAGTACACTCTACTCTCTTGGTATCTTAAGGCCAGTTTGGTATTACTTTTGAAAAGTTAAAATCATCTTATTTTATAATTTTGACATAAAATAATGTTTGGTAAAACTTCTAAAAGTGATTAATTCATAATCTGATAAGTTTTGATAATGATTTTGAGAAGTAGGTGAGGGGTTACTTTTTGAAAGTGATTATGGAATAATATATTTCAGCATTTAATAAATCTTTTAAAATATCATTATTATCCTCATGAAATCAAATTAAAATAATTTATATACATTATTTCATCTTAAAATTAAAGATTCTAATTAAATATTGATTTGATTTATAAAACCTTTTAAAAATACTTTTATTATTCTTATGGATTTTTTTTTTCTAATTTAAATATTGATTTAATATATATAATTAATGAAAAAAATAAAATAAGATTCTAAAATCATGTCTATTTTATTCATTGTAACTAATTTCAGCACTTTTGAAATAAAATTACCAAACATACATATATTGCTTTTGAGTTATACAGTAGTTTTAAAAGTATAATTAACCAAACATCTGCTAATTAACTTCACAGCTGATTATTTCTTCAGCACAACTAACATTAATTATTATAAAAGTTACAGTAATACCAAACTGGCCCTTATATTCTAATGTATGCTGATTGCTGAGTGCAACTAAACAGTTAATTTTTTAAAATGAGAACAAAGAATAGACAATAGAGCACTTAATTTCAATATATGCACTCTCCTGTATTTCTCACTGACTAGTGACCTCATAAAATAGACTGTATTTATCTAACATTTTACCTTCATAAACACACCCATAATCATCCAAAAATCACTGCCACTAATGCAAAACTTGCTACAACAACCAGCAACAACTTATTATATAACTTTCTATTTTCTTTAATCACTTATTGTCACTTATGTAGCAAGACACCAAATCATAATTATATAGTGTTTTCTATTCCCGAAGAATTACAATTATTATTATAAAGAGGAAATGGGGGTAGATAGCACTTTTTGGACTTGGACTTGTGCAACTATCACCAAATTAGTAAGTGTTGTTTTATTAGCACCAAAAATGGTATTGAGACCAAAATGCCCCCATTTTTAATTTTCATTTTCAATTTTCAATTTCCCTCACTTTGACCAAATAGTGAGTCTCCTTTCTCCCACCATCACCGTCCAAGCTTCCTCTCCTTTCTTCCATTTCGCAGCTCATTCTTCCACCGAGGTTTGGGTCATATTTTCCTTCAATAATTTCATATTCAGACAAGCTAATTGGATTATTGGAAGGTAAATTTCAATAATAAACTAATTTCAATTTTTTCAGTCCGTCGTTCTTCCTCTCCTTTCTTCCATTTCGCAGCTCATTCTTCCACCGAGGTTTGGGTCGTATTTTCCTTCAATAATTTCATATTCAGACAAGCTAATTGGATTATTGGAAGATAAATTTCAATAATAAACTAATTTCAATTTTTTCAGTTGTGGTCTGGAAGCTTGCACTTTCAAATTGTGAGATGTTTATGTTAAACTAATGCCAATTCTTCATTTTAAATTTCAAATCTAGACAAGCTATTTGGATTATTGGAAGAGTTGATAAGGTAAATTTCCTCCATAAACTAGTTGAGAAACTCATGAATGACATTTTTTTTCAGTTCTGGTCTGGAAACTTGCCCTTTCAATTTATTAGATGTTATGTTTAACTGAAGCTAATTCTCTATTTCGATCTGATTTGTTGGAACAGTATGTGTTTTTCGAGACTTATTTGATGTTTTCGAGACTTAATGTTATTATTTTCGAGACATATGTATACCAATTTCGAGAATTATTTATTCTAGATTCGAGACTTATATAATGTTGGATACTTATTTATATATTATCGAGACCTATTTATATAAATTATGAGACCTATTTATTGATTTATCAGGAAGACGTGTGGAAGGAGAGCTCATTTCTAGTTCGAACAATACAACAATGTGGGTTATCCCTAGATTAGAGTCATTTTCGTTTAGCGACATGAGCACCAAGGGTCGTTTTAACGCTAAATATCCGAACACAATCAGGCTGGCCCGAAGAAGTCGATTTCCCTCTGCCTCTGAGAGGCCTAGCAAACAAAAATGTAAAAAATGCGGAACACATGGTCATAATTCCAGGGGGTGTCTGAATCCGAGCCTCGGTTCCAGTAGTACTATTTCAGATGCATACTGTCGGAAATGTAGTTTGTGCCATGAAATCGGGCACAACAAAAAAACTTTCCCAAAAAAGGATGAAATCGTTGGACACAACTTGTAATAATTTTAGTTTACTTTATCTCACTTTCTAGATGACTGTAATGCTTCCATTTTCCTTAATTCTACTTTCTTGATGACATGTATCGACATTTCTTTATTATTTGTAAGAGCTAAATGACAATTCTTGGTTTGTAATTTGCAAGTGGATGGTTAGTAGGTGTTATGTTGCATTATAAAATTCGTAAGTGTAGGTTAAAAGGTTTGTAATACAAAATGACATTTGCTCCCAGTAAGTCTCGAATGTACCAAATAAGTCTCGACATGACGAAAATAAGTCTCGAATGTACTAAATACGTCTCGAAATGATTGATATAAGTCTCGAATGTTCTGAATAAGTCTCGAAATTATTGTAATAAGTCGCGAAAGTTCCGAATAAGCCTCGAATATACAATAAGTCTCGACAATATTATAATAAGTCTCAAATATAATAAATTAGAGACTTACTGAGAACAATTCCATCCATTAAAAAATAATCATTCAATTCCATTCAAAAATATTCATTATAAACATAGTCACACATATAGTCCATGTCAATTCTAACCAACATAACCATTCAAAAATAATCAACATAATTCATCCCTGGATCAGACTTACAGGAAACACAACATAATTCTGTTAGGATTATGCTCAATAGCAAGAGTGTAATGGTGTAATTAACAATCTTATTCATATTAATAAAGTGATTTCTGGTTTAAACAAATCTTATAGCATTTATAGTTTAAATAATTGTTAAAGTAAATAATCATAAGGTCTAAAGACTATGAGAAAAGAAGAATTGTTCATACATCTGGATATGTATGTGGTAGACACAATTCTTTAGTTAGTCTTGAATATCGTTCACAACTTAAGTTAAAGGTTGGGCACCTTTATCTTGTTAAAGTTGTAGAATTCTTTTGCTAGCATTTGAGTGGGATCAAATGAGATATGATGAGTCTAAAATCATCGGAGTGTCTTCGAGCAAAAGGATCTAGTGCACTGGGTGTATTGAACAGGATCACAATGAAATACTTTATCTATAACCGTCAGTAGATAAAAGTAATTTCATTATCAGGACAATCGGAGAGTCTATCTTAATCCTGAGATAAATGATGGACTTATGGTTGCAGGTGATATCATTTGAGCTATCAATGAGTACGATTATATCGCATAGTCTATCCTCGATAGTTTGGTGATATTCATTTGTTAATCGATAGAGGACTTCATTTATAGATATGGACATCGTGGCTCCATTTATTAAATGAGAGTATAATATCATCATATAGATGTTTTGAGGTAATTGGATATTAAATCTCAACGTTGAGTTTTCAATAGTGTCTATTGAAAACATGGCTTCTGGACAAGTCAAAGTATCCAAGTTCAAAATGTGGTCATATGAGTAAATATGGTAACTTGGAGAGTTATAGGCGGTCTATGAACTCTTGGCGATTACTGATATTAATCACGAGGATACACTATCTCCAATATGATTGTTTAGGGTATGAATGAGGAAGCATCTTCCTTTTCTGTCTTTATTTAAGAGTTCAATTTTAGCTCTTTAGTGGAATGAGCTAAAATTAATGGATCGGACCTAAGTGAATCATTTGTTGATTGTGATTAGGTTATGTCTATTGGAGCTTAAATTTAGATAGCCCGCCAAGATCTCCAATCCACACGGACTTGCATGGATCACTTGATATATTCTACCGGACCAATTTGGGGTCCATTTAGAATTGCAATTTAATATATTAAGAATATAATTTGCACATTATTTATGTAATGGGCTGCACAATTATATTTATATATTAATGGATGACATGTGGGCTTGTTTCTTTTAGTAAGATTGGGTCTAGTTCACATGTGGGCTTTTTAATTAAAGTCCAAAGGATTAAATGAAATGAGAAAATAATATTTGGGCCCAATATGTATATGGGGCGGCAACTAGGTTAATAACCTAATATATTATTTTGTTTTCATTAATTAATTAAATGAGAATTAATTAATTCATTAATTAATTATTTAATTAAGATACAAATCTTTTCTCATTAGGAAATATGTTTCCTAAAGGTATACTATTGGTAGTAGTATAATTAAATAGAAAGACTTGTTTGAAAAGGAAATAAATAATTAGTTTTATTTATTCAAACAGGAAGTCTTTTTATTTTAGTCAAATATGAGAATAAAAAGATTTATGAGTTTGATTAGGTTTGGGAAATCTTTTCTAAATAGGAATTAGGGTGCAATTCAAACTAGAAAACTAGGTTTGGAAATTGCGGCAACCCTAATGTAAAAAGGAAGAGAATTCGGCCAATCCTAATGTAAAAAGAAAGGAAAAAAATTTGGGCCATATATATATACACATATATTAATTTCGGCCAGCCCTAAGGCTTAGTGCAGAAATTATTTTTCTTCTTCTTCTTAACTCATAGATAGAGATTTTATTCAACTAAGACAAAAGAAAAAGTAACATAGATTATTCTTTGATGGTGTACTATTTGCTTAATCATTGATAAGCTTGTGTATACAACATCGATCAAGGTTCACGCGAGTTTCGATCATTAGATTGAGAACTCAAAAGTGACCGGAATAATCTTAGGTTATTTTTGATTGTTTTTGTGACTAACGAACAAGAGAGAAAAGTTTGTTTAATCCCATCACAGGTTTGCAATTCAAAGAAAGGGAGACCACGCTCCTAGGTGATCCACGTTCGTGCTAGGATTGAAGATCTTGCGGATTACCATCGACGCAAGTCAATCGGATCACGCGACAAGAGGTATTAAATTCTTTTATTACTTTCTTATATATATATATATGTTTGATTAATCAAAAGGGTTTAAGGTTCATAATTGGAAAAATTTTAAAAGCTACCCAAAACTAATTTTTTAGTCTCGCTTCCGCTGCGGGTACTACGGTATTTTTCCCTACAATTGGTATCAGAGCCTTGGTTGAACCCTTTTAATTAATTAAACGTATATATACGTGGATCGATTTCTTTTTATTGTGATTATGCATGTTTAGAAAGAGATGGCACTCTAGGTATTCGCATATATTATTACATGTGATGTATGGATTAATATATGTTTTTTATGTGGATTGTTATTGCTCGATTTTGGCTCTAGATTTTCAATGTATTTTTGTTTTCGGAATTGTAACAAGAAGGGTGGTCTATCATCGCCATAATTCCTTCTTGGTAGTTGTTGTATTTTTTTTTATGTATTAAATAAGCTGCAGTTTTTTTTTATTATATTAAAAAATTTAAGTGCAGTATTTTTCTGCAGTATTTTTTTGTGCAGTATTTTACTGCTGTGATTAAAAAAATAAAAATAAAAATAAAAAATTTCTGCAGTATTTTATTTTGTTTAAATTAAATTGTAACACGTCCTATATCGAAGAATAGAAGACGTGAAGCAATCGGAACCGAGAACGAGCACCGTGCGCACCCTAGGAGTGGATTGGGCCGCGCAAGGCAAGCCCAAAGCTTGGTGGGCTGCGCATGGCAGCCATGCAAAGCCTTATGGGCTGCGCATGGCAGCCCCTTTGAGAGGTGGTGGGCCGTGAAGTCCTGAGGAGGGAGGCCGAAGGATGGGCTTATGGTGATGGGCCACTTGAAGATCTTGTATTCCAAATTCATTGTAATTTACTTGTTTTTTCTAGGATGGGCCAAAATTGTTGCTATTTAATTTATGCTTAAATATTACAATATTTGTTGTTGTATGATAACATGACATATAGAATAGGAGTGCCACTCATATATCTCTTTTGGTATGAACATGCATTGAATGATTTAGGTATCTAAATTGGCATCTAGATAACTTGGTAAATCATTTTATGGGATTTAATCACACGCCTAAATAATTGAGTGGGAGAAGGTGTTTTTGTAACACCTATGGCTTCCAAGATTAGTTGAGCTTAATTATTTTATGGTAATTCCCCAAAGGGACATCCATAAATGGAATTAAGCAATATACTTCCTTACAAGGATAGACTAGACAATGGACTCAACGAGATCTACTCCCAAAGGAGGGATTTTCGTTAGA
Source organism: Acer campestre (assembly GCA_954870605.1). NCBI lineage: Eukaryota > Viridiplantae > Streptophyta > Magnoliopsida > Sapindales > Sapindaceae > Acer > Acer campestre. The sequence continues at coordinate 63,883,688 of OX940799.1, forward strand.
GAAAATTGAGGGTCGATATCTTGGTGACACACTCAATGTAATTTTATTGATATCCTCCAAAGAGTTCTTGTCAGTAAAATTGCAAGGCTAAAATTGAAAACGCTGGTTGTTATGTTAACAATTAGGTGGGACCTAGTCTAACTAGTAAATGGTGCGAACTCCCAAAGGAGGCGTAACATTTATGGGTGTTAGATCACCGTTGAATTTTTATGATTGAGTTATTCATTTAATTCAAGATAAATATTTAAAAGTGCTTTATAATGATTATTTACTTATATTAATTTTTGTTTAATTAAGAAATCATGACCCCATCATTTATGAACATGCTGAAAGATAAAACTTTAACCGGTAATAACTATGTCACATGGAAAAGGAAAATTGGGTTGTTGCTGCAAGCTGGAAAAATATAAATTTTGTTCTAACTACTCCTAAACCACCTGCTCTTACTAATGAATCTAATGCATTGAGACGAGTATGAGCAGTGGAAGACCTCTAATGAGATGGCCAAATGGCTACCATCTCCGACGTGTTGCAACAGCAGCATGAACGAATAGGGTCTGCTGTTGATATGATGATGTCTCTAGAAGAGATTCATATGGTTGGTAAAGTTGCTACTATTAAGACCTGTCAGAAGGTCTAGGAATAATAGAAGAAAAAGCAACTTGGGCTTACCAAGAAAGTAACCAAGATCAAAAGGAAGTGCTTCTTTTGTGGTGAAAAGAGACATTGGAAAAGTAATTTTCCAAAGTCACAAAATAAGAAGGAACAAGGTAATATGAATTATCTTGAAACATGTTTTTCTGGTAGATTCTACAGATTCTTGGATCGTAGACTCTGGAGCCACTAATCATGTTTGTTATTCCTTACGGGGGTTTCAAGAAAGGAGAAGGCTAAGTAAGAATGAAATCAATTTGTGCATGGGCAACGGAACGTTAGTGTCTGCAAGTGCAGTGGGAGATATTAGAGTTTTTGGATTCTAGAAGGCATTTAGATTTAATAGACGTTTATTATGTACCTCAATTCAAGAGGAATTTAATTTCAGTTTCTTGTTTGAATAAATTTGGATATTCGGTTACTTTTAATAAAGTTTTTATTATTAGTAAGAATGACAAAATTATTTGCAAAGGTACATTGGAAAACGGTCTATACTTTTTGCATAGAAATATCTCTCACTCGTTAGACACAGAAATAACGGAACTTGATCATAAAAGAGTTAAATTATCAAAAGATGAAACCTACCTTTGGCATTTACGCTTAGGTCATATTAACCTTAATAGGATTAAAAGATTGGTAAGTGACGGACCTTTGAGTGACTTAAAGGTTGATGATCTACCAACTTGTGAATCTTGTTTGGAAGGTAAAATGACCAAAAGGACGTTCTCTGCCAAAGGTGTCAGAGCCTCTGAATGTTTAGGATTGATACACACTGATGTATGTGGACCTATGAGCATTCAAGCTAGAGGTGGATATGAGTACTTCATCACTTTCACAGATGATTACTCAAGATTTGGATATGTGTATCTCATGCGACATAAGTCGGATACTTTTGACATGTTCAAAGCATTTAAAGCTGAAGTGGAAAATCAGCTTGAGAAACACATAAAAATTTTGAGATCTGATCGTGGTGGAGAATATCTATCTGGAGAGTTTCAGCAATATCTTATTGATAATGGGATAGTTTCTCAGTTTTCTGCACCTGGTACACCTCAACAAAATGGGGTAGCAGAAAGGAGGAATATAACTCTTTTGGATATGGTTAGGTCGATGTTGAGTTATTCAACGCTTCCTATTTCTTTCTGGGGATATGCTTTACAAACTGCAATATACATTCTAAACCGTGTACCATCTAAGTCTGTTCCTAAAACATCGCATGAGTTGTGGACTGGGCGCAAGCCTAGTTTACAACACTTAAGGATATTTGGATGTCCTGCGCACGTGTTAAAAGGAAAGACAGAAAAGATGGAGTCCCGTTCAGAAACATGTATATTTGTAGGGTATCCGAAAGAAACTTAAGGATATTATTTTTATAGTCCTTCAGATCTTAAAGTATTTGTTTCGACAAATGCTAAATTTCTGGATAAGGACTATATGAATGATTTTGTGCCTAAAAGTAGAATTGTCCTGAATGAGATGTCAGGAGATACAATTCCACGAGAGGTTACACAACCTAACCCAATTGTAAGTTCCGATCCAACACAAGGTCAACAACCTACCATTCCTCGTCGTAGTGGGAGGGTTAGAACACAACCCGAAAGATACATCGGTCTGGGAGAATCTGTAGAGAATCTCCCGGACGACGATGATCCCTATACGTACAAGGAAGCTATGGAGAATGTTGATAGTCGCCATTGGCAAAAGGCAATGCAATCTGAGATTGAATCTATGTTCAATAACAAAGTCTGGTCCCTTGTAGACTTGCCTAAAGGGATAAAACCCATTGGGTGCAAGTGGGTATACAAGAGGAAAAGAGGTATGGATGGAAAGGTGGAAACCTTTAAAGCTAGATTGGTAGCTAAAGGGTATACACAGAAAGAAGGTATCGATTACGAGGAAACCTTCTCTCCTGTGGCCATGCTTAAATCCATTAGGATACTCTTATCCATTGCAGCATCTTTAGATCTAGAGATTTGGCAAATGGACGTCAAGACAGCTTTCCTTAATGGAAGTCTTGACGAAAGCATCTACATGATGCAACCAGAGGGATTCATTGAAAAGGGCCAAATGGAAAAGGTATGCAAGTTGCAAAAATCCATATATGGATTAAAGCAAGCATCCAGATCCTGGAACATAAGGTTCGATCAAGCTGTCAAAGGTTTTGGATTTATTCAGAATCTTGACGAACCTTGTGTATACAAGAGGATTAAGGGCGACAAGTTGGTTTTCCTGATTCTTTATGTTGATGATATACTACTCATCGGAAACGATGTAGGTGTATTGACATCAGTAAAAGAATGGTTAGCAAAACAATTTGATATGAAGGACTTAGGAGAAGCAAGTTTTATTCTAGGTATCCAAGTTATAAGGGATAGAAAGAATAGAACGATTGCATTATCCCAAGCTTCATACATAGACAAAATCTTGTCTAGGTTTTCCATGCAGGATTCCAAGAAAGGTATGTTACCTTTCAGACATGGAATCAAGCTTTCTAAGGAACAAGTTCCTAAGAATGAGCATGAAGAGCAGTTCATGAGTAGAGTTCCATATGCCTCGGCAGTTGGAAGTCTCATGTATGCAATGCTCTGTACTAGACCAGATATTTGTTTTGCTGTTGGCATAGTTAGCAGGTTTCAATCGAAGCCTGGTCCTGATCACTGGACGGCAGTCAAGCATATTTTCAAGTATCTCAAGAGAACGAGAGATAATATGCTTGTATACTCTGGAGGGGATTTGATTCCCGTTGGGTATACAGATTCTGATTTTCAATCAGATTCTGACTCCAGAAAATCCACATCAGGGGCTGTGTTTACTATTGGAGGAGGAGCAGTTATATGGAGGAGTATCAAGCAATCTTGTATTGCTGATTCCACCATGGAAGCTGAGTATGTTGCTGCATGCGAGGCTGCCAAAGAGGCTGTTTGGCTCCGTCAATTCTTGATTGACTTGGAAGTGGTTCCTAGTGCGAATAAGCAGATCACTATCTACTGTGACAACAGTGGAGCAGTGGCTAATTCGAAAGAACCTAGAAGTCACAAGAGAGGTAAACATATAGAAAGGAAATATCATCTTTTAAGGGAGATAGTTTAAAGAGGTGACGTGACGATTACCAAAATCGCGTCAGCGGAAAATCTAGCAGATCCCTTCACAAAGGCTCTACCTCAGAAGAGTTTCGATGGGCACCTAGAGAATATGGGCTTGAGAGATATGACACATTTGCTATAGCGCAAGTGGGAGATTGTTAGGATTATGCTCAATAGCAAGAGTGTAATGGTGTAATTAACAATCTTATTCATATTAATAAAGTGATTTCTGGTTTAAACAAATCTTATAGCATTTATAGTTTAAATAATTGTTAAAGTAAATAATCATAAGGTCTAAAGACTATGAGAAAAGAAGAATTGTTCATACATCTGGATATGTATGTGGTAGACACAATTCTTTAGTTAGTCTTGAATATCGTTCACAACTTAAGTTAAAGGTTGGGCACCTTTATCTTGTTAAAGTTGTAGAATTCTTTTGCTAGCATTTGAGTGGGATCAAATGAGATATGATGAGTCTAAAATCATCGGAGTGTCTTCGAGCAAAAGGATCTAGTGCACTGGGTGTATTGAACAGGATCACAATGAAATACTTTATCTATAACCGTCAGTAGATAAAAGTAATTTCATTATCAGGACAATCGGAGAGTCTATCTTAATCCTGAGATAAATGATGGACTTATGGTTGCAGGTGATATCATTTGAGCTATCAATGAGTACGATTATATCGCATAGTCTATCCTCGATAGTTTGGTGATATTCATTTGTTAATCGATAGAGGACTTCATTTATAGATATGGACATCGTGGCTCCATTTATTAAATGAGAGTATAATATCATCATATGGATGTTTTGAGGTAATTGGATATTAAATCTCAACGTTGAGTTTTCAATAGTGTCTATTGAAAACATGGCTTCTGGACAAGTTAAAGTATCCAAGTTCAAAATGTGGTCATATGAGTAAATATGGTAACTTGGAGAGTTATAGGCGGTCTATGAACTCTTGGCGATTACTGATATTAATCACGAGGATACACTATCTCCAATATGATTGTTTAGGGTATGAATGAGGAAGCATCTTCCTTTTCTGTCTTTATTTAAGAGTTCAATTTTAGCTCTTTAGTGGAATGAGCTAAAATTAATGGATCGGACCTAAGTGAATCATTTGTTGATTGTGATTAGGTTATGTCTATTGGAGCTTAAATTTAGATAGCCCGCCAAGATCTCCAATCCACACGGACTTGCATGGATCACTTGATATATTCTACCGGACCAATTTGGGGTCCATTTAGAATTGCAATTTAATATATTAAGAATATAATTTGCACATTATTTATGTAATGGGCTGCACAATTATATTTATATATTAATGGATGACATGTGGGCTTGTTTCTTTTAGTAAGATTGGGTCTAGTTCACATGTGGGCTTTTTAATTAAAGTCCAAAGGATTAAATGAAATGAGAAAATAATATTTGGGCCCAATATGTATATGGGGCGGCAACTAGGTTAATAACCTAATATATTATTTTGTTTTCATTAATTAATTAAATGAGAATTAATTAATTCATTAATTAATTATTTAATTAAGATACAAATCTTTTCTCATTAGGAAATATGTTTCCTAAAGGTATACTATTGGTAGTAGTATAATTAAATAGAAAGACTTGTTTGAAAAGGAAATAAATAATTAGTTTTATTTATTCAAACAGGAAGTCTTTTTATTTTAGTCAAATATGAGAATAAAAAGATTTATGAGTTTGATTAGGTTTGGGAAATCTTTTCTAAATAGGAATTAGGGTGCAATTCAAACTAGAAAACTAGGTTTGGAAATTGCGGCAACCCTAATGTAAAAAGGAAGAGAATTCGGCCAATCCTAATGTAAAAAGAAAGGAAAAAAATTTGGGCCATATATATATACACATATATTAATTTCGGCCAGCCCTAAGGCTTAGTGCAGAAATTATTTTTCTTCTTCTTCTTAACTCATAGATAGAGATTTTATTCAACTAAGACAAAAGAAAAAGTAACATAGATTATTCTTTGATGGTGTACTATTTGCTTAATCATTGATAAGCTTGTGTATACAACATCGATCAAGGTTCACGCGAGTTTCGATCATTAGATTGAGAACTCAAAAGTGACCGGAATAATCTTAGGTTATTTTTGATTGTTTTTGTGACTAACGAACAAGAGAGAAAAGTTTGTTTAATCCCATCACAGGTTTGCAATTCAAAGAAAGGGAGACCACGCTCCTAGGTGATCCACGTTAGCGTGGTCTCCCTTTCGTGCTAGGATTGAAGATCTTGCGGATTACCATCGACGCAAGTCAATCGGATCACGCGACAAGAGGTATTAAATTCTTTTATTACTTTCTTATATATATATATATGTTTGATTAATCAAAAGGGTTTAAGGTTCATAATTGGAAAAATTTTAAAAGCTACCCAAAACTAATTTTTAGTCTCGCTTCCGCTGCGGGTACTACGGTATTTTTCCCTACAAATTCATTATTCATTATAAACACATCCAACATATAGTCCATGTCAATTTCATTCAACATAACCATTCAAAAATAATCAACAAATTCAATTCCCTATCAAACACAATATAATTCATTATAAATACATTCATCCATCCATCCATCCATAATGATAATAAATAAAAAAACCCATAATATATATGATGGAGGAGTTTAAAAATCCACAACATAATTCATAATAAACGCATTCACCGGACATGAGTCCATCAACATCTGCTTTTGGACACCCCCCTATTGTCTATGCCGGTAAGTGCATCGTCTATTACTGTAAGAATTTCAATATGATTGTGGCGAGTGATTGTTCCATCGTACCAATCGGACACAGGAGTTTTCAATTGCCTCTTAAGATTCACCATCTGCATATATAATATTACAAACAAAACATACAATCATAACTACATAGCATGGTAAGTCACCAAAAAAACAATTGTTTCTGGAAAATATACACCAGTAAGATGTTAATAAGTCTCGAATAAACATAATTTATTTCTCGAATACATGTTAAATAAGTCTCGAAAAGTCATATCTAAGTCTCGAAAATACATATATAAGTCTCGAAAGGCATATTCAAGTCTAGAAAAAACATATACAAGTCTAATGAACTTTTTTAAAAAAAAAAAAAAAAAACTGCCTTCTTTATTGAAAAAATAGAAAAACAAGAACATCACAAGCGAAAGAGGCAACCAACAAAACAAAACAGGGCAGACAAGCCACACCCGCAAAAAAAGCAAAGCAAAGCCAAGCAAACAACAAACAAAACCAGCATAGCAAAAACCACCACAGCAGCAGCAGAAGAAAACAGAGGCCACCCAACCCACACTAAACCTTGAACTCAAACCACTCAACCAATTCACCATCCAAAGCCAAACCCTTTTTAGCAAGACTATCCGCATAGGAGTTCGATAATCCAACAAAAGCAGGATTATACAGGCATAAGCTACATGCTTTATGTATTGTCCAGATTTCAACTGAGGTGGCATCTAAATTTCCACAGAAAGCAGAGAAAGAACACATGACATCTCCTTTGGAATTGCGGAGAACCCCACCTATACATCCCACAAAACTATTAGCCCCATCAACATTGAACTTCAATTGCGCAAAGTATATAAGTCTCACAAAGTATATAATAAGTCTCGAAAAACATAATTAAGTCTCGAAAAAGGCTGACATTTCTGGAAAAATCCCTAATTGTGAATAATATTGTTCATCATCTTCTCAAAATCAAAAAACCCTAACCCACCAACACCACCATTCAGATTCTTTTTTTTTTTTTTTTGATAAAACGAATCAAAATCTACCAAACAACAAAACAAATTCAAAGCAAAGTAACAAAAATGGAAATCTACCAAACAACAACACAAATTCAAAGCAAAATAACAAAAAACTAAATCAAAATTCATATTCAATCTAAATAAAAATCGACATTCAGACGCAAACAACAAAACATCATCAAAACTAAATCGAAATCAACAAAATCAAAGTTGGAAACGAAACCCCAACGAAAATACCTTCAATTGAAACCTGAGAACTCTCGTCGACATGTCAATAGAGTCTTGCGGCTGCTGTCAGAGTCTTGGATGGTGATGGTGGAAGAAAGGAGACTGGACGGTGATGGTGGAAGAAAGAAAGAATTATGAAATGGAAGATTGGACGGTGATGGTGGAAGAAAGAACGAATTCCGAAATGGAAGCTTGGACAGTGATGGTGGAAGAAAGGAGACTCACTGTTTGGACAAAGTGAGGGAAATTGAAAATTGAAAATGAAAATTAAGAGTGGACAAAAGTAAAAGTGGGCGTATTTTGGTCTCAATACCATTTTTGGTGCTATTAAAACAACACTTATTAATGTGGTGCTATTTGCACAAAACCTCCCCCAAAAAGTGCTATTTAATTTTTGAACCCTTATTATAAATAGAGTTATCAGAATTTATTAAGATCAAACAATATATGTGCGGTCCGGATATTTGTTTTCATAAATTTGAGAAAACTCTTAACACATACTTTAAAAATACATATATACGGTGGGATTGATAATAGTGTTATTGAAAACGATTTTTTGTTTTTTTAAAAAATCTGTATCTTAAAAACAATATTTTGGAAAACATAATTTGTGATTAGTCTAGACGGTTGGTATTAGTACAATAGTACCACATAGATTCTGCCACAGCTTTGAGTCTTTGACCGAATGACGAGTTTGACGGGTGTGAGAGGGAGGATAGGTGAAAATCAGAGAGTTGTTGAGAGTGGATAATCAAGGGGGTCTCCAAAGAAGGAGAAAAACTTGTATGGAACGGTCCCCGACGTTTATATGGGACCGTCAAATCTGGACAAGTCACATATACATTGGGAGAATATGTGGCACACTTGTGGCGTGCTCTGATTGGACGGTCTCATATCCACGTCACTGGGACCGTCCCATTGAAGTTTTCCTCCCAAAGAGGACAGACAGTTGGAGATGCTCGGTCTACATTAATCTGTCATTAGTCTAATTGTAAATCCTAAAAATAAATCTATTAGACAATAAATAATATTCAGAGTTTTTTTAGGCATGAGGCATTAAAAAAAAAAAAAAAAAAAACCACATCCAGTCGGCAGGCATTGAAAGGCAGCGATTTTAGACATTATTGTTTTAAAAAAAAAATAAATAAAGATAGTATTATAAACTTTGCATTGTTCTAAAAATAATAATAATAAAGGCATCATTATGAACTCCGCATTGTTCTAAAATCAAAATAAATAAATAAATAAAATCATTTAAAATCAATTCAAATAAAAGAAAAATAAAATTATTTTAATTAAGTTTATTGTGTTATAAGTTGAAATTCAAACATAACCCATTAAATTTTCAAGTTACTTGATAAGACCCATTTATCTTGTTTATTTATAAATTTCATTAATAATGATATTTGATAAATCACAACTTCATTAATCCATTTACACATTTGTAATTTTTAAATATGAAAGAATTCAAGATTGATTGTTAAAGCAATTTTAAGCTTTTCTCTAGTAAAATTCAAATTTTTGATTAAACTAATAAAAGAAATTATATATTTGGAAGTTAGAATTTTGATCAAACTAATTAAATTTTATCGGGTGAATAATTTTAAACATTATTTTTTTTATTACTAAAAATTTCAATAAGCAATTTAAATGTCAAAATAATTATTTCTTACTACATAATTATAAATTATATATTAATTATTGATGTTTAAGGTTGTTATTGACAAAATGTGGTTGATTTGATATGTCTCTCACTCATATACTATGCGGTTGTGGGTTCGAATCTCTCCCACTCCTTAAATCATAAATTATTGTAATATTTATAAATAAATAAAAAAGGTTAGCAGGTCCAGAATAAATTTTTTTGAGAGCAACTTTACCTATAATCAACATTCAATACCACCAACACCAACACCACCAACCTGGTCTGTATATGTATAGACTTTAATGAGTAATGACCTACTTTACTTGCATGCATATAGAAAACAATTTAAACATGAGTTAAAAAGTTGGCAGTTGAAAAGAAGAAAGAAGCATTTAGTGATGGGTACATTGAAACTTGAAACTTGAAAGGTGTAAAAGAAATGAAAAAGCTAGTTGTTTTTAACTTGGGTCTATTATAGACCATTAATAATGCTAAACATCCCACCTACAATCCCATCATTTTTATCCCACCACATGTGGCAGATGAAGTGTCACTTGATGAGTGAACACACATTAATTAATACTTATCTCTCTTACCAATGTATTTACTCACCAATTAATGTTTGTCCACTCACCAAGTGACACATCAACTACTACATGTGTTGGGATGAAAATGGTGGGATGTGTAGTATTACTGATATAGGCATTTCTCTCTGGACTCAGTTACATCTTTTGATTTTCTGTACAAGGATTTTCTAAAATTAAAGTATATATTAATCATGATATCATATACTCAGATACTGAGATTTCAAAAATAAAAAAGCAAAATACAATCTGACATTTACGTAAGAAATATCAAGAGAATCTCTTAAAAATACTTGACTACTCAGTACTCACTTACAAGTTCCAACTTAGTTTGGTTAGTTTTTAAATAGTAGAGAACAATTAATGTAATTGTAACATATAATAAACTTTTTAAGGCTTTAAAATCTAAATTATGTTTTTAAAATAAATTATACCATTCAAAATCCTTGACTCAAATATTAAAAAAAATAATAATAAATAAAAATCTTTGACTCGAAGATATGTTTGTGATATTTATTTTGATGCAAGACTTTTTTTTTTTAATATAAAAATAGTTTTTATTTTGTCAATTTTTGTTGTTTTTTTATTTTATGTTTTACTCAATCGTACAATATTAGTTAATTTTTTCCCAAAAAAATAAATATTTTTTATTTGTTAAATCAAAACACAGAGGAGGAGGATCCAATTTCTAAATTTTCATGCTATAAAAATATATATTTTTATTTTAAAAAACTTATATCAAAATAAAATATAACAAATATATAAATTTATATATATCTAAAACTATCAACGGTGCCATCAAGATTGAAGAGTGTTGTTTGGTGATGAAAAATAAATGAAGTAATAAACCACTCACAACCGCTCTCTCATTTTCACCTCTCACACTCATCAAACTTTCCTTTCAATTTCAGTCAAAGATGTTGGAATCTCTATGGTACCATAAAATTGATTCTTGAAAGCCATAAGAGGAGAGTGGTTTTATTGGTTAGTACTTAGTAGGTTAATAGGGCTTAGCTGTCGAGTGCCTTTAATTTTATTTTATTTTTACTTAAAAAAAATAAAATAAAAAATAAAAAATAAAAAAAAAACTGGACATTGAAGGAGCTCTTTCTATCTCCTTCAGAAGAACCCACAAACCAACTTATATCTCATGAGTCATGACAAAAGTAAAGCTTGTGGTCAAGATTTTTTCAAAGGGAAATGATCATTCTCCCCCCTGTAGTTTGCCGTATTCTCCAGTTTCCCCCTTCTAGTTTTAATATTCTCCAATTTCCCCCTCCCATGCCTATTTTTATATAGTAAGATAGGTTGTATTTGTATATGGGAGGGGGAAAGTTAGAGGATTTTGAAACTAGAGAAGGTAGACCAGAGAATACGGTAAACTACAAGGGGGAGAATAATACTTTCCCTTTTTCAAATCAAGTATCAGTTGAAAAAGATAATTTTTTGTTTTGAAAATCTTTTGGGATTTTGTATCAAATTTTGTATTTGGTCATAAACCTTACCTGTTTCCTCATACTCATCACACTAGAAAGTCTTTTTTATAAGACCTGTCCTTTAAAGTCTCTCATTGTTTAGCATCCTCACCTACCCAGTCATCTGATTTTGAAGCTTATTTACAGATAGATTCGTTCTTGACTGATCAACACATACAAAATTAATGTATAGTAAATTGTATATCTCATCGTCTGAGTAGTTAAAGTTTTTTTAGAAATATTATTAATACTGTGATTTAACATGCCAATAAGAGGGTGCTTTTGCTTTTCCTTGCAATATAATGAGCACAAATTGAGAGATAGTGTAGTGTAGTTAATGAAGGTTAAATAATATAAATATTTTCAAATTAATGAATTATAATATGAACCTGTCTATATTCTTTAGTTGATCATTTTTAACATTTTAAAAGAAACATAATAATAAAAGTAACAACGCAACATGTAAATGACTTCGTTTTACAGAGATGAGACTGTAATTTTTGTTTAAAGCATTTTTAACTGTACCAAGTCAGTCAATAACATAAGAGTAAAACTGGTTGCTTTAAGCCTTTAATCACATTGTAATGATATTTGTTGACTGTACTGTATATATCATCAGCACCATTTAAATTCTTTGACTCAAACATTTCAGAAAAAATATTTTTGACTTGGATATGTTTATGATATCCATTTTTAAAATCTTTAATCACTATTTCTTTTATAAAAATAGTTTTTATTTTGTAAACTTTTGTTGTTGTTGTTTTTTTTTTTTTACACAATTGCTAAAATATTAGTTAATTTTCTTCCTAAAGCTAATAAACCTTTTTTGTTTGTTGTCAAATCAAAATATATAGAATCCAATTTCCATATTTTCATACTATTAAAATTTATGATTTTATTTTAAAAAATTATATCAAAAAAAAAAAAAAAAACTTATATTTATTGAACAATAAATTTTGTGATGACCACATAATCTTGATTATGTGATTCTTAAGTACCAAAATCGACTTCAATTTATAACACCAAATTTTAGACCAAAAAGGCATTTTGGTACCTTGAAAAAAAAAAACAGAACAAAACCCTTCCTTTACATTTAATTACCACTTAACCCTTTATATCTCGCCAAAAATGCAATTTTTGGATGCTGGATATAGTTTTTGAATAACAGTAATGCTACACATCCCACCTAAAATCCCACATTTTTTCTTCCACTACATGTGGTATGTGAGGTGTCAAATTGTAAGTGGATACACATTAATGATGATTTATCTTACCTACCCCATGTATCCACTCACAAATTGACACCTCACATGCCACATGTAGTGGGATAAAAAAAACGGGATATTTAGCATTATTGTTTGAATAAATTGTTGTTTGGGAAATGAGAAAATTGTTTTTTTTTTTTTTAATTAACGGTAAAAAACACTTTGAAGAGTAAAATTGTGAAAAGCCATAAAATTGATTAGAAGGGTTTATTATTTTGTATATATATATTTTTATGTGTGTGGTTGTTGAACCATGAATGTTGATGGTGCTTAGAAATAAATGTAATAAGTGTTAACCAACTCTCTGATATTCATTTACTTTGTAATCTCTCTCTCACTGCTCATTGTACAACCTCACCTACCTTTTATTTCACAAACAACCAGGATTAAAAGCTAAGGTTATATATACGTCCCTCTAAATTTGCATGAAGGTTTTTCACTGGGATTTTGAGTTAGATGTATAGGCTGCACGTTGCTTACCCAATTGTTTTTATGTTTGTGATATCTATTTTGACGCATGATTTTCTTATATAAAATTAATTTTTAACTTTTTATTTTGTAAACTTTTGTTATTATTATTTTTTTTTACAAAATTTTACAATATTAGTTAATTTTATTCTCGAAGATAATAAAAGTAATAACGCAACATGTAAATGACTTCGTTTTACAGAGATAAGATTGTAATTTTTGTTAATATTAGTTAATATAAAATTAATTTTTAACTTTTTATTTTGTAAAACTTTTGTTGGGCAGAGAAATATGAAGTTCTGAGAATAAGGACCGGAACCACAATATATTATATATCTATGGCAGCTGAAGCAAGAACACGATACTCGGCTTCTATGCTCGATCTCGCCACCACACTTTGCCATTTCAAAAATAAAAATACAAAATACAATCTAACATTTACGGAAGAAATATCAAGAGAATCTCTTAAAAATCATTGACTACTCAGTACTCACTTACAATTTACAAGTCCCACCTTGGTTTAGTTAGTTTTTAAATCGTTGCGAACACCTAATGTTTTTTAAGGCTTTAAAATCTAAATTATGTTTTCAAAGCAAATTACATGCACAAAGCCACGAAGGAGATCCATCTTTTTCATATATATATATTTCAGAATTTGTAAATTATGAATTTTAAGAGCATTTTGAATTTATAAATATTCATCACATGTCCTAATCTTTTTCAAACCCTAATTTGTAAATAATTATATATATATAACAAACAAACAAAAAACAATTTTTTTCATCCCATTGAAACGCCCCATCTATTAAGTATTACACTAACATAGAAACAACTTTGTTAAATTGAGTTAGATTTAAACCATGTTATATTAATAACAATATACCACACTATAATGTATATAAAAAACATACGCATTATGTATAAGAATTATAATAGCAAAATATATATTCTTGTGTTAAATATTTCAACAATAACAATAAAATATCAAAATAATAATAATAATGATAACACTAATAATTAATAATGGAGCATAAATGCAAGTGACTTCAGTAGTTCAATTCAAAAGCATTTATGTGTATTTTTTAAAGGATAATGCTTGGGTACTGACCCAAGGTGCTGACCAATCAGTACCCAAGGTACTGACCACACCACTCATTGTTTGCCACGTAACACCACTCATTGCTTGCCACGTAACCCAAGACAAGGAGAAAAATGGAAAAAGCAAAAGAGTTTTACCACGTGGCAACACCTCATTGGGTGGTTTGATATGGTTAGTATGGCTTGGGGTACCCAAGCAATTTCCTTTTTTAAAACCACATCACTATTGAATATTATCATTATTATTAACATAAATGCAAGTGATGGTAGATGCACCATTAATAATTAACAATTAATAATGAATAAGTCATCTACCATCTGTCATCACTAACATATTTCCCAAAAATTAAGATCCGGACAATTGTTTAGACCAATTAAATTATTGAAGCTCTCCATTAATAATTCAATAATGCTAAACATCTTACCTAAAATCCTATATTTTTCATCCCACCACATGTGATTTGTGAGGTGTTAAATTATGAGTGGATACACATTAATAATGATTTATCTCACCTACCCTATGTATCCACTCACCATTTGACACCTCACATGTCATACGTGTTGTGATGAAAAATACGGGATTTTAGGTGGAATGTGTAACATTACTGTTAATAATTACTAAGTTTTTAACCGACAAAAACACACTAAAATATTGCATATTTATACTTGTATATGTTGACTGTACCTTATAATATCTACGGTACAGTACAAAATCTTTGACTCGGATATTAAAAAAAAAATTATCTTTAACTCAAAGATATGCTTATGATACTTATTTTGATATATGACTTTCTTTTACAAAAATAATTGTTATTTTATAAACTTTTGTTGCTTATTTTATTTTATTTTATACAGTTGTACAATATTAGTTAATTTTCTTCCCAAAGATAATAAATATTTTTTATTTGTAAAATCAAAACATAAAGGATCCAATTTCTAAATTTTTATGATATTAACATATATAATTTTATTTTAAAAAACTGTTATTAAAACAAAATATAACAAAACCGCTCTCAACCACTCTCCATTTTCACCTACTTTCCCTCTCACACTCATCAAACACACCCTTCAGTTTCAGTAAAAGCTAAGTCAGAATCTCTGTGGTACTATGTACTAATACTAGCTGTCCACAGTCCACAGTCCTTCAAAATTGATTCTTGCAAGCCATAACTTGTAGACTGATTGAATGAGTAAAGAGAGAGTTATTTTGACCCTAGTTTGAGTAGTATAAATATACCACACTGCAGTGGCTTTAGTAATCTATCTCTCAAGTCTCAACCTAACAAATCTGAAACTTCTCTCTTGCTTCTTCTCATTTGTCGATTTTATGTTTCTAGATTGGAATTTTTTCCTTTAAAAACCTTGTTTCCTTTCTATTCTTTTGACCAGCTTGACCAAAAATCCCCAAATTTCACTTTCTGAAATTCCTAGTTCTCTCTTCATCGAAGAACCAAAATCCCTAGGATTTTATCCCAAATTTCCCGATCATTACACAAAGTAATTTACACTCAACTCGGCCCGCAAGCATATAATTCAAGTTCAACCCTATATATCATTGCAGATTTGCAGCCTCTCCACACACATACATATATATATATGAGCAGAGGTAGAGCACAAGGTAATTAATATTCAGCCTCTTCAACTGTACTGTTTTCTTTGTTTCATGTATAGATTCAATTCTAACAGTTGAATCGACTGCTACGTAGATAATCAAGTACGTGAAGCCGTTGGAGTTGTTTTGGGAAACTATGTCTCATATCTATTATGTTTTTTTTTTTTTTGGTAATAGGAGAAACTCACTCACACAAGTCGACTTGACCTTGATTGTTCTGTCCAATTGTAATACAAGGTTTGTTTAACTACTTATTGGATTGATTTCTCAGTTTTCATGTATTTGATCGGTGGTTACTGGTTCCATATTTAATATTTTGTTTGCATATGTAGTGATCATATTTCATTATATGTTGATTTTATTTGTTTAAATTTTAAGATTGTTCATTGTAGGTAGAATTGGGTATACGGACTAGGATAAGTTGTGTTTGAATGTTTTATTGTATGATGTTTCTGTTTGTCAAAAAAATATTAAAGTTGCATCTTTGGGCTTGTCACAAAGTATGAACACTTGAGCGACTTCAATAAAATATCAAAATAATAATAATGATAATACTAATAATTAATAATGGAGCATAACTGCAAGCGACTTCAATAGTTCAATTCAAAAGCATTTATTTGTATTATTTAAAACCCCATCACTATTGAATAATCATTATTATTAGCGACTTCAAGTCTTCAATAGTTCAATTCAAATGCAAGTGATGGTAGATGACATATTTCCCAAAAACTAAGATCCGGATGATTGTTTAGACCAATTAAATTCTTGAAGTTCTTTATTAATCATATATATATATAATAATAATAATTGAGTTTCACCAGTGTCACGTGTCGCCGTGAGAGAAGTTTAAACTTAAATGATATATTTATTTGATTTGTTAGCTTTAAATTTTATTTACATTGATCATTAACACACTATCTTAAAAGACACAAATAATGGTTTCGAAAAATGAAAAGTATGGGAGTTTCATAAGTCAAATTAGAATCTAAATCAATACCACGTTCCTTGCATTTTTTTTTTCTTAAAAGTCATGAATTAATGGCATAATGAATAAATTATCTTAATTAATCTCCCAAGCGAATACTTCCTATCCCATAAGCTCATAATTTTCTTCTTAGAAAAAAAAAACTCTTTATTTTCCGGTCAATTAATTGTTTTTGTTTACCTATAAATTCTTTTTATATTACTTCCATGCAATTATTTACATAAACTCTTCATTTTTAGTCAATTAATTGTTTTTATTTACCTATAAATTCTTTTTAATATCTTTTCATACAATTATTCACATAAACTCTTCATTTTTTTAGTCGATTAATTGCTATAAATTCTTTTTATATTACCTTCATGCAACTATATATTCACATGATGCCCGGTAAAATAGAAGTATTTATCAAACAGCCCTACAAAAAAAAAATGTAAGACCAAAGATATCCTAACAGATCTGACAGTCCAAAATAGGAGAGTTTCGGCTTTTGATAACGCCTATTTTTCAAAAACTGCAATCAGTATCAGAGTTTTGAATGCAGTTTTTGAAGAAATTGTTTGGATTTCGAGAATTGAACGAAACCATTTGTGAGTTCTTTCATTCAAGCTTAGTAGTTTTCTAGGGTTCAAGAAGACCGAGGTTTGACATCAAGTCATTGAGTGAATTTATTTTATATTTTATTTTTTCTTCTGGATTTTCTTAGTAGTCAAACAAAAAGGTTGTGTTACTGAGAATAGACTAACATGATAATAATGACATCATTTGGGAGAGTGGGAAAATGAAACTTTTGGTAAATAAAAAAAGTTGTGTTATCTTTTTAGTACCCAAAAAGGGACTTATTTGATGCTTAATTGTATCGTTTATTTCAGGCTTTGCACCCTTATCGGAAACTTTGACTGCACACATCTTCCAACTCTCAATTTAATTTGGTATTTTGTGGATTTGGGTGGTGACTTTGTATTTTTTCTTTTGGTTTTTATTTAATTTTCTTATAACAAAACACTGAAATTTATTTGCTTTCGACATGAGTTGGATCATTTAATTGTCTTTGTGCAAAAATAAAAATCATATTATGTGCAATTGTTGACGCGATGGTTGTTGATGAGGATCAAGGGAGATCTGGATTAGTGGAGATAAACATCTTCACCATTTCTATTTTTATTTTAATTTTCACTTTTTTAACTTTTTTTTTTTTATATATGTATTTTAAATGGAAGCATAATTTATTCCGGATTCAATACAAATTTGGCAAGGTTATTGGAATTTTTACTTATTGTACAACTTAGCGCATCTTGAAAAAAATGACTATATTACCACCGCTCAATGTTACTTGATGGTAAAGAACGTCACCATATCGCGGTATATATAAAAACAAAACAAAACAGGTACAGTTTAGTTTTTTTTTATAAAAAAAATATATATATATATATATACTTTTTTCTAAATCTAACATGTGCTCAAGAGTGATCCCTTCACACCTTAATTGACGAGGTTGAATCATGTCCTTCTCTTTCAATCTCAAAGTATTGTAATAATTTTATTATAAAAATAAAAACATAAGGGCACATTTTAACATTTTTTTTTATTAAAAGTTTTTTTAATACACTTTTTGAAGTTTTTGGTAATATATAATTGTTTTGCTATGTCTGTTTCATTATATCCATTCTTCAATTTAAATGTATATCAATGAACCAAAATCCATAATTAATTAATTTTTTTTCACATATATTAACCTTATTCATAAATTAATTTTGCATGTTTCAATTTAGTTAGATTCATGCATAAAAATGGTAAGTTCACATCTTATTTAATTTTATAACTATACATCTATCGTGTTAATATATCACATCAAATGGAATTCAAATATTTAATTTAATGATTTAATCTAAATTTGATCTCTAAACTAAATTTAAAAGCCATTAAGTCAATAAAATTACATCTAATCATTGAATTCACTTTTCTTACCCCCAAAAATTTATTTGACCACATTACCTCTAAAATCCATAAGTAATAGGTTTCAAGGTTTGTTGGTTGAGAATTTGTAGAATGATTAACTGGTGTTTGACCTCATATTTTTATGTTTTTGCATATATCCACTCACACATATATGTATATCATTTTATACTTTTTCTTCTTCATTTAACATTTTTCGTTTAAATATTCAATTTTACGGAATTTAAAGTGAAGTATCTATTAGATTTTTATCTTATTATCTTATATTTTCTAACTATAATAAAATATTTTTAACAAAGCCCGTGCATCGCACGGGTTGATAAACTAGTAAATAATAATTACTTATTTGTATTGCTTTAAGTCTTTAACCAACAAAAAAAAAAAAAAATGTTATACATTTGTACCGATATTTATTGACTGTACCGTATAATTTTAGAGTATCTCCAACCCAATGCACCAAATATTACACCGACTTGTCATAAAAAGAGCATATTTTTTACACCAATTTTTTTTTTTTTTTTTTTTTTTACTCCAATGTATACACACCAAGTTTTACATCAAAAGAGCATCTTTGAAGAATATTATCTCAATAAATATTATACAATACTAATTAATTTATATTAGTTAACTTATATAATATTTAATAATTTTATTGACATAAAATATATATCAAAATGGGTATCATTTTAAAGATCTCAACGAGATCTTTTCAACGGTATATTTTTTGGGAATACATATTGTTATAATTAAGTATGAAATGGTTAAATTAGTAATTTTAACAAAAATTAAAAGCAAATGTTTAATTGAGTGATATAAATAAGCAAGTGAAATTAACAGAACTTATGAGTTGATCAAAGATTTTCAAAAACAATCTTGTGATTTTTGATGTAAGAAGAATACAGGCGGTCAAAGATTTTCAAAGTAGTTGTGATCATGTATATATTTTGATTCAGATTTATTTTCGTGTGTTGTTAGAACTATAAATGTACAATATTAACCAACTCTCTATTTTCACCTACTTTGTACTTTCTGATCTCTCTCTCTCTCTCACCGCTCATTGTTCAACCTGACCTACCCTCTATATATGGATAATGTGACTACTTTGCACGATTCACATTTTTCTAGTAAATTCATGTGTCTTAGTAAATAAATAACAAGGAAAACATGTCAAAAAAATAAAATAAATAAATAACAAGGAAAAAAGTTGGACCACCAAAAATATTCAACCTTTTAAAAATAAATAAATAACAAGGAAAAAAGTTGGACCACCAAATATTTATTTAGTATACTTCAAAAGAAATATATATATATATAAAGCTTTAACAAAAAAAGAGACTTATTTTGGCGGCTTGTATGGACCCAACATGTTCCCTAGCCTCAGACATCAAAAGCATCCAATCATCGAAATACATATTTTCTTCAGTTGTGTGGGATGTGTGAACATGTAAACCTAAAACTAAGTGGGTTTTCTTCCTTTTCATCGAAAGACCGCTCTCTCTTTCTTTCTCGAGTACATTACATATAGTTTTTCTTTCTTTCGAAGATGGCCACGGTGAAAGAAGATGTAGAAGCAGCAATGACATTGCTTTTGTTACGTGGGGAAGTTGCCACATACGTTACTAAATATGGAGCCAAAATTCATGGCCTTAATGATCTTCCACCAAAGGTACGTATAGTAAGAACTCTTTCACTGAAAATCCTAGATCTTATAATATAAATATCACAACCAAGCCTAACTCTTTGGCGTTTTAATTTTTGTAGCAGAAAAAAGAGAAAGATGAATTAGAAGAAGCAGTAAGTTGCGATCTTGATATTCTATCAGATCAGGTAAGAAATCACATTGAGAGTTTAAACGGAACTGAAATTGCTTTCGTGATGAAGAAGATACTCAGGAACCTGACCTACCCTCTATATATGGATAATGGATTCCTTACTTGACTAATTATTAAGGTTTATCCAGCACACTGCCAGTTTTCTCAGCTGAACTCTCTCTATTTTTAAGGTATTTTATTTCAATTTTCTTCCCTGAGCTTGTAGTCATGAAATGTGTGTTAATCTTGTCATCTCCTTTAGATTTCATCTCTGGTTTCCTTTTTCAGATTTCTTGTATTTTGTTTTAGATTTTTATTTCAATTTTCTTCCCTTGTTTAGTATTAGATTTCTTGTATTTTGTTTTCTAGACATCTGTTTTACATATTTTATCTATCAGGAACAGCAATACCAATTCCCACGACTAAATGGCTATGATCCACCGCAACCCTAAGTTCACCAAGATAGTGATACGATCATAATTCTCATGCAACATTGCACATGTGAGACTTATGACTGAGTCAGAGTTGGTTGTTTTAAATTGATAGGACAAATAAGTTAGTTGTTGTTAGTGAAATACTGGTTCCTTTTATTTTCGCATTATCTTAGTGGATATTAACATGTTATTAGTGGGATATTGACTCCCTTATTTTCAAGTTGTGTTCAGGTTGTGGGATATTAGGTGGTGTTTGGATATGTTTTTAAAAACTGTTTTTTGTTTTTAAAAACAAAAAAACAACTAGAATGTTGTTTGGTTGAGCATTTTATAAAACTGTTTTTAAAAACAAAAAACAACTTTTTAAAAATTATAACTAAAAAGTTAAAAACAACTTTTTATTGTTTTCTATTGTTTTCAAAATAAACTATAGCTTTTCCCTCTAAACATTTATTTCACTCATTTTAAAAACAACAACCAAACATTTTTATATCGTTTTCCGTTTCAAAAAACTACTTTTAAAAAATATTATCAAACACGTTACATTTTTTAAAATATCATTTCTAAAACATGATTTCCATTTTTAAAAAAAGTTTTCAAAAACACAATTTTAAAAACGATACCAAACACACCCTTAAAATTTTGTGTTTTTGTTCATCAATGTGTTCTGTTTCCACTGTGTTATTTAAATTGAACTAGAATGGTTATTTTGTAACTTTCACTATCATTAAATAGGGCCTTTGCATTAGTTAAATTTTTTGGATTAAGCGGTTACTTACAGACTTTAATAACAGGAGCGTTGAGCTCATTATAAATTGAATTTGTGAAAGATGTTTATAAATCAAGTTTTTATAGCAAAATTCTCTAAATATAACAAATATTCCATTGAATCATTGAGATTATGATGTAATTACAACCAAAATTTTGAATTGAGCAGTCACCTAAAAACTTGAATGGTTGGACCTTTCAAGTCATTATAAATTCAAATTTTGAAAGATCATTATCAACAAAGTTTAAAGGGTTAACTACTTGAAAATGCAGCATATATTCCATTGAATTAGAGAGATTATAAGGTAATTAACGACCAATTAATCTCCAATTCAGACATTGGCAATTTTTTTATTTTTTTTTTGAAGAGCAAGTGCTATAAATTTGTTGAAATGTGTGTTCGAATCTGGTACTCTGCAACACTGCTTCGGCTATAGCCTGCTGCAGTGCAGACATTGGCAATTAATGAAGTGGAACATGTCCATATGAAGAAGTCAATTATCAAATTAGAAATGCAAAAACTCATTTATTACCAGAACAAAGCAAGAAACACATCTGGGGAAAATATGAATGTAAGGAAGATAGTAATAATATGTAAGGAAATGATATAAAGTACATTGATGAGAGGAGCTACTTGAAATTGGCGAAACAAAGAGAGAGGATCCAAGTAGATTGAGGAAGCAATTAGAAGAGTTGAAATATAGTGGAAGGAGTGAGGGACTAATTGCTAATTAAAAAGGAATACTAGTAGTTCTAGTAGTAGTAATTAATAAAAAAGTGATGATTTGGGTGGCCATTCCAAGACCAACTGCCCATGAAGCTGGTCCTACCTGCATGAATGGACTCATCTGGGTGCCTCAAAATTCTAAAGTGTTTTGAAACAAAGGGTAAATTGCACTGCTGCCCTTCCTTCAGGTTTATACAAGTTATACTTAGATAGAAAAGTTTCTTTATTATATTTATACACTAACACTCCCAAGACTTAAATTTAACTTTAAAAATATCTAAAATGCCTCTAATTATATTATTTTATACTCTTTTTTTTTTAACCTTTTAACCAAAACTTTATAAACTTTAATAAAATAAAATAAATAAAATAAAATTATAATTCATTAAATAAATAAATAGATTTAAAAAATCAAATAAATAAATAGTTTTAAAAACTTAAATAAATAAATAGTTTAAAAGAATTAAATAAATAAATAGTTTTAAAAAATCAAATAAATAAATAGTTTTAAAAATCAAATAAATAAATATTTTAAAATAAATAGTTTAAATAAATAAATAAATGAATGAAAAAAATTAAAAACATTAATTTTTTAAGAATATCCATTAATAGGGACAAGAAAAGCTCAAAATATCCAAGGAGTGTCAGGAATCTTAAAACTTCTCTCACCATCATCGTTATCGTAAAAGTTTGGATATTTAGAGCTTTTCTTGTCCCTATTAATGGATATCCTTAAAAAAAATTAATGTTTTTAATTTTTTTCATTTATTTATTTAAACTATTTTTTAAACTATTTATTTATTTGATTTTTAAAAAATATTTATTTATTTAATTTTTAAAAAATATTTATTTAATTTTTAAACTATTTTTTTTTACTTTTTAAAATTTATTTATTTATTTTAAAACTATTTTTTAAAATATTTATTTATTTAAGGAATCATTTTTTTTATTTAAATTTTTTATTTTATTAAAGTTTATAATTTTTTTGGCTAAAAGGTAAAAAAAAAAAAAGTATAAAATAATATAACTAGGGGCATTTTATGTATTTTTAAAGTCTTGAGGGTGTTAATGTATAATAACAAAACTTTTCTAGTTAAGTGTAAGTTGCCCAAACCTCCAGGGGTTTAGTGTAATTTGCCCTTGAAACAAATTGGATATATAATAGTAAAATACAAAGAGAAAGACAGCTGCTCACTACCTTTCACAGCTTACCGTTCCAGACCTAACGGTATTACTATATGTATATGTATTTGAATAAAAAACATTAATGAGAAGCCAACAGGAGCGTAGCTCAACTAGTAGATGAACGAGTTTAGGACCTGGGTAAATGACTCCCAGGTCAGCGACTCGAATCCTACCAATAGCGAAAACTTTTAAAAAAAATACCTGATCTCGAATTAATAGATATTGTCAAAAAAAAAAAAAAAAAACCATTAATGAGAAACAAACCAAGATTTGTAGCACATTGAGATATCTAAATAATTAGGTGACCCTGTAGCTACTTTTCCTATTCTCTAGTGACTTCAAAATATCATAGTTGGAGTTAATGAAAATAAATTATTCCTATTAAAATTTAGAGAAAGAAAACAAAAAAATTGCAATTATAATAAATAATCACAAAAATATTCTCCTACTTAGAAAATATATTGAAATCTTTTTTTCTTATGAAAAATTTATTTTGAGAATTAACTTTTTTTTTTTTTTTTTAATAAAGTTTTAGAAATTAAAACAAAAACTTCAATTGCCATGCTTAAATTCTTTTTCATAAAAGTAAATTACAAATACAACAATTTTATTCTAAAAGTTAGGAAATTAGTATTCGATACAAGAAGGCCTAATTTTACTATTTCGCCTAAGGCCTCAAATGATGTTGAACCGGCCCTGCTCTCAAGTGATAAATCAACTATATAGGAATGTTTTTTTTTTATTTTTATTTTTTTTTTATGGAACTATATAGGAATGTTTCACTGAAGAAATTATCAAGGAAAATACAAGCATATGTACCTACGATGCCCCATCTCTAGATGCCCATCAAGATATTCTAGTAGCTCAAGTGCCAAAATTAGGCAAGGAAGCAGCATCAAAGGCGATCAAAGAGTGGGGATAACCCATATCCAAGATCACACATCTTATATTCTGTTCGGTTTCTGCTTTCTAGTGTAGATATGTCTGGTGCAGATTAAAAGAGTCATGTTGTATGCCCAAGGCTGCTCTGCTGGTGCAATGGTTCAAAGGACTTTGCTGAAAACAATACTGATTCACTAGTTCTAGTTGTCTGCTCTATGATCACTGCTGGTACTTTGACCTTCCATGGGCAATAGTTGGTGATGGTGCAGCAGCACTGATCAATGGTGCCAATCCTGATCTATCTGTGGAACGACCATTGTTTCAAATAGTCGCAACCACACAGACAAGTCTTCCAAACTCAGAAGATGCAATTAAAGGACAGTTCCCAGAGGTTCATTTGTCAAAGGACTTGCCTTGGTTGATTACTATCAACCGACAACGTCGAAAAGTGTTTGGCTGAAGCTTTTGATCTAATAGGCATTTGAAAAGTGTGGTATGCTTGAGCAAGATTTATAAAGTTTGAGGTTCGGTTATTATCAGTCTGAGAAGCATCGATGTATCAAGTATTCAACAAGTAAAAATGCTTGTATCTCTCCATTTGCACTAAATTTTCATGGAGATTTAACCATGAGTCTTAAAATAAACTACGTAAGCAAGTCCGGCTAGGTTCAGACTTCGGAGATAGAAAATCAACATAGCCATTTTATATAAATTTAGCACATTACGTGAATAATAATCTCTACCCTTAATCCCTCACGTATCTAACCACAGTAATCTACTAGAGACAAGAGACTGTATTAACCCTAAACCTTATTGTGTACATAAAACTTGTGTCATTCAAAGTATACTATGAGATGCATCTCTCCTATCTAATATGCAGTGTGAAGTCAAAACTTATTATTATAGACCATCTAGCATAGCAAGTGCTAATGAATAATTTTAATATCTTAAATCATATACTGAAGAAACAAAATGATGCGAAGCTAATTAGAATTTCATAGATAGAAATGGCATTCTTCAACAAATCTACACACAGAAGCATAGTTGCAACACTAAAGAGTATTACTTGGGAGTTGGGCGTGAGTTTTTCTATGGTAGTAAGCTCAAAAGAGTGCCTCGATAGGAATAATTTGTTGCCATCTTCAGAATTCAATAAGCTTCTGCAATGTAGACATTCATTACGGAAGATGGATAGACGGGCTAACTACTTAAGCGAAGTTTTTATAACTAAAAGTATACGATAATAGCTTTGGTAAAGCAACAGAAATTCAGTTTGCTTCACTCATTTCATAAACAGTCCATATCTAATGTCCTTAAATATTCCCTTAACCCTATTTATTTCTTCCCTTACCATTCTTGGAACCCAAATAAACATAATTAGCTTCATTTTTTACATTTTAACACATTTGGAGCACAAGAAGTAACTGAGTTTAACAATGGAAATGTTAGAAGGGAACTTAATCTTACGAAAAAATGATACATGTCATACTACCGACTACCGAGTAATACATTTAGTGTACCATGGTTCTGCTAACTTAACCCAAACATAAGAAAAAACAAGAATCCATGGCCACATTCCCTAAATTTCCCCTAGAAGTTAAGTATTACATTGTGTCTTCTTCCTAAATCATTTTCAAGAAGACAATTTTAACAACAAACTAGGTTGGACTTATAACTTAAACAAACAACATGAATAAATAATGGAAATGAATATGTTAATTAAAGATAAAAGAAAAATCAACAAATATGTGGTGAATTTAGAGATGATGATAAGAAGGGAACCTGGAAGAGTTTTGTGAGGTTCAAGGGGTGAGGAGTAGAATTGGAATCTTCAAGAACAGAACAAGCGACGTCGTTTTAGTCAACTAACACAAAACCTCTTCTTTTTTTGTTTTTTAATAATATAAAATGAACTGTTAAAACACTGCTAACACAAGGAGCAACTCTACGGTTAGTTCTTCTTAGTTTCATGGAAATCCCATATATGTTCAAATAAGATAAAATAATGTCAACCCAAATTGATTAAATCGAAGCAATAACATCAAATCAAAAACCTCAAATTGATGAGAATAGTATTCTTGATAAATGATAATACCATAATCAACATAAAAATCAAGGTTCAAGAATATAAATAAATCTAACAACTATTTACAATATGCACAAAACTCATAGTTCAAATTTAGTAACAAATCAAAGCCTCAATGTGACAAAATGGTAACCCTAAACCTCACTCCAAATCAACACCTAAACAAACAAAATCATAAATTTTGACAACAACCCAATAGCAGAAAACAGATCAAAACTTCAAAGTGATGAAAAGGGTACCTATCAATTTCACTCTAACCAACATAAAAGACAACAAAACAAGCATCCAATCACAACCTAGAAACAGAAAAAATAAAAGAAAGTTGCTCATTTCTTTCATAATATAAGGTATTGAACCTACTCCTTTTCTCGTAGCTCATATCATTCATTCATAGAACATAACAATCAATCAAGAGTTACTCTAGAATAATAATTTTCGACACATGAAATCCAATACAACATCTTTGGCTGCAACTCTAAATATTTATTTACTCATTCAGTCACTAATCACTATGTTGCAGCATATTCCATAAAAAGTTATAACGTGACAGAAACTAACAATATGACAATAGGAAACAATTACACTCAAAAGCCTACCAATTTTTAGTACAATATGCATATCACATTTTCTCATCATCAATGAAGGGACATCTTCACCCCACAATCATAACATAAATCTAAAAATCTCATCAATCTAAATCTAAACATACAAACTCTCTAACACATTTAGTTATCACTTTCACTATTGTTATTGTTGTTACCATTATCGTTACTCCTATGGTGACGATGATGATGATTACTAGCATTCCCACTAGTCCTCCTTCCATGCTTCAATTGCGAAATCTCCATCTGTGTCTTCATAAAGAACTGCATTCTTTGTAACTCTAGCTCTTTCGCAAACTTCATTCTCTGCTTCTCCATCTCCACAACCTGCTGTATTTTCGCGCTCTCTGCTTGCTCATAAGCCTCTCCGAATTTCATTATTGCTTGTGTCAACATCCTCACCGAATCTCCCCAACCACCACTACCACTCTTCTCCTTCTCTTTCTCCTTCTTCCCCTTACTCGAATCCCCCATCACCACCGCCACTCTCCCCCTCTTTGCCGGTGGTGGAAAACTATCCATCGAATCCCGTGACTCTTCATCGGACTCCTCCTCCTCCGATTCCACCGCTGCCACCATGGCAGCTGCCCCACCACCTCTTCTCCTCAACTGAATTTTCTGCCCACTACTACTCCCACTCCCACCACCACCTTGATGATGATGCTGATTCTTTGCCACCACAATCTGATTCCTCATCCCAACAGGAATCCCCATTGGCACCCTCGACGAACTACCACCCGCCCCCACCGCCCCAGCAGCCACCACCGGAATCTTGGCGGTTGGACCGATCAGCTGATCAAGCTTCTCAAAAAAAACCCACTTGCTACTCCCTCCACCGGACATCATTTTCGCTTTCTCCAGCTTGTACTTCTTCTTAACAGTATCAATTCGATTCTTGCACTGAATATCGGTTTTCGGTGTCTTCCTATGATCCTCCCTGCTGCTCACAATATCAGCTACTTCCTTCCAGTGCTTCTGCTTCAAATTCCCTCTGCTCAGTTCCATGTACCTCTCCCCCCAAGCTTCTATCAGCACAGCCGTGGCGCCTTCGCTCCAGCAGTCCTCTCTCCCACCACCACCACTTCCTCCTCCGCCTCCGCCTCCCCCGCTGCCGTTTCTCTGCTGCTGCGGCACAAGAGCCACCGTCATGCAATTGTTCTGCTGCTGCTGGGGTGACTGCGGCGGCGGCTGGTGCAGAGACGGCGCGGCAGCCGCCACAGTCACCGTTATCCTCCCGTTCTCCGGTGACCCAGATGCCGTCGGCGATCCTGTCGGCGACCCGGTCGCCGTCGGCGAAGGATGGGACTGGATCTCGTCGTCTTCATCCATCATCATCACATCAACAACCCCAAATCAGATCTCGTCGAAAAATCGAAACTTTGAAGATAAAAATTAAAAATTGCAACTTTATTTATATTTTTCTCCGTTTCTCGGACAAGTAAACTGAAAAAGAAGAAGAACGAAAGTGAAGTAACGAAAACAAGAGCTGATTTTTGAAGTGGTTTCGTTGTTGTTGGGTGTGTGTGTTAGGGTTGACGGCGTTCGGTGCCACGTGGAGAGAGAAAGGGGTGGGGTGAGGTGGCGGGACGTGATTGGGCGGTGAGAGGAGACTTCCGTCACCGGCGTAAACGGTCGCTTGTTGCGTTGCCGGCTTTGAGTGAATGTTAGGTGGACCTGACCTGAACAAACAACAACTTCAAGTGAAGTTGTCTTTTTCTTAATCTGTGAATGTGAATTGACGGAAAACGCCATGGGCTTTTGCTGGATTTTACAGGTCTGCTCTGGATGTCCTTTTTTTTTTTTTCCCGGCGATGTACCTAAATTGCCCCTCTCTTTTATTTTTTTTCCCGAAATGGACACCAAGACCAGATTTGACCGTATTTTCCGAGACCTAGCAAGATTAAATATTACTAGTTTCGATTGGAATCCAAGGGGTCTATCGGCATCTATCGGGACTATTAACTTTGATTTGGATAGCTAATCCTATAATATTAAAGAGAGATATCTTCGGACACCTGGATGCCTATTAAGTTGAAGGACTACTACTATATGGGTATTTTAGTCATATCATCTGGTTAAACTAAAGAAAGACGAGTTATGATGACTTAAAAGTCAACAGTGTTCTTTAGATTAATCATAGTAAAATTTAGATTAATCATAGTAAAAGATTTAAAAGTCCAGTGTACCTTCAGGAAATTATTTACTTTAGATTAATCATATTAAAATTGCTATTTTATTTTATTTTATTTTTTTGTATGAGAATAAATTTCTCAGGTTATAGAGAAAAATTTTTAATGGGGCAATTTAAACATGTTAGGTCTTTTTAGTTTTTACTATATGATTTAATTGGAGAGCGTGTAATGATGCTGTGAGACCATTTCATTTAAAGACTTCAAATAGTAAATAACTGGTATTTGTTGATCGGAATTAGCTGTTGATGTGCAATTTATTAATTGGAACTAAACGCCGATATGTTGTTGCATGTAATAAACCATCGTTGTTGCCTATTGGTTTTGATATTGATTCACAAAATTCATGGAGTTTTAATGCTGATTTTGTTATATATAGTTAATATCAATAGGTGAAGTTGTCACATTACATACGCAAAATTGAATATTAAAACTACGATAAGTTTCGTTTAATATAAAAGAAATATTGATATGATTTCATATATATATATATACATACCTTCCTTGTTAGATCGGAAAGGATTTCCCAAGCAATATTTATGAGTTGTAGTGCACTTTCGGTTGCAACGGAAGAGCGTACATCGGAATGAAGTATGGAAGCCTTATGCTTGCATTTTTTAAGCATATCGTTTGAACGTGAACTGGACGGTTAAGTTTGGTAGACCGGATATAGAACATGGTGGGAGTTTCTTTGAAGTCTCAAATACCGGTTATGTACTTAATTCTGGATTGATATATACTTTTAATTTCGTACAAATTACAAGATGTAAATTATATTAATTATATATTGTATTTCATTTGTTCATGATTTTTGTTTTTGTTTTTATATAAATTGATAAATTTATTTCACTGATATTAAAAAAAAAAAAAAAAAAGGGATTAAAAAATTGATGTTTTTTGTATAGAAGCAATTCTGGCTATTTTTTAAAATAATAATAAAGTTATACAATTTTGAAACTACTTATTTAGATAAATTGCACTTTTTAAATGCTTTAATGTACCGAACGCATTCAAATGACAACTCTACCCTTGAGATGTTAACTTCACGGTTAGTCAACCGTTTGGTCAACATTTTTTAGGGGAGGTTTGTGTAATAAAAGCAAAAGTAAAATATGTGTGCAATTTTATCTAAACCAAGGGGATGTTTGTGCAATTAACCCATTTTTTTCTTATGCTATCTTTTGGGTTTTTTTTGACACATGTCGAGCTTTTATTGGATGTCGAAATCATGTAAAGTTGTTAATCTGTAAAAGGTCGAGGGGCATAAATGTCACTCTCACTCACTAAATTAATAATAAGGGCAAAATAGTCCATTTACATTTTCATTCATGTTTGACTGTCAAAAATGTAGTCAATGGGACCAAAATGATTTATTTCAAATAATTTAGGGATCAATTTTGAATCAAACAAAAAGAAAAAAGTGGAGATATGTTTAAAGATAACATTTTGTTTTAAATTTTTTGATATCAGGGGTATTTTTGTCTTTTACAACTTTTTTAAAAATTTCGCTTACTCAAATTTTTAATTAAGAATTTTAGGGGCATTTTGGTATTTTTGATAGTCAAACTTGGTCATTTTTGATGAAGTTGTTTCTACATGTAAAAATTCTTTAGATTTTAGTTAAAGAATTTAAATTTTTTTATGCTATCTTAAGTGTTTTTATTTTATTTATTTATTTATTTATTTTTTATGTAACAAATGTCAAGCTCTTATTGGATGTCAAAATCATGTGAAGTTGTTAAATTGTTAAAGGTTGATGGGTAAAAATGTCATTCTCACTCAATAAATTAATATAAAGGGCAAAATAGTCTATTTACATTTTCAATCACATTTGACTGCAAAAAAAGTGGTTAGAGTGACCAAAATAATTGATTTCAGATAATTTAGGGATCAATTTTGAATCATAACAAAAGAAAAATAAAAAAAAGTTGAGATCCATTTAAAGATAACTTTTTGTTTTTGATTTTGTGATGCTAGGGGCATTTCGTCTTTCACAATTTTTTTCTTTTAGTTTTGTTTATAAAATTTTTTAATAAAGAATTTCTTGAGTATTTTGGTATTTTTGACAGTCAAACTTGGTTATTATCGATGAAGTTGTTTCCTCTTGTAAAAATTATTTAGTTTCTAGTCAAATAAAAAAATAAAAAATTATGCTATCTTAAGGGTTTTTTTTTTTTATTTTTTATGTGACACATCTCAAGCTCTTTATCGGATGTAGAAATCATGTAAAGTTGTTAAATTTTAAAAGATTGAGTGGTAAAAATATCATTCTTACTCAATGAATTAATATAAAAGACAAAATAGTCTATTCACATTTTCAATCTCGTTTGACCGTCAAAAATGTGATTAGGGATCATGCGAACTATGTTGGATATGGCTTGAATTACCAATGGTTACCAAACACAATTTACCAATGCGGAGACTTCCTGGAGACGTAAGAGCGTTTGAAAATATGAGGTTGTGTTTGAGGGAGGCTTGGAAAGACATGATGAATAAGAGAAGAGACGGACAGCTCAAACCGCTGCTGCGCCGTTGCCGCTTTGGAAGCGGTCCAGCAGCGGTTTGACACCGCTGCCATTTTCGGCAGTGCATCAACAGCAGTTCCAATTCCAGTGCTTTACGCTGTGGAAAGCGATGTGACTGATGTGACTTTCACAGCGGTCCCACAACAGTCGACATGGTTTGGCGCGTGGATCACGGTTTTCTGAGTGGTCAAATTCAATACGGTTTAGGAAGCGGGTGGCCAACTGCAACTTGAATCATAATTAATCACAAGCACACGTTGAATCAAGAAATATTCATAGAAAAGGAAATATGTTGTTTCTAGAGTTCCAATGGGAAAAGGATTTCTTCTTGAAATAAGACTTGTCATAAATAGGAAATAGTATTAATGGTGGAACAAGTAAATCTTGTATGACTAGGAGATAGATTTCCTTGTTAGTTTAAACTCCCTGTAATTCATATAAATAGACCATAATAACTAGGTTATTGGTGATGGAGCAAAATAGCAAATACTAGAGAGATCTCAAAGTGAGCATTAGGTGTAATTGAGTTTGGGGAATTAGTTAGAGAGAGATCCCGAGTGTGTGGTTGTAACAATTTACTACATATTGGAACTTTCTCTTGTTGTCCTGACAGCCGTGGTTTTTTTTTCTTTTCTTGATTTGGGTTTCCAAGTAAATTCTTGTATTGTTTGTGCTTGGATTTAGATTAATTCTCTTCATCTATCTTTTCTTTGTTATTATGCTTGTTTGTGTTCTATCCAGCAATGCTTCCACGCGTATAGTGACGTTTGTTCGCTGACAAACTAAAATCGGAACACATCAGTCAAAATGGGTGAAATTCAAATCACCCGGGACCAAAATGATTTCCCTTGATAAAAACCTATTTGATAATAACTGAGGCTGAGCTCTACTCTTTTATAAATCATATTTATTTAAAAAGTGACGATATTTGTATCTTTTAAAAACTGTATGTACATCCCTTTTTGTTTATGCACTCCATTAAAATTGAATATATATATATATATATTTACCTTTTGTTTTTAGTTGGATTCAAATCTCTGACTTGAGAGTCATTTGTCAAAAACTCTAAATTCGTCCATCTACCAACTGAGCTACAGCCTAGGGGCAACTGAATATATGTGTGTGTGTAGTACACCCTATTAAATTTAAATAGTGATTATTGTAAGTATATTAAGTTACTATTATAATTTTTCTCGAAAAAAAAAAGGTAACTGATTAACAATTATAAAAATTAAACCTTTGAATTCAATTAAAAACTAAACTAAAAATTTTAAGGAAAATAAAATAAAAGAAAATTATAAGAAATTTTTTTTTAAAAAAAAAAGAGGCTTGACACAATTATAAAGCCCGAGTAATTAAATGATCCAATACAGGATTGATCCAATACATACATTTGGCCCAATCTCCATTTAACCCAAATCATCTCCCGCCCATTTCAATTCTCGATCGATCCAAATGAAAATTTGAGAAGCCTGACAATCGATCCAAATTCTTATTTCGACCCAATCTCCATTTAACCCAAATTCTATCCCGCCCATTTCAATTCTCGATCGATCCTATTGAAAATTTGATAAGACTGACGATCGATCCAAATTCTCATTTTGGCCCAATCTCCATTTAACCCAATTCTCTCCTGCCCATTTCAATTCTCGATCGATTCAAATGAAAATTTGAGAAGCCTGATGATCGATCCAAATTCTCATTTCTGCCCAATCTCCATTTAACCCAAATTCTCTCCAGCCCATTTCAATTCTCAATCGATCCAAATGAAAATTTGAGAAGCCTGACAATCGATCTAAATTCTCATTTCAGCCCAATCTCCATTGAACCCAAATTCTCTCCCGCCCATTTCAATTCTCGGATCAATCCAAATCAAAATTTGAGAAGTCTGACGATCGATCCAAATTCTCATTTCGGCCCAATCTCCATTTAACCCAAATTCTCTTCAGCCCATTTCAATTCTCGATTGTAAAGGGCCCCAAATTGTATTTTTTTTTTATAAAAAAATTGATTTTAAAAGATTGTCCATCTAAGATTTTAAACAAAACAAGCCCATGAATGGCTTTAAAAATGGTCCACTGTACATGTATAATTTATTTTTTTTCAAAGGTCCACCGGTGGAAACCCAACCCATAAATAAATTTAAAAATAGTCCACCATACACATATAAATTATTTTTAAAAGGCTCATATTAATGGAAACTCATTTATCATTCTTACAACAACAACATTTGATCAATGGTGGCGGTGGATTGAATCCTAACAACACTCGTGTTTGTCACAAATAATCATCATTTATATCTCTAAAAAAAAAACTCAATACTCTCTTGAAACGAAAATTCAGAAATCATTGTTTCGAAGGTAATTAAATCAATACACTTCATTGTTTTATTCTTTTTCGAAAACATATAAGCTTAATTAGTACTTTTGCTGCTAAAAATATGAAACGAGTAAGGTTTAAATGATATATTTTTTGATGCAATTATAAAAATTTTATTTCGGTAACTTTTTTTTTTTTTGTTACTATTTTGTTGTGTTATAGTTTTGAGTTTGAGTTATCATGTATTTACTAGAGAAAAAAAAAAAGAAAAAAGTAAACATACATAGAGTATCGAGAGCCTCATTTTCTATACTTCGCCTTAAGCTCCGAAAATCTCAGAACCGGCCCTGCCAAGGCCTGCCCATAAGGGCAGCAAACCCAGCCATTTGCTGAGGCCCCCAATTGGCCCAATTTACTTATTCTTCTTTTATAAAATTAGGGATCTCAGTTTCAATCTTTTTAAGTTTAAGAAGGGTCAAATCTCAAACTTTTCTTTGTTTTTTTTTATTTTTTAATAAAACTCAATTATCTTTATCATTTAACAAAAATAAACATCAAAGCCCAATTGAATTCTAACATATCAAACTTAGTTTGACATCTTCTGATTCAAAATTGGCTAAGTCCAATTGAATTCTTTATTTTTTTGAAAGAGAGTCCAATTGAATTGCTAACATTTCTTTGCTATTTGTTAACCAATTGAAAATATTGATGTTTTGAATGATAATATAGAAGATTTGAATGAGAATGTAGATAACTTGAATGGTAAGGCATATGATTTTTATACATTAATGATAATAATTTTTAGAGTAATGCTACATTGCCCAAATTTAGTGCCCAAATCTGGTGCCCAAATGATGTGGCAACAATGTGGACCATTTATTTAAATTGTATTAGATTTGCATGTTTTAAATGAATGGTCCACATTGTTGCCACATCATTTGGGCACCAAATTTGGGCAATGTAGCATTACTCTAATTTTTATATGGGACTCCGATTTTTGTTAATATCATTAATTGGATGGGGCATCAAAATGTCTGGAGACAGCCATGTGCATATACAACATAGACAACCATCTCTCTTGGTCATGCATTGCATTATATTCATGGTCATGTCACAGGGAAGAGTCAAAGAGGAGAATTTAAGTATATTTCCAAGGTCGATGACAGTACTCGCCCCGTGTCTTCACATGCTACCGAGGCAATCATTTTATGTCAGCGGTGTTGAAGACCGGCCATCCTAAGGTGAAAACCATAATAAATTCAATGTTCTTCATAAACTTTTCCGATCAGTAATAATCAGATCTTTTTGCTTTTATTAGAATAAAAAGAAAGAAACTGATTATACATGGAGCCCTGGAGTGACCAGGGAAGCTTGAAGGTTACACTTTAAAAGATCATGTACAGAGTTTACGCATTAGCATTGTGTGTATAATGTGCCATCTGTTTTGTTCCAAATGGAAAGAATGAACTATTTTTGCTTTTATTGGTAGGAAGCTCAGTATCGTCAACGTTACTTAGACCTAATTTTGAATTCAGAGGTTCAAGTTACTCTATATTAAATAGACAT
The DNA here is from genome assembly GCA_954870605.1 of Acer campestre. Lineage (NCBI taxonomy): Eukaryota > Viridiplantae > Streptophyta > Magnoliopsida > Sapindales > Sapindaceae > Acer > Acer campestre. Next base: position 63,919,601 of record OX940799.1, read on the forward strand.
GTACCTTTGCATGTGACCTACTAACTAAAGTAGTCATTTCTCATAATTTATTCATGCATCAGTTGATGACATTTTTTTCATGCAATTTTGATCTTTACTTGTTTTTATATACCATATATTCTTAATTCTTGTATATTCAATATTAACATTTTGCAATCTCTATTCATATAGATGCATTTTGGGTTTCATATTATAATATCTAAAAGATTATGCAAATCTTTTTAGATATTGAGATATTGAGATATTGGTGAAAATTAAAACACCCAACCTCATTGTTTGTGTTGCACTGCTAGCAGAAGGTGGAGTAGTATCAGCTGAGATGGTTTTATTCCGGCACAGTGGATAATGTGGCTGATTCAAAATGGCCTTGGTGACGAAGCTTCTTAGACGAGCATCAGTACCGTTCATGCGATTTCGCCAACTGTGATTATAACAATATCATCACTCAAGCAGGGCCTGAAGGCAGCGAAGTTGAATCCAAATACAGGGCGTTAACTAAAGTAAATGCAATATACAACTAGTTACATAGACTTCTGTTTTACTATCAACTTTGTGTTTAAAATTACATGCAATTCTAATTATATTTCAGTAATGTTGATGTATTGGACCGCCCTTGAATATAATGTCTTCATGGGTTTGGTTGTACCTGTTCATGCGATTTCGCCAACTGTGATTATAACAATATCATCACTCAAGCAGGGCCCAAAGGCAGTTACAGAGATTGATGTATTGGACCGCCCTTGAATATAATGTCTTCATGGGTTTGGTTGCGTTTTACATATATTTTCTATACAATTCGACATATTAATTGTTGAAATCAATTTTTAAGTAAGCAAAATCCCATGTACCTATATCTATGGCTTTTGTGTGTATGTACACCAGTTTTACCACTTGATATATGGGTGCTAATCATCCTGATCAAGTGACAATTTTTTTGTTATTTATTATTTTATTTTTTTTAGTATCACCAATCAGTATATGAAGTTTTGAAATTAAAATTAAAATTAAATAAATCATAACTTGAAATCCTGTAATCAAAATAAATTTTCCAAATTAATTCAGGATCCGAAGTTATATATATATATATAGATTCCAGTATATTATAATTAATCAGATAACATAAAGTTCTCGATTGTAATATAATTAAAACAAGTTATGAATCTAATTGCGCGATTGTGATTTATTAATTGGAAAGAATAATTTAAATCTCAATTATATGAAAACATTAAAAGCATCTCCCATGGTAACGTGGCTTGCATTTGAAAAAATGGTGATATGTCAACATTGTCAACCAATTGCTTCATATGTGACATGTAACTAAACTTGATAGACATCCAAATGAAAAAGTGGTCTTTAATGCTTCACTTATAAAATACATGTTTTTAATGACATGTCAATTTATTATTGATCTCCTTAAATATACTTTAGAATTGTTGAATAAAGAAGATAATAGTGGTTGTTGACTGGGCCAACAAGATGGTAGTCCAACTTAAAGAGTCATGTTGACAGCCTCTAAAAAAAAGTTGACACCTCAGCTTGAAGTTGTATTAGAGGGGTTGCATTAGAGATGGATTTTTTAACAAAGTGGTTATTCATCCTACATGGTATCTAATTTTTTCACAACCCATATTAGCATCAGAGATGCTCAACGTCTTTGAGTTCCAAATATATTTGGTTATATATGTTGGACTTTTGTGCGCCCAAGGTGACATTGGAATTGTATAATTGCTCGTGAAATTTACAATTTGAGAAAAAAAAAAAAAAAGTTCTCTTTGAAAAAAATCTGGACAATTAAACTTGATTTGATATGTATGTATGTATGTATCTCGAAGAGATATTGATATAATCTTGTAAAGTAATTAATCATAAAATCCAAACAAGCAGAGTAAGTATAGTAATAATGTTTGAGAAAATTCTGAAAGTAAAAGCTAGCTAGCTCATATTAAATACCTTCCATATAATTATAACATGAAAAAAGAAAAAATCTTTAGAAGCGTGCTTGCTTGTTCTCCTCCTCCTTTGGATTTGAAGCTGTTTTTTCATGCATTGTTGAGGGCTGCTTTTGAATATGAAAATGACAAGGAGACATACTCAAGAAATTCAGTGGAGCTGAAAAGCTGCTTGTCATAAGCCTCCCTGAGCTTTGGTTGAGAAAGCACTGCCCAAGCAGCATTGAAGAGTCTGAGAGCACTCTCTGCGGCAACAGAAGGACAGCTTCGAATGGCCGAAGCCAGACGATTGTATTGTTTGTTGATATCGTCAAATCAAGCGGTGAGATCTTGAATGCCGAGGACTGCATACCAATTGTTGACCTTGGATGCAATCTTGTGAACTATGTAGGCTTTGAAATAAGTTTGGTACGTTTGTATGCGGTTACGGTTCTTAATGAATGCTAAGCCAATGGAGTAGATTGCCATGTCGATGTTTTGCTGCTTAAACAACTCTTCTGCCTTGTTTTTGTAGAATTCGTCATCCTCCTTCGAAAGTTTACCTAGCAAAGATTTCACAGCCTCACGGTCTATGTCATTAAACAAATATTCCAACGGAGGAAGTAACATCTTTAAATCAAGTGACGAGCTTAGACACACCCAAAACAAAAGACAAAATACGTACAAGTTAAAAGCAATTGATTGATTTAATTTGTAGCTAGTTATATAGAGATAATAATAAAGTCTACCACAGATACCATTCCTTTCCAATTTGGAAAACATCTCTCGTTTACAGATAAGGATTTCTACCTAGTGAAAGAAAATTAAGTTCAATCAGGAATCAAGTTCGTTTTCATAATTAATAATGGGAATTCATATATTTTTAAAGAATCAAGTTCAATCAAGAATCTACCTATAGGAGGAAACCAACACTTAGATTTGGACGTCTTTTGTTTTTTCCCTACAACGGTGGTTCTCTCACAATCTATTCTTAATAATCCAATGATTAAAGTTAATGAAGCAATTAATATAGTATTTTCATCCTAATCTTTGACCAAATAGAAAATCAATTCCTAAGAAAAAACAAATTCTTTTTCCTTGTTAAACGTCATTTGTGAAAGACTTAAAAAAAAAAATTAAAATAAATGATAACAAACAAACGTAAATCTACCATAATTGTTTGGATAGCATTTCCTACTAGGAACAGAACACATTGTTTGTATGTGGAGAGCTTTTCAAGTTTTTATTTAATTGACAAATACGTTTCCCTTCTTTCCAATCTGGAAAATACATTTACTTTTTTATTTATTTATTTTTATTTTTATTTTATTTTTTTATTATTATTTTTTTTTTAGGGACAAACACTTTTACTTAATTACATAATCAATAGCTAAATTTACGATCCTGAAAAATTTCATGTTCAGCCCCCTATTGTACGTGTACGGTATATAGAGGTGGGCGTTAGTCAGTTCAATTAGGTTTTCGGTCGAAACCGTTCATGACTCAATTTTACTCGGTTTTTTATTTTATTTTTTTGAATTGGCCTGGATTGACTCGTCCAAACAGGGTGATTCAACTTGATTCAAACCTGTTTTTTCCGATTCGAATCAGTTCAATTTAATACAGTTTTAGACCTGATGGGCTTGATATATGGGTCTTTTGGGCCTAATGAAAATTTTACCTGTGTGTTTAACTAAACATGTACCTTGCATGTGACCTACTAACTAAAGTAGTCATTTCTCATAATTTATTCATGCATCAGTTGGTGATATTTTTTTCATGCAATTTTGATAATTGTTTTTATATACCATATACCTAATAACTAAAGTAGTCATTTATCATAATTTTTCATGCATCAAACTGTCTACTTAATATATATCATGATTTGTTTTTTGTTTTTTGCAGTTTGGGGTAGAATATTTGTTCAGATATATCTGTAATTTGATTGGTGACCGAGATGATGGACCTTGAATCAGTACAATAATTATAATTCTTTTATCACAAGCAGAAAGGAATTCTATCTCATCAGCTTCTAAGAAATTTATATATATATATATATATGAGATTTAATATTAAACAATATGAGGAATCCGAATATTCATGGGCGCTGTATGAGTTTAATCACATTACCGCATAAAATGGCATGATGTAGGGTGCGTTGAACATAGAAAATGCATGCTTAATTGCGTATTTTAAACCAAGTTGAAAACCTGTAACAAGATAGACTTTGAATCTGATTTTGATTTGATCTCCCCAGGTGGCCTTATTATTTCTAAAGTCAATAGTTGAGCCTTTTCAATTACAAATGAAGTTGAGTATATTCAATATTAACATTTTGCAATCTCTATTCATATAGATGCATTTTGGGTTTCATATTATAATATCTAACAGATTATGCAAACTCATTGTTTGTGCCAGAAGGCGGAGTAGTATCAGCTTAGATAGTTTTCTTCTGGCACAGTGGATGAAGCTAAGAAGTAAGAAGAAATTAGAGGCACCTAATTAATTGGTTTTTGTGAAATCTTGGTTAATTGCTCTGCTTCTTTATTTAATTCCTGTTCCATTTTTGTTTGAGTTTGAAGATGAATTATGGAGTTACGTTAATGTTAGTTTATTTTTGTATGAGATTGAAGAACAAATGCTTTGATAATCCGAACCATATATGGAATTTCAATTTATCTGCATTTTGAATGTAAATTTTGGTTTTAGAGTTAGATTTTGTGGATCTTGGGTAATAATCTGATCATGTCAATATGGATTGTTGAGTCTAAATGACATTTTTGTCTCGGGTCGAATTTGATGCCCGCCTGTTTTTTATTATTATTATTATTATTTTATTTTTTATTTTTTTAACGGAGATTATAATGGATCAAAAGAAAATGATTTACTGCTGAAAAGATTAGGGGTGGGCGTTTTCGGGTTGGATTGAAATTTTTTTAACCCAATCCAACCCAATGTAAATTTTAACCCAACCCAATATTTATCGGGCTGGATTGATGGGTTGAGCTTTTTAAGTCCAATAGAAAAAATATATTTGAATTCAAATTTTGTTATATCAAAATTTAAATTTAAAATAATTTTTCACCCTAATATCATATCACATAGAGTTTATATTTCTTAAAAGCATCAAAATCAAATCACAACAGTTAATACAAATTATTTAAATATCTGTTGCATAATTTAGAAATAAAAATATAACAACTTATCAAACTTTGAAAGTCTCCATCTAAGCCACCCATCTATTGTATAATTATAATCATTTCGTCGAATATCTCATGGTAATTATATAATCTATTATTTATTTCAACCAACATAATAGTTTGAGTTTATATACAATTATTAGAGTTTTTTTTTTTTTTTTACCAAATTCTTAATCAAAACATAAGGAAAAAAAGCATTTTAAAGTATAATCAAGGATGTGCCAATTAATATAAAAGATGAAGACAATATAATTGCATATTTTTAATAAATGTATTATATATTATGGTATAAAAATTTTAAAATTATGTATTTATATTTGTCATTTATAATATTATAAATATTTTAAAAAGGAGATTTCATAATAAATCTAATAATAAATAAAATTATTTAATTCATTTTTTATTATTTATGTCGGGTTGTCGGGTTGTCGAGTTGGGTTGGGTTATATTTTGTTAACCCAACCCAACCCAATCTTAAAAGCAACCCAACCCAATCTAGTCGGGTTGGGTTGGGTTGGCGGGTTGGTGCCCACCCTTTGTAATGATCAAGACTCATATGATTCGGACAGGGAGTCAACGCTCTCGAATCTTTCGACTATGTCAACCATGGACTATGAGCCTGAAATCTCACTGCATTTGGCACTTAACGAGACCACTCTTGCATATATGTTTTGAATATTTTCTTTGTATGACAAATTGTGTGGCTGGAAATGCTCGATTTCTAAGCCGAGCTCTCCTAGGCAGAGCAAAAGACGTAGACTTGCTGATGGTAGGCCAATGGAATAGACCAGTACTATCGACTCTGAGGAGCCGAGCTCTCCCAGGCAGAGCAAAAAAGATAGACCTACTGATGGTAGGCCTGTGGAGGAGCGCAACACCAATACCACTACTGCTCGAATTCTAATGCTTTTCCCTACGAAGAAGGTGCCTCAAATCGAGTCGCTCCTCCCTCATTTGACTTGATTCTTCTCAGACGGGCATCAATATTGTTCATGTGATTTCGCCAACTGTGATTATAACGATATCATCACTCAAGCAGGACCCGAAGGCAGTGAAATTGAACCCAAGTACAGGGCATGACTCATGAGTAGCAATGGCAAGTTAACTTAAAGTACATGCAATATACAACTAGTTACAGAGACTTCTATTTTACTATCCAATTTGTGATTAAAATTACATGAAATCTAATTTCAGTAATGTTGATGTATTAGACAGCCCTTGAATATAATGTCACGCTCTCGAATCTTTCGACTACGTCCACCATAGTCTATGAGCCTTAAATCGAATTGCATTCGGCACTTAATGAGACCACTCTTGCGTACAGGTTTCGAATATTTTCTTTTTATGACAAATTTTGTGACTTTGAAGAGCCGAGCTCTCCCAGGCAGAGCGAATTAGGTAGACCTAGTTCAAATTTTACTCTATCTAAACCTACCTATTAGCTTATTGGGTTTGAAAGTGAAAACTCAAACCCAGACCCAATCTTAAAAGCAACCCAACCCAACCCAATCTAGTAGGGTTGGGTTGGGTTGGGTTGGGTTGGCGGGTTGGTGCCCACCCTTAGTAATGATCAAGACTCATATGATTCGGACAGGGAGTCAACGCTCTCGAATCTTTCGACTATGTCCACCATGGACTATGAGCCTGAAATCTCACTGCATTTGGCACTTAACGAGACCACTCTTGCATATATGTTTTGAATATTTTCTTTGTATGACAAATTGTGTGGCTGGAAATGCTCGATTTCTAAGCCGAGCTCTCCTAGGCAGAGCAAAAGACGTAGACTTGCTGATGGTAGGCCAGTGGAATAGACCAGTACTATCGACTCTGAGGAGCCGAGCTCTCCCAGGCAGAGCAAAAAAGATAGACCTACTGATGGTAGGCCTGTGGAGGAGCGCAACACCAATACCACTACTGCTCGAATTCTAATGCTTTTCCCTACGAAGAAGGTGTCTCAAATCGAGTCGCTCCTCCCTTATTTGACTTGATTCTTCTCAGACGGGCATCAATATTGTTCATGTGATTTCACCAATTGTGATTATAACGATATCATCACTCAAGCAAGACCCGAAGGCAGTGACATTGAACCCAAGCACAGGGCATGACTCATGAGTAGAAATGGCAAGTTAACTTAAAGTACATGCAATATACAACTAGTTACAGAGACTTCTATTTTACTATCCAATTTGTGATTAAAATTACATGAAATCTAATTTCAGTAATGTTGATGTATTAGACAACCCTTGAATATAATGTCACGCTCTCGAATCTTTCGACTACGTCCACCATAGTCTATGAGCCTTAAATCGAATTGCATTCGGCACTTAATGAGACCACTCTTGCGTACAGGTTTCGAATATTTTCTTTTTATGACAAATTTTGTGACTTTGAAGAGCCGAGCTCTCCCAGGCAGAGCGAATTAGGTAGACCTAGTTCAAATTTTACTCTATCTAAATCTACCTATTAGCTTATTGGGTTTGAAAGTGAAAACTCAAACCCACTCAGACCCAATCTTAAAAGCAACCCAAACCAATCTAGTCGGGTTGGGTTGGGTTGGCGGGTTGGTGCCCACCCTTAGTAATGATCAAGACTCATATGATTCGGACAGGGAGTCAACACTCTCGAATCTTTCGACTATGTCCACCATGGACTATGAGCCTGAAATCTCACTGCATTTGGCACTTAACGAGACCACTCTTGCATATATGTTTTGAATATTTTCTTTGTATGACAAATTGTGTGGCTGGAAATGCTCGATTTCTAAGCCGAGCTCTCCTAGGCAGAGCAAAAGACGTAGACTTGCTGATGGTAGGCCAGTGGAATAGACCAGTACTATCGACTCTGAGGAGCCGAGCTCTCCCAGGCAGAGCAAAAAAGATAGACCTACTGATGGTAGGCCTGTGGAGGAACGCAACACCAATACCACTACTGCTCGAATTCTAATGCTTTTCCCTACGAAGAAGGTGCCTCAAATCGAGTCGCTCCTCCCTCATTTGACTTGATTCTTCTCAGACGGGCATCAATATTGTTCATGTGATTTCACCAATTGTGATTATAACGATATCATCACTCAAGCAGGACCCGAAGGCAATGAAATTGAATCCAAGTACAGGGCATGACTCATGAGTAGCAATGGCAAGTTAACTTAAAGTACATGCAATATACAACTAGTTACAGAGACTTCTATTTTACTATCCAATTTGTGATTAAAATTACATGAAATCTAATTTCAGTAATGTTGATGTATTAGACAGCCCTTGAATATAATGTCACGCTCTCGAATCTTTCGACTACGTCCACCATAGTCTATGAGCCTTAAATCGAATTGCATTCGGCACTTAATGAGACCACTCTTGCGTACAGGTTTCGAATATTTTCTTTTTATGACAAATTTTGTGACTTTGAAGAGCCGAGCTCTCCCAGGCAGAGCGAATTAGGTAGACCTAGTTCAAATTTTACTCTATCTAAACCTACCTATTAGGTTATTGGGTTTGAAAGTGAAAACTCAAACCCAGACCTATTTTAATAGGTAAGTAGACAACCCGCCAACTCATCTATTTAATTGTTATTATTTTTATTAATTAATAATTATTTCACGTTTTATCCGAAATATGTTGTTTTTGCATTGGATGAACATGCCTGCCACTCTTTCATGAGTAAGTTGTACGAGAGCGGGGATGTTCAAGCTTGTATAGACACGGCAGAAGGTCTTTTCAAACAGCAAAACATAGACCTAGAAATCTTCTCTGTCATCACCACATGGAAAATAAAGCGTGATCCTAGAAACTACTACTATTACTTTCGAGCATACATGGTTCACAAGTTGGCGTGTTCAAGGCCAAGAACTAGTACGCAATCCTTGGCATTGAATTGGCCAGGGTCGGAATTGAGGAGATCGAGAAACAATACAAGTATTTGACGTCCATACTTGATCCCAACATATGCCCTTCCGTGGCAGTCGAAAGTGCACTCAGGCTCATTAATATTGCTTGGGAAATCCTTTCCGATCCAACAACAAGCAGCTATTTGTCACATCCAACGAAGACTTCCTTGACTATGCTTCCGCTTCTTCATATTCATGAGAAAAACTTACCTGCACCTGGTGCAACACTCAGCACATGCTGAGTGTTGCACCCCAGCCAATCAAGATTTGACACCTCATCCATTTAATCCCACAACTCAGCCAACTCAGCCACCCAACTCAGCAGACCATCAAATCCAGCAGAAGACAACGGCGACGGCGAGATCCAAGATCGGTGTAGCGTGCAGCGACTACGGTGCTACGCCGACGGCGATCTGGGAGGTGCAGCGACGACGGCGAGGCGACGCAAACGTGAGGTTTTCCGCCGTCCTCCTCCCGTTTGCAACGACGGCGACGCGAAGAGCCACCGAGGAGCTGGAGGGGTGTGCTGGTGGTGAGAGTGGAGGAGGACAACGGAAAACCTCCCGTTTGCGTCGCCTCGTCGTCGTCGCTGCACATCCCGAATCGCCGTCGCCGTCGTCGCTGCACGCCGCCATCGCCATTGTCTTCTGCTCTGCTAAGTTGGATGGCTGAGTTGGCTGAGTTGTTGGATTAAATGGATGAGGTGTTAAAACTTGATTGACTGGGGTGCAACACTCAGCATGTGCTGAGTGTTGCACTAGGTGCAGGTAAGTTTTTCTCCATATTCATACTTCGGCACCTACATGTTTAATTAAAAATTATTTGTGAAATTAATTTACAATCTGATGAGTGAAATTATTTGTGATAATAACATACACCTTTCTACGACCTATATCTTATTGAAGTATATGTTTTATAGATAGACTATGGTATTTATAATAATTCCATGCAAAGATTTGAAAAGTGCTAATTTTGGGACCGTCTTGGAATTGAATGACCCAAGATATGATACATAGATACAATAGATAATTTATAGTAGTTGATAATGCAAAATTTTTATAAAAAATAAAATAAAAATGATGTATTGAAATATGTGTTTCATAATTTGGCCAGAAAATTTCCCTTATAAACCCTAAAGAGTTGATTTTGCGTATTTAAATTTTTTGTTTAAAATGGCATTATGTGCTGAAATACACGGGTCATAAAATTCCCCATGTTAACCCTTATATAAAAGTGACTCGGAATGAGAAAAAAAAAAATTGAAATTGATTTCAACAATTAATATGTCCAATTGTATAGAAAATATACTTTGCAACGCCGAATGCATGAACATTATTATTGAAAGTATATAATTACTATATATAATTGCATGAAATAGTAAAACAAGTCTCTGTACATAGAGAGTATGATCATCAACCCACATGATACATATACAGACAGATAGATATAGATACATAGGGATTTTAATTACTTAAAAATTGATTTCAACAATTAATATGTCCAATTGTATAGAAAATATATGTAAAACGAAACCAAGCAACCAAGCCCATGAAAACATTATATTTAAGGGCAGTCCAATACATCAACTTACTGAAATTAGAATTGCATGTAATTTTAAACACAAAGTTGATAGTAAAACAGAAATCTCTGTAATTAGTCGTATATTGCATGTACTTTAAGTTAACTTGCCATTGCTACTCATGAGTCATGCCCTGTACTTGGGTTCAACTTTGCTGTCTTCGGGTCTTGCTTGAGTGATGATATCATTATAATCATAGTTGGCAAAATCGCATGAACGGTACTGATGCCCGTCTCAGAAGATTCGTGTCAAATGAGGGAGGAGAGACACGATATGAGGCACCGTCCTCTTAGGGAAAAGCATTAGAATTCGAGTAGCAGTGGTGCTGGTGTTGCGCTCCTCCACAAGCCTACCATCAACAGGTCTACCTCTTTTGCTCTACCTGGGAGAGCTCGGCTCCTTAGAGTCGGTAGTACTGGTCTCCTCCGCATACCTACCATCAGAAAGTCTACGTCTTTTGCTCTGCCTGGAGAGCTCGGCTCAGAAATTGAGCATTTCCGACCACACATTTTGTCATACAAAGAAAATATTTGAAATCTGTACATAAGAGTGGTCTCGTAATGTGCCGAATGAAGTGCGATTTCAGGTTTATAGTCCATGGTGGACGTATTCATTCGAGAGCGTGACATTATATTCAAGGGTGGTCCAATACATCAACATTATTGAAATTAGAATTGCATGTACATTACATAAGCCTCTGTAACTATTTGTATATTGCATGTACTTTAAGTTAACTTGCCATTGCTACTCATGAGTCATGCC